>CM069859.1:92689363-92971863 GCA_036172795.1 Pelodytes ibericus | reverse complement strand
CTCTAGGTGATCTCCTTATGGCGAGAGACAAAGGTGATTTACTCCATGCTAATCTTCGTGGATTTCTCAGCTGCATTTAACACCATTGAATTTTAATCGAATGCTTGCAGCACGTCTGTGGTCGAGGAGGCACAGTTCTTTACTGGTTTAAATCTTTCCTCACTAATAGATCAGAGAGTGACACCAGGATCAAGCTCATTGGCACCAACAGAATTGGTCTTTGGTTTAAAAAACAAAAAGCTTAACACCCATTTAGGCATTCAGACAGCTCACCTGACCATCAGAAACTCTTAATTTTTTATTTCTGTCTATATATTTGTAAAGTGCTTTGAGTCTCACAGGTAGAAAAGAGCTATAAAAGTCGCAAATTATTATTTTTCTCCAGTGTATCATAAAAATGGTTAATATATTTGCCTCTCTAGTGCATTGCCCGTGCTTTCAAACACTGACTCTATTGCATTTTATTTATTTTCTCAGGAAAGCACAAGAAGAAGATAAAAAAGTTGTATTAGCTGGATGTGTACCTCAAGCTCAGCCACGACAAGAGTACCTGAAAGGCCTGAGTATAATTGGGGTAAGATAAAGCACAGTCTTTGGATTTTGTAAATTCTGAATTAAATCACACTACATGTTTTTTGCAAAAAAAAAAATCATTTTACTAGGTTGTATCTGATCAGTTCACAGAACTGTAGGGTGCTGGATACATTACATTGGATGTAGTACTAATTTTTGCTTAACAATAACACACATAATAGTGGTATTAGTAACCACAATGAAATACAAACACTCTCATTTCACTTGTTACAATTCTCAAAAAAAAAAAACCATATTGGAGTTATTAAAGCAATAAACTCATACCCCTTTGTCAAAATTATAGGCCATACTAAAATGTGAAAGTATTTGAAAGACAAAAGTGTCAATGGCCAGTTTCTCCTTCACCAGTGTGAGTGTACCCTTCCACCAGCATCAGGATCCTGTTTACAAGCGGCAGGTTCTCATTCCCCCTTCCTGCCTATTTCTAACAATATCCAACAACCAGAGTCTTGCTGCCAAGCATGACTGTACGGGGAGTCCTGTGTCAGTCGATGCATGCAGATGTGATGTCATCACCAAAGAGCTATACTGGCAGATGGCAACCTTGCTTTGGGGAGCAAGGTCATGATTGCAGGATATCATTAGAAGAGTTGGAGACAGAAGGTGGGATTTAACTATACAAAGAAATAAACAACTCTCCCTTCACTCTTTATAATCACACTGGCATGTAAATGCCAATTTATACTCTTACCGACAGCTGCTACACTTCCCTGAGAAGCAGGCAGCCCCGTCAGGTTGATTACTGTCTCTTTCTCCAAGTGCAAACAGAGACCCTCATTTTCAAAGGGGATAAATGGAGGCGACATTGGTCACTCAATTTCAGTTTAGAAAATGATCCAATTTTTGTTGAACAATTTTTTTTCTAGACATGAAATATAAGGATTGTCACAGTGAGATTAATTTAAAATGACCAATTAGAGGTTTTCCAAAAACATGATATTATAGACCAGTGCTAATCGTTCAGTTTATCAGCTGTAATACATAGGTTGGTGGGCGGCATTGTGTCAGAGTTCTGAATGGTTTTTATAGTACTAAATAGTTACTCTTGTGTCAGGATAACTATTGCCTCTATGAATAGCTGAATATGGGTACTAATGTAATTATTTAGGCTTTAATATAAAAAGTATTCACTATTTCCTCTCGCTCATTTTATAGATATGCTATCACCATAGCAGGTAATTCAGTTTCCTGATATGTGTCTGGTGCAAAGCTGAACTCTACAAGGAAAAGGACAGGAAGTAGTTATAGTAATGGCAAACCAGAACTGATTTCTTTTACTGTTTTGTCACCTCCTGCAGAGATCTGAACAACAAACTCCATCCTTGCTGTGTAGTGTATCTTAGTTTTGTGCTCTAGGTAGACAAAATTCAGGCACACCCATGGCATACCCCGTAACCCTCATCACCCCCCCCCCCCCGGTGCTGCCCTAGACACTTGCCTAGTTTGTCTCGCACTAAATACAGCACTGCCTTACTGTGGTGGGTATCAGTGTAACATAAGAACAGGGGCTTGATCCATGGGAAACACTGATCTGTCCAAAATATAGAACAAAACACAGCACATATGAGGAATGGAATGGAAATCTGTTCAAGCATGGTCAACATTGCGCAGTTTGGTGGAGTGATTGCAAGATAACGCAATTATTTAACTGTCTAACACTGAAACAGAAATGACAAGTGTACTCCAAAAATCTGACCGTAGTAACGGCGTTGGAAACATTCTCCAACTTGTCTATCTTTCCAGCTCGGCTGTTAAGGTCTTATTTAAGCAATTTAGTTTTAGTGAACATGTATTTTTACATGGAGACTTCTTTCTGCACAACATCACTGAATGCCTAGAACATTTGCTTTCATGTTTATACTTGTAGTAATATTGGCTAAAAGACACTGAGATTTATGTATGAATAGGAACTTCAGCAAATATGGCTATCATTGTCATCTCTCAATAGCCAATTACATGGACTTCCTATGTATGGCAGAGGCATCATTCACATTCCATCACTACTTCCATCACTTTAAATGGGCCTTATGGTCAGATGGATGTGTGTGTTGTGCCAAAATAAATGCTCTTATATTAATGGTAAATAACAGCTTGTTGGATATTGAAAATGTTTGGTTATTTAGCAGTAAAATAAAAGCAGCCCAATAAGAGTAAGTTTATTCATACAAAACTAGACGTTTATAATGAGATTATGGGTAGTTAAGTCATTTGGGCCACAAATTGGTGTCTAATGGGCGGCTCATTAGACGAACCCTGCTGGAGCAGATTGTGTTTCTGAAGACTCTTCATCTCTCACTTTTACAGGGTTACATATAAAATACAATCTTAAAACAAAGTAAACTGCATTAATAAGAGGTGCTTAAGGAATCCTGCCAGGCATATGGATAGTTCATAAGGCAAATTGTTATATTATAACAGTTTTTACAAGAACTTGAAGGTGTGCACAGATAACGAAAGGCATAGGTACACTTACAATAGATGCTAAATTACAGAAACACCATGTGAGCTCTAAACCAAAGCAGTCTCCCTAGAAAAACGGTCCGACAGTACAAAATCCGGTGGTTGCCACACAGTCTGCAAGTAGATGCATCTTATCTCCTCCACCTGTGGTATCACTGGTGGACTCTGCCTCCTTAGACTCTTGTATAGTGTTCACAGGGCTGTGCATACATTTTACCCTGGAGAAATCTTCACCAAAAGTCTGCATGATTGGTCCAGAAAGTTACAAAAATTATTTTACTGTGTGCTTCATTATGCAAAGAATAATTAAGAATGCAAAAATATTTTGAACATTCCAACAAACAAAAACTTTTTTTTGGGTAGGTAAACAAGTGAAATAATGTGAGCAGTTGAAAAGTGCTTATAGTGATTCTTCACCGAAAAGTGAACAGGCAGGATAATAAGCAATACTTACATCACAAAGAATCTTCTATATTTAGTGCCTGTGTTCCCTATTTAAGTGTTCACTTTTTGGTGAATTATCACCATAATCACTTTTCAACTGCTCATCCTATTGTTTCACTTGTTTATATCCCATTTTGCAGTGTGTGGGGATTGTTTTGGAATTGGAAGTATTTTGGTAGCGCCCATTTCCCCTAACTGTATATTTGATATTTTTGAGGAGCCACTTAATGGCTTAGACTTGTAGGAATAGTAGTCCAGTAGTAGTGGGAAACAGTGTGATTGGCTACCTCCGCTATATGTTCTGTTGGCAGAGGATTTTATGTCTTTACTGGCAAATACAGCATTATACGTCTTGACTATTTCACCCACACAAACTGAAGCAGATGTGTTTATATAAATAAGGAATGAAATTGCATTTGTAATGTAAATCTCGTAATAATGTTTGAAATGTATTCCTTTGCCGTGGAATGCTCTTTGCAGTGTAAGCCTGCATCCTGTACATTCTGTTCATTCTGTCATTTTTGTTTCCATCAGCCGTTGTATACATTATTGAAACATTTTAAAGAACATTTTTCACTTTAAATGCTACGTCCACTGAAGTGGCCTCTGGAGCAGTACTGTAAATCTGTTTCCAAGGTCAGTTGGGGAAACAGAAACTGACATGGGGAGGATGAAAAAAAACACAACCAAATTGGATTTCTCAGCTGGGGCTGTGTACATCAAAAGTAATGACCTGAATTAAGTTTGGCAAACATATTTAAACTTTAATCTTTCACACGTTTCCACTTGTGAGTGGTCTCATGTTGAGCTGGGTACACATGTACCGTTGCCTTAATATATTTGAGGCAATATTAATCAGTTAGAGAGTGGGATGATGGGTTCTCAGAAAGCTGATTTCTTGTTCATTCCCTAAGGCGTGGAAAGAAATGTCATTTTTTTTTTAAAGATCTCTTTAAAATATCTTATTGCTATAGCAATGTGAAGGAAGCTACTGTTGGCTTACTTTTCATTGGCTCTGACTATAAAAATTGATTTAGCCTAACAAACCAAACCATTTTATTTTTCTTGAAGGATTGTCTTGATTTTAAAAAGGTCCCATACATATGTGTCTTCAAACAATATATCCATCATTTATTGCAAGAGAATGTGTCGATCTGGACAAAAGTCATTGTTAAATGTCAGCACTGTCCTATTCATAACATCACCAAGTAGTGCTATATGTAAATAAAGTGGACTCGCCTAATCATTGTTTGTACAATAATTTTAGAGAATACAAAATGATCTATATGTTAGTAGATTTACAAATGTGAACAAATGTGTCTCCTGTTTATGACCACCTTATGGCTTGTTATGCAAATTAGACATTTTCCATTAAAAATAGTTCAGGTCAGGACTACAAATTCTCAAGTAAGCCAACCAAATGCTACTCACCGCAGTATGAAACTGGACAAACTGCACCTATTCAGCAGGCATCACTACACCCTAGAAAAGGTAAGCTGCTATACCACACACTGCAGCTCAAATCCGCACCTCAACACTATGATACCCACATTTGACATGTGAATGTCGGTGACCATCTTTTCTTTAAATGTTAAAGGACTTAATACGCCCCAAAAAAGAAAATTAGACTTGGCGGATGCAGCACGCTCTAAGGCCACTTTTGCTTGCTTTCAGGAAACACATCTAGCCCAAACCAAAGCTCCTGCCTTCTCGTCCCCTACATACCCCACACACTATGCGGCAATGGCAGACAATAAAACAAAAGGAGTGTCTATTTTAATCCAAAGAGACTGTGTTTTTTTCCCTGCTTCAAAAATACGCAGATCCCCAGGGACGTTTACTCATACTAACGGGCACCCTAGACTCTGAGCCTATCAATATAGTCAACTTATACGCACCAAATTCAGGACAATTGCCGTTCCTCAAAAACTGTTTTGAAAAAATCATGAAGATAAAATCTTCTAGACTGTACGTTTGTGGAGATTTCAATTTCGTTCCAGATGACCAATTAGATACTACATCAACTAGAAAAAGGAGAATGCAGTCCCCTAATCCACAACCCAATGGCAAATTTCTCAAACTATTACTAGAATTTGACCTCCACGATGTATGGAGGGTTTTACATCATAACGAAAGGGATTATACCTTTTACTCGCCTGTTCGCAAAATTTACTCCAGAATAGATTTGATACTGGTCGATAAATTTACTTTACAATCCCTTACCTCAGCCGATATTGGTATCATTACTTGGTCAGACCACGCACCTATCACCCTAAACTTCTCATCTGCCGTTCCCTCAAAAGGTAGTGGAAGATGGAAAATGAACCCCACTACACCAACTGACCAATCAACACTTACAACTCTATCAGACCAACTGACACATTTCTTCCAGATTAACAAAACACCAGACACTCCTATCACTTCAATTTGGTTGGCTCATAAAGCTTACATGAGGGGTGTACTCATACAGTTAGGTGCCACACAGAAGAGACAAAGGGAAGCCCGTAGACTAGAATTAACCTCGACCAAATTGGAAACGGTAAATAAGGTTCTCCCCACTACTAAACTACTGCAACAAATCTACTCTACCAAGAACGACCTTAATAAGTTACTATATGACAGGATAGCTTTTTCCATGCACCAAGTTAAACAACTATTTTACACCAAGGGCAATAAGGCAGATAGCCTTTTAGCACGCAAACTGTGTAAACAACAATTGGCTTCAAAGATCCCATACTTGACCTCCACATCTGGCCCTCAGATACGTAACCCGAAACTTATTGCAAATCATTTAGACTACTATGCCAAATTGTACAATTTGACTGCAGATCCCACCACTCACACACCGACTGAGGATGAAATTGACGCTTTTCTCGCAAAAATTCAAGTCCCAACCTTGACCCACGATGCACAAACTATTCTTGCCAGGCCCATCTCACAGACTGAAACACTCAAAGCTATTAAATCACTAAAACCCCAAAAACCACCAGGCCCAGACGGATTCCCCAACTCTTACTTGACTTTCCAGACGATCCTACTCCCGCATCTGAGTTATTTAATTTTCTATTCGAGACTGGCACATCCCGTCAAGAAATGACAGAAGCTACCATTATTACAATACTTAAACCAGGTAAACCCCAGACATACTGCGCTAATTTCCGACCTATATCCCTTCTCAACACTGACATTAAAATATACGCTAAAATCCTGGCTAATAGACTTAACATTTACCTTCCTTCACTGATCCACCAAGACCAAGTTGGATTTGTCCCCCATAGACAGGCACCTGATAATACTAGACTCATGGTAGACTTAATATCCTCCTGCTCCCACAACCGACAGCCCCTTCTCCTTCTGTCCCTTGACGCTTAAAAAGCTTTTGACAGCATTAACCGGACTTACCTCTTTTTAACTCTTGACACTTATGAATTCCCAACCCCCTTTTCCACCGCTATTAAAACGCTATACAGCAATCCACCAGCAAGAGTTTATTATTCAGGCTTTTTTTCAGACCCTTTTAGTCTAACGAACGGCACCAGGCAAGGTTGCCCCCTATCGCCGCTAATCTTCTCCCTAGCTTTAGAACCTTTGGCCATTGCGATTAGGAGATCGCCACCCTGATATACTTGGAGTACAGACACCCACAACGGTACACAAACGTAACCTATTTGCTGATGACATTATTCTTACACTGACCAATTCCGACCTCTCCATCCCTCCCCTGATGTCACTACTTTCCTCATATGGGAAGGTATCCTTCTACAAAAACGTTACCAAAACACAGGCTCTCCCAATTAATATCCCGCATAGCTCTGTGGCACATCTCAAAAATCTCTATAACTTTGACTGGAGAAAAGATTTCATAACTTACTTAGGAATCAAGCTTACTAAAGCATACTCCTCCCTACTAACAACAAACTATGACAAACTTTGACCCATAATAAAGAATGACCTTCAAACCTGGACAAAATTTGAAATCTCCTTGTTAGGCCGTATTGCAGCAGCCAAGATGTCAGCATTACCCAAACTAATGTATCTGTTTCGAACTTTACCAATACATGTCCCTGCAACTACTCTGAAACATTACCAATCGGAATTCAATTCCTTTATCTGGCATGATAAACGACATAGGATTTCCCTGAAAACTCTCCAATTACCCAAACAAGTAGGAGGCCTTGGAGCCCCTAATCTCTCATTATATTATAACGCAACAGCCATGGCACAGCTAAAGTCTGCATGTCAATCCGCTGAATTTCCTTTATGGCTATAGTATGAATCTACCTTCACTGCCCCTTTTCATCTGAGAGACTTGCTCTGGATCCCCAAATCTAAACTGCCTAAATTACGTAACCATCTACCAAGCACCAAATGGTCTTTAAATCTCTGGCGGAAAAATATTTTTAAAATGCTCTCTTCACATGAAGCAATGCTTCACGATGAATCTCGATGCTCCCACACCTAACCCCTGATTTACAGCTCCAAACCTGGAGGCCAAAGGGATTCATCATATTAACCAAATGTTCTCTGGATCTACCCTGCTTAGTTTTCAGGACCATCAAAGCGAATTTCAGCTTCCTGGACAAGAACAGTACACATATACACATATCAAAGCCCTGTTGAATAATTTCAAACTAATAACATCAGACCTTCATGTGTTGAAAACACTTCTCCGCATGATGACCTCGTCGAAAGGGGCTATTTCTTCCCTTTATGTCTCCCTGCTACTCTTCCACGCCCCTGAAAAGTTGCCCTATATGCTCCAATGGGAGAAAGAACTGCAAAATGAGTTCTCAACATCTAAATGATCCCGAGCCTGGTCCAACATGTTGGGAGTCTCCAAATGTAGCTCACATTTTGAAACTGACAGGAAGGTACTATTCAGATGGTATATGGTACCAACAAGGTTGGCATTTATCTACCCTTTCTGCTCTAGTCTTTGTTGGCGATGCTGAAAGTCACAGGCACGATGAGCCATGTTTGGTGAAGCTGTTTGAAGCTGAAGACATTTTGGCGAGACGTTTTTACTCTCATAAGTTCATTTTTCAATTCATCTGTATTGCCCTCTGTTCAGATGGCTCTCCTAGATATGCTACCACCAGGAGTCAAGGGACCAACTAGAAAATTAACGATACATATTTTAGCTGCAGCTAAGAGACTGATAGCACGCAGATGGAAATCGTCTGACCCTCCTACAATCACTCAACTGTGGGATGAAATTACAAATGCATGGAGACAAGTAGAAGCTCCATTCCCCAACAACAGAAAGCTAACTCACAAGTCTGGGACTATTGGCTCCTCTATGCTGTACCATACCTGGAAGAAACCTATACTGTATACCTGTTCCTTAGCCATTTGGAACCTCTGTAAATACCCCTCCCCTTGGAGCCCAATAGGGTGTCTGTGGTCGAGCAGGCTCATGATCTGGCTGATTAGTGACTATAATAACATCATGGGACAGTTCCTTATGCCAGCCAACCTTTAATTGTTTTTTTCTTTTTTTTTTACATAGCATATGTTATATAAGATACTAAATATTTCTGATTTCAAATTTAAAGGCACACAGTCTTTTGGGCGAGTTACCGTGACCGTTTGTAGCTTTTTTTAAATTTTCATTTTATATGCACCGCTTAAATTTAATTTCATTTTATTTATTTCCTGAAATTGTTCACTACGTTTTATTAAGTATTTCTGAACAGTATTCACAGCGTCCCCAAAAGAGGACTAAATGGTCTGATATTTCCAGATTAAGTAAGACTTATTGTCTGATGTCCTCATCGCTACTTGTGACCAATTTCTTCCTTTATTTTATTTTCTTTGTAACTATTATCTTCCTGGAAACTAGTATCCCCTCTCTTTTTTTTTCCCACCTACTCCCCCTTTTTCTTTTTCCTCTGCTATCTCTCTTTCCATTTCTTTTCGCCCCCATCTTCTACCCTCACTCTACTTCTCCTCCCATTTCCCTTCCTTTTTTTGTTTTTTTTCTTTTCCTTTTTATATAGCCTAAGCCAACCTCTTAATTTCGCAATTGATGTATATTATTTGCTTTCTGTATTTACCTTCTGTGCTTGTTTATTTCTTTTGTATGATTTATTTTCTATAATAAAGCCTTTTTTTTTTTTTTTTTTTTTTACCAATGGATGCACTTGCTTGTAATTTTACTAAGACAATTTATAGTTCTCACCATGCAACCAGTGCAATGTCTAGGAGACAGAGGAGTCTATTTACTAAAATTTAAGACTATTGTGTGGAGGTAAGATTTGGTTGTTGACTTTCACTTTAAATGTTGACCTCCTCATGCTATTCACTTGGGGGCATGCCAACCAATCAGAAGCCTCCCTTTCCGAGCCCTACTATTGCTGTGATTTAGCAGGGCTGGGACAAGGTGGCAGCAAGTTACTTGTAAATTGTTAAAAATATACTAGTTTGTTTAACTTTATAGATACTGCAAAGATACAATTATAATAATGTGGGTTTTTTTTAACTCTTCATAGTGTTTATTATGTTTATTATGGTAGCATTTTCCAATTGTGATCCAGTAGCTGTTGTTGGACTGAAACACCCCAAATCCTCAGAAAACCTGGCAATATTTAAGTAAAGTATATAGCCTTGTTCTAAATCCCCAAAAGTGGGACTTGTTGCTAAAAGGTAGAGATTAATTTTGTTAATGCTTCCGTTTCCCTGATAGTCATAAGTAATACTAAAGTTCTGTTCTCTGCGGGTGATTTAAACCTTAAAATTATAGAGCAAAGAAGTGAAAATGAACACATGCACTTCCATACACTTTTCAAGAGAAGTAAGCCATTGAATTAAAATTGAAGTAAGTGAGGTTTCCAAGTAGCAAAGCTAGCCTTTAAAACCAAATGGGACAAAATGCAGTTCTGATTATTTGAACTAAGGAAAAAGCTTTCATCGTATGAGCTATTTGTGACTGCAGCTTTCTGGTGCTTGTGCCCTCCTTTAAAACTACGGGGAAGAGCGGGATCATGCAGGGCATCCACTTATCTCAAGGAGTGCAGCTGAATTAATTGTCACTGGCTTAAAAAGCCTGACAGTCCTCTTACAGAAGAACTCACCAGCGGGGTGATTTCACTTCAAATACTAGAGGATTACTGATGGAAAATTTGATTTGGACGCAGAAACCAATATTTGAAATATGTTTGTTGTTTTACATGCTGTTCAGACTAAAGAATGCTGAAAAACAAGTAAAATAATCATAAGTTAAAAGTTTTTTTTTTTTTTTAAGAAAAAAATGTTTTGATGACTTTGTATTTTCCCTTTACTCTACCCGTTTGCATTACTTGGTGTACAATACACATTCCCATCCTAGCCAATGTTCTAAAATTGTTAGAGTATCCTACACCTATCGGTGAAAGACACACCTAAAACAGGTTCCAATGCATCATTTTGATGCATATTAACCATATCTATAAACAGTATTTCATGTTGTAAATTGTAATTGTGTTTCAAAGCTATTCAAAACCTTAAAAAAACCTTGCATCTTAAGGTATTTTATTTATCTTGATATATTTCAGTGAAAGCAAAACTCCCTTTCCTGATTATATATTAACGATGTATCTCACATAATGGCAGTACAATGCTTAACTTCATTAAGTTATGCCTTATGGAATTACTAATCTGTTGTACCTGTGCTATACAAGAGAAGTTGATTTGTTAGATAAATTTGTTTTGTCTACATCCTAGTTCATGAATTGCAACTACTTGTTGTGCTACTGTGGGGTTAGAGTCTTGTAAGTGCTTACTGATAAGGCATAAAAATATATGTGCAGTTTTTTTTTTTACCTTTTGTATCTTTTAAATCAGTTTGTAAAAGCTGCAACCATTCACATCACCCCAAGAGCCTTTTGGCTCACACTGTTGTAGGTCTTCTCCAATCAAAAAAATTAACCAAATTCCATTGTTTTCTTAATTGTACCCTAAGTAGTCATTCTTCTCAATCACAATTTATGAACGGTTACCTTTGTATTGCTATTGGCCTGAATATATCTACTTTGGATTCCAAGCATACAGATATATGTTTAGCCATTTTTAGGGAATTCTATCACATTTATATTGTATCCTGCGTAGTGTATAATAATTCATGTGTGTTCATAGGGAAGCTAGCTAAACAACGTATTTCTTATTTAAATAATTAATTGGTTTCCTCTGAAAACATACATTTTCTAGGTGAGCATGTAAAAGTTGTACGTGTCCTGCAAGAAGCTGGCAGTTCGGACTTCTCTAGCTGTACAACTGGTGACAAAACTGCAGATGCTCGATCTGTATCAACCCCCTGTGCACTCACTGGTTTGTATCAAATGCTGGAGAGATCAGTGGTTTGTAAAACTGATATTTGTGGGAAATCAAATGTACACCCAAGCCCTCATATAAAGCAGGGCTCAGGGTACCACATCGTGATACAATATCCACTTTAAAGAGCCACTAAACCATCACATTGCCTCCAGCGTGCTTGACAGATTCTTCTTTGCGTTCCAAATACCTCAAACTTAGTCAGTCCAAAATAATTTATTCCAATCTTTCTCTAGTGTCCAGTGCTTCTGCTGTTTTGGCCATCTTTTTCTTTTTATTGGCCAGTCTGAGAGGTTTATGAGGTCTAAAGATTCTTGGCAATTTCTTGCATGGAATAGCCCTAGTTTCTTAGAATAAAAATATATTGACGAGGGTCAGAAGAAAGTTTCTTTTTTTGGTTTTTTTTTTGTCTGAACAAATTAACAAATCCTGGTGCTCCAGATAGTCAGCTAGTCTAAAGAAGGCCATTTTTATTGGTTCTTTAATCAGCACAACTCTTTTCAGCTGTGCTAACATAATTGCGCAATGTTATTTTAACGATCAATTAGCATTTTATAATGATAAACTTGGATTAGCTAACACAACATGTCATTGGAACACAGGAGTGATGGTTGCTGATAATGAGCCTCTGGACGCCTAATGTAGCAATTCCATTAAAAATCAGTAGTTTCCAGCTACGATAGTCGTTTACAACATTAGCAACGTCTACACTGTATTTCTGATCCATTTGATATTTTAATGGTCCCAATTTGCTTTTCTTTCGAAATAAGGACATTTCTAAGTGACCTCAAACTTTTGAAGGTAGTTTTAAACTTTAACATGAAAGCCCTGTTTTTATGAATGTAAAATAACACTGTTCGCAGTCCAGAGGGTGCTTGTGATTTAAGAATGGCAGGTCAGTGAATCTCTTTAAATATTTTATAAACCCATACCAACTGCACAGGTATTTCAGTGTTACAGTTCTGTTTGGCAGGAAAAGGATTAAGATAAGACAATTATTGGCTTGACTGCTAAATCCCAAGCTGATGTCTGATTTCTCTGGACATTTCTTAGGAATGTGAGATGCATTAATATAGTTTTCTGGCTTATAAGAGAAATCTCTGGCCTTTGGAGACACCTCTCCCTGCTGTGTATTGAGTTTCCATGTTTAGCACAGGCTGTTTTCCTCTTGCCTGAAAGATAAGACTTTCTGTCAGTCTCGTTTAGTGATGTTTTCAACTTCTCTCTGCGCACAGACCAAAATAAGGTGCGTTACCTGTCACTTTCCCATATCCACCATTTTAATCTTCGTACGACATACACATATGCAATTGACTCAAGATTTCACAAATTTGATTTGAAATCTAGGAGCCAACTGGAACTTTCTTGTTGCATATGGTGATCTGCATTTATTTATTATATAGTTCATAAAACTATCTGATGTGTACTCTAAATGAACCATTTATATTTTCCCCATCTTTTCTTTTTGAAGAAACACTGAACATGAACTCTCCATTCAGCTAAGCGCTTTTATTTAATCTCAGTTGTGACTGGGTATTAGAATAATTGGGTATTAGCACCATATTACATAGGCAATTGGTTGCTATTGTAAAACACATTCTAACTAATATTCTGCGGGTGAGGGGCAGATGGACTGTAGTTTACAATATCTGGGATGCCAATATTTAGCCACAGTCTTATTTCTTCCCAAATAATGCTTCTCTCTCCCAAGCCAACAAAGTAGGCAATCGGGAAGGCATTTAAGTTTTCCTGGGGCCAGCAGGCTTTCCTACTTGCCGTACAGAATCATATGGCCCCCTCAGTTAATTAAAAAAAAAAAAAAACTACCCCTCTGTGGGGCCATGGGCTACCCAAGGGCATGGAACCCTGTAAATAAATTAAACACTCTACTGATTCCTAGAAATCCATTGTAAAATAAAAATAAAAACCTTGTGTGCCAGAAGGGTTAGCAGTTAGTCACTGCCTACTCCCCTGGCACACAAAGGGTGTCCTGTTAATACAATGATACCTTTCCCCCGATAGTCTATTTCTACAAATCGTCCCCCAGCAAGGTAGGGTGGGGGGATATTTTTTTTTTTATTTATGGAGGGACTATATTAATAAATGGAAAAGTGGGGGCCCCCTGAACATGTCTGCAGACAATGCCAGGCAGTGAGGGAGGATGAACCACCAACAATGCTAGATCAGCTGCTGTGCCCCTCCAGTCTGCAGGCCTTAGACTAGTTGGCGTAGGCAGAAATGCAATACTGATGCATCACTAACAATTTTTGTCGTATTTTCTTTTGTAATTTTTTTTATGCAATATTATAAAAGCTGCATTCTCTTTTGTATTTATTTTTTGCCTGTGGTGCCTCTCATGCTTAGTGAGGATCTGATACAATATTTTATGGAGATATCGCTAAATAAAAAGGATTACAATACAGGTAACATTTCCAGGAGACATTGCTTGCCTGGAATCTAAGGTTCTTTTGTGGAGACAAAATGTTAATTTAAGTGATCATTATTGTATTCTGTAAAATGTTACAATTTTATGATTAGGTGCCGTGCTCCAGCTCAGATGTTTGTCAAACTATGTGCTGTCGCTGCCTATTGTTTTGCTTGCTGTTGTAGGTTATCTTTAATGCAGATTGGATTCTTTCGCATGGACTGAAGCAATAAAGGAGTGACTACATCATGGATTGTTATATTACTTGTATCTTATTTGTTCTGTACTGCTGGCTTTTGTTTTTATTCATTCTTTAAACATTTTCATTTTTGTACAACCTTAGTGAGGCCTTTTTTAGAATTCTCTTTTGATTACCTTAATACAGGTCTACTATAACTTGTTTACCGGGTTATTGTACAAAACATAGTTTAAAAGTGAATTACTTTCTAAATGTATAGCTATCGTACTCCCCCACTACTAAAAAAAAAATGACGGTTTGTACCTTTTCATGACCGATTTTCAGTAAAGTAGAACACTTCAGAATAGGCATGTGTCAAGTTTAACAATTGTTTTTATTTAAACTCTCCAAGTAAATGTTGGAACTGATTATTTGGATCATAAATTATGGTAACTTGTAAATTGCGGAGGGTTATGAAGTATGTTCACTGAGGTTTGATAGTTTCTGAGCTGAGTCAGTGACTTGTATCAATGACTCGTGGCCAATCGTTACTGACCTATATAATTACTGTCTTTCAACTCAAGTCTACAAAAGAAATCAAAGTCTGGGACAGTTCACTTATCAAGAAGTTGCCTTATGGTTACATAGGTATTTAAACAGAATATTACCTCAGCATATTAAAAAAAATGAAAGTTAAAAATGCTGCAAAGGCAAACAATTCTCTGGAAGACAGAGCACTCTTCAAAAATACTTTTTTTTTTTTTAATCAAAGGTGTCATATTCTAGGTATTTTGAGGATTGCTGTGTTGGCAAATGATCAGATAGAATAGTCTTCAATTTCATCAAATGTCTGAAAGCAAGAATTCAGACTGTGATTTTTACAATTATTTTTTATACGGATGATTATCTAGACCAGTTGGTCTTTATGTTCTGTAACATCCTCTGTTCATATTTTTTAACTATACACTGTACAGTTGTGATCGATATACATACAATATTTGATTTTAAACTTGTTTCTGTTTGCTTGAACAGGTACAGCAAATTGATCGTGTGGTGGAAGTTGTTGAAGAAACAATTAAAGGTAACCACCCTTCATGTACTTAAGACACAACTGGCAAGGCTAGATGCAAATTAATAAATGCTGTGAAATTCTACAAGAACACTGACCTTTCCAAAGGCTACCTACCTACCTCCCTCTACCGGACAGTGTAATTATTACCAAAATTGGACTGTGTGCACAATACAATGTTACTATGTCAAAAACATTATAGTTATAACAAAGCACACTATGTACTAACATTTCTGGTATACATTTTACCAGGGGGCTTATGTAACATGCAACAACATGTTTTTAAATGCAATGGAACAAAATAATTTAGGATATTCATGGTACAATACAACAGTGGTGTCATTTTTACCCATATTGCTTATAAAAAAAATGGAAGACTGCTAAGATCCCAGAGCATGAGCTTATAACGAAGAGGTAAAAGTGGTGAATGGGATGTTCATATATGAAAAGGAGCTGTTAATCCAAAACATTTTTTTTTTTTTAAGGATAAATCACAAATTCATTTTAAGACAAATACCAAGTTATCCTGGTCCCTCCACGTTCTGTTATCATTGGCGCCCTGTTTAAAAAAGAAAGTCTTTAGATACAGGGAGAAACATAAGGAGATGAAGGAGAGAGGCTTGGAGATGCCCTCTAACGTATTGTGAGATGCACTTGGCTTTAAGGGGCTATGTTGTCTTCCACTTCGTAACTATGTTTCCACTGTTCCTAAACACTTCCACTTTCCAGTAATACCTTTCTAGCAGCAATGAAAGTTCATGAACTGATTTATTGCAAAGGTGGCATCCTATCACAGTACCACGCTTGAGTTCATTGAGCCCTTCAGAGCAACCCATGCAGACTACATAGCTGGGTGATTGATTTTATACACCTGTGGCAAGTGTGTCTAATCTCCAAAATGAGGTGAGGGCCTGCTGCCGGTGGAACAGAATGAGGATATATTACGGCTTCTCTGTGGATATTTAATTTACTTGCATATTTTTTCATTTTGGGAAGAGGGGTTAACACAATTAATTTCTCTTCTGAATTGCCTAATTAGGCGGTTGACACTTTCGAAATTCACAGATTGCAATGTATTTGCATATTTCTGTGCATGGTCTTTTCCTACACAACTGAGGAAGCTTGACTTATTCATTTCACATCTCAGTCATGCCATCTGCATGCACATACCGTCTCTTCATGTACCAGCTTGGTTGTGAGACAACAGTTATTTCACACGGCTATGTTCTGGGTGTAATTCATGCATGTAGCTACACTTCTCTGTTAAATCTCACTGACATACATTGCTTTCCGGCTTGGCTTATATTCCTCATCAAACAAGCAAGGCCAAATCAGTTTGGTGTTAAACAGTGCAAATGTTCCACACAAGTTTATTTTTGAAGGAAAAGTCAAACTCGGCAGCTCTGTAAATTACTATTTCTCGAGTATTTAAATGCCTTGTTGGAGAATGTGCGAGATTACCATCAGCTATAACTTTTTGGATATGTAACCATTTCTGCTTTCTCGTTTGTGAGAACATGATTGAGTGCAGTAAACTAGCATCAATGGATGATAAACTGCCTGGCTTCCAATAAGACTGTCAACACATTGCGCATTCTTAGCTGCTCTATTATTCCTCCTGAGGCAACTAAGCAGTGAACTCTTTAAATCTTCCCAGCTCTGATATTAAGCTGCATAACTTATTTCTCCCATGTTCCAAATAGTAAGCACAAATCCTTCTGTTAAACACAACGTTCCCCTTCCAAGCTCCCATTTTCTTACAGGCACCTGATCGGTTTGTACTAAGAGTTCAGTTAAAAGCTGAAATATGCCTTCTCTTCAATTAAATGGTTGACAGGCTTCCAGTTGCTGCTTTACCCTTTTCCACAGGTATTTTATATGTCTCTGGGGCAATAAATGTGCTTCTATTTCCCCTATGTGGAAGCAAACTGAAATAATAAAGCATTAATAGCCGACTTGCCTGATAATGGAATGAAAATTACCTACCTTTTTTTCTAATGCATATTAAAGTTTAGTGATTTATAAAAATGTATGCATTTACTAAAATTGTAATATCTGTATTACAAAGAATTTTAATTTATGTACAAATATCAGGTTTTCAGCTTCCACTGACCCACTCCGCTCTCTGGCAGGAAAAATATTTCAAATATGCAAAAAAACATTGTAATTTAAAACTTTAGTTCATGGATGGACTGAAAACTCATGGGCCACTTGGCAATAGACGATCATGGTGCCCCCCGTGTGACCTTGCATGTTCAAGCCACACCTATAAATAAATGTTAATCCTTATTAGGACATGCCCCATCACCCACATTTCACACCCAGGACTTGTCCCAGCAGCCACATTGCATGTCTGGGACTTGCTGCAGCAGATGGGCAGACTTGACCAGATAACGTTTGTTCAGCCCTTTGAATGTTGACAAAATAGCCAAACTACAGTACTTACAGTTAAATAACTGTTAAATAACATGATCCAGGAGTAATCAGTTATTTAATCAATGAGTGGATCCCATAGCAACTGCCTTGATTAACTGATTATTATACATTATGTGAGGCAGCATGTAAAAGTAAAATGTTTCCCTTTATAAAATGGCCACGCAAATATACGTATGCATGGAATGGAAAGTAGAAGGAGTTAATGTTGGATATATTTAGTTTGAGATCAAGAAAACTGTAGCAGTTTAAAAAAATAGGATAAAGAGGGAGGGCTGCTTTCACGGTACAAGGAACAAAACAGGAAACTTTTCTTTTTGCTTAATTTAGATTACACATAGCTTTCCTATGTTGGTGCATCATTTCCTCTGGTGTTTATCATGTGAAGACATTGTATCACAATGAATACGTTATAACATTTTGATACATAATCCCCTACCAAGTTTTCTAAACATACAGCACAACTTGAGATTTTTGTTTTGGTATTGTTTTAATGAAAGCAATATTTTGACAAGTTGATGGTATTATTCATAATTTTTTAGTGAACACCTTCTGGCTCTGCCTGTTTTCTGTGACACTATCCTGCCATGTACCATAAAGAGTGCAAGTACACAAAGCCGCAAGCACACTTCCCCGCTTTCCACCTCTGTGTACAAGTCACTTGAGAAAGCAAGTAACAGACTCCTTTTTTACCTTTTTAGATTTTATATGATAAAAGTATTAAAAATACATATATTACATACAGACATACTAACAAGACAAATCTAAATACATACTATCAATTCATTGTTCTGCATACTTTCCTCAACAATCACTGAACAACCTTAAATCAATTTTTTTCAAAGATTACTTCCACTTCCTTCATTACATCGTTCTTATCCGTATAACATGACAATAACAAGATAATAATGGGCAGGTGTTTTTGGGAGGTTTGACAACCGGAGAGTGGTCATGTACTTCCTGATTCTTACTTAACTTTTGGATTAGATTTAGTTATTGTGTTGTTTCGAAAAGTCTGTATGCACTCAGGACTATTTTATTATTATTATAATTTTTGAGCTTTTTTACAGAATTTTTTTTGCATTTTCCCTTTTTCTTTCTCCTTCTCCCTCTTCCTTCTCCCTCACTCTCAGCTAGTTAAAATGTATTGTTTAAAAAAAAACTCCAACCAATTATCCCAATAGGTCGGTCTTTCTTTTTTTATTCTGATGGTTTAGCCATTGAATGTTTCTTTCCATTCGTCACTGATGGAGGATTTGGGATTTCATTTTGGGCCTTATTAATAAGTTGTTAGTTTTCCAATTTCTTGCAAATTCAAGCTTTATTGCTGTTAAAATAAGAAAAACTATCTTATATTCCTTTTTAATTTTGGGAAATTTTACATGTAGAAGGTCTTTCTCTGGAGTTGGGATCCATTCTCGACCGAATAGCTCACTTAGCCTTTGTGAAACGTTCAGCCAAAGGCTGTTAATCATTGTGCATCTCCACCATATATGCACGAAATCCCCTCCACGCTGTGCACATCTCCATAATGTGTCCAGCGTGTTAGGGTACATCCAGGAGATTCTCGCGGGGACCAGATACCATTTGTTCGCCAACTTAAACTGTGTCTCATTAAGATTAAGACAGTGGACTGCGTTATAACATTTATTTAGGGTTTGCACTATTCTTCCTCTTCTATCTCGGTTTGTAAATCCTTTCCCCATTTTTTTGTTGTTGTTGTTGTTATAACAGGGACTTTTTTGTTGCTTCTTTGATTAGCTGTGGGGAATTATATACAGTAACAGACTCCTTAATCCCAAACTTTCCAATTAGCATACATGACTGCATAGAATGCAAGTTTGACAACACAATACAGAGTTAACATTTGTTTATATTACCCTTAGTTTATTAAAACCAAAATTAATGTTAACCCCCCCCCCCCCCCCCCCCCCACACACACACACACACACCTAAATTAGAGCACTGTATTGGGTTTCAGTAAAGTTTTCTATAGGAATTGAGTGACTCCTTTTGGCATTTAAACTGTTGTTTTAAACCCCTGATTTTGTTTTAGTAAAATGTACAGTGCAGATCATTTTTTCCATCTTTAAGACTGAAGTTTAGGAAACCCTGTGGGAGTCATATTAGCATGGTTCACAGAGAAACATGAAAACTTTGGTCTACACGGCACTCTGTGGGGTCTGATTGCATTGAGTAATGCTATGTAATACAAGCAGTATCCTTATTTTACAGGGCAAGTAGGAATGCATCTTTAATGATTGAGAGCATGGTCTGTGTTTTGTCTGCATGTCTTGTTCTCCTAAGACAGAGTTGTGATGGGTCAGTGCTCATAATAGCTTATATTAAAAGGAAAAAAGAAACGGCACAGGAAATTACTTCAGACTTAAACCCGTCATGCCTAAACTCACCTCTTTTTCAGTCACACTGACCTGTCTGGAGATATAGGCTTAAATATTAACTTGTGCCTCTGACTGTTCAGTTGGCACTGTGCATTGGCTAATTATGAATCATTGATAGCACCTTGGCACATTCCCCAGTTATGAGTGCAGAGTAGAGCTAAACTTCCATACTGATAAGGTGATAGCAGGTGAAACGTCTCCTATAATCTACCTAAGTGTGATTATATTTTGTTTTTACTGCTATTAACGAATATTGTAAGTGCTAGTGACACATAGAAAGAAATAAAGTAAATACTAGGGAAGCATGGTATATAGATTAAATGGGAGTGATTGACATTGTTCTCAGTCAGACAAGTTAAAGAATGTCTAATATCTTTTATTGTTTGCATGGTAATGTGAGCCCGCAGAAGGGTTTATATATCTGGAATTTGATTTCATTGGCTGTCAGACTCTGCAGTTGTAGGCAGATTTTGTGTTTCGTCGTTCTGTTGGCAAGTAATAGCGGTTTCATTATTTGCCAAGTTGGTAATGCTTTGCATGTTAACCTTAGATGCAGGTTAGCCAAAAACCCAAACTGAGTTTGATGACCGGATTGTTCCTGTGCCGTCATTAAATTGGAACACCTGGTGTGGAATAAAACCCAGTGTGGAGATGTTAGAGAAGTCCATTAAAGACAATGTGCTGCCTAAATGATAAATAACAGATTCCCTATTGAATTTGCCCAGTCACTTGCGCAGATTTATATTGGGCTAAATGGTTATTTGTATGAAATAGCCTTTAGAAATAGTACAATGGTCTAAATAGCATCTGTGTTTTTATTTGTCAATGCACTATAGGATAGACTTATTTGCATGTTTTCTTGAAATTGTTGAATATCTACTTTAAATGTTAATTCCATTAAATACTATGTCTGCTAGTCCCTATTATCCCTCCTGTGCCCACTTCTCTCAGTCTCCATGATACCTCATATTCCCACCTCTTCCAGTCGCCATGATCCCTCCTGAGCCCACCTCTTCCAGTCTCCATGATACCTCATATTCCCACCTCTTCCAGTCGCCATGATCCCTCCTGTGCCCACCTCTTCCAGTCACCATGGTCCCTCCTGAGCCCACCTCTTCCAGTCGCCATGATCCCTCCTGTGCCCACCTCTTCTGGTATCCATGATCCCTATTGTGTCCACCTCTTCCAGTATCCATCATCCCTCCTGTGCCCACCTCTTCCAGTCCCTATTCCTCTCCTGTGCCCACCTCTTCCCGTCCCTATTCCTCTCCTGTGCCCACCTTTGCCAATCTCTATTATCCCTCCTGTGCCAGTCCCCATTATCCCTACTGCCAGTTCCTGTTATCACTTCATTTACCTCTGCCAGACCCCATTATTTGCCAATATTTGCTAATCCCCATTATACATTTTTTTGCTTATATCTGCCAGTCCCTAAAGCCCTCCTGTGCCAATCCTCATTAATACTACTGCCTATTATCCCTTCAGTCACCTCTACAAGTTCCCTTTTCTAGTCCCCATTATCCCTCCTGTGCACACCTCTGCTAGTCCCATTATTCATCTTGAGCCCACTGTCAGTCCCTGTTATCCTTCTGGTGCCTGCCCCTGCCCCTTTCTGTCCCAGAGCTTTTACAGTTTTGAATGAAATAGAAAATATCTAATATATTTCTTATTCTACCTGATGATTGGTCCATGGTGACTGGCCAACAGCATATTTTTATTCCTGAAATAATTTATCAATTATGAAATATCAATTTATTTTTTCCTAATTTTATTACTATTATAGAAGAGTGAGTAAATGAATCTGCTGGATTAAAACGGTGGTGGTCTTTTTTCTTTTTATGCAGGTAGCTACTGCAAAAATATATAGAGAACCAAACTTTGCTTGTTTAGCTAAAGTCACTATGATAACGTCCTTGAACTTGCAGTGAACTTGAATTTCCACCCTTTGCTTTGTAATTCATGATGTGTCCAGGAGAGTGCAAATGCAGGCTACCTTTTATGTCTCCCATGCTTGACACAGCTTCACTGCTCTTTATAGGACTATAATGTGATGTGGTGTCAGGGAGGGGATCGGTCACCTATGAATCAAACCTGTAATAAAAGCTGTGTGTCCATTCAACCATACATGGGCGCATTTGTGCAAGGAATTGTCCCTAAAAGCAGCAATACAACCGATACGTGTTTGACATCGGTGTAAGTGTTAACTAGATACACGTCTTATGTTTTTTTCATGCTTGTGAATAAACCAGCTTTATTTTAAACCTTTTGTGGAAACCCTGTGCCTGAAACGACACAAAGTGCTATTTTATTTGAGAAATTGATTAGGCCATTGGAGTGCAATTTATTGGCTCTTTCTCGCTGTTCTTTTTCTCCCCTATAATGAATGACTTCTACCCTTATTGTATTTTAAAATACATAATAAAATGTATTGCTTCTGTTTAGCAAAACCCTAAAGTATTGTACAAACTCTCATTTTTTTGATTCTTATCTAAATCACAACTTAATTAATATACCTTTTTATAAGCGGAGATAAAATAAAAGCTTCTTCCTCTCATGAACCCATTTGTAAGCCTGATCTGTAGAACAATGTGGCATGATACTTTCAATTTAGTCGATAGGAAGGCAGACAATTATTTTTTAAACCGTAAAAGGGAGAAGGGGGAATGTGTGTTTTGAATGCTCATCACAATTAGAATCAGACATGCACTGATTTGAAATTCAGATGTAAAAGTGGAACCGTTATCTGCTAAACATGATCATCAGTGACATTGCGACCATTACAATTTTATAGCCTTTTGGAATAGGAGAACACTGTTAGTCCATTTAAATACATATATACGATTTGTGCTTGTCTAGTATATGTTTATACACTAATAAATGTAAGCCAGTGGCACAAAGTTTTAAAAGAAATGTTAAAAGTAAATGACATTTGTGTCTGTTGCCATGCAAGTAAAATACCAAACGTATAGTATTTTTTTTGATTAGCATATGCACTGTGCTAGCCAAATTTTCCTCCGTTATCTTGTGCTCCAAACTCACTGATGGCAGAGGTGCATATGCCACCATTTATTGTTAATACAACTGTCCCAGGCTGCATTGCAGGGAATGCATGCCAAGCATTCAGGCACAAGTTCACAAAGGATGATTTGGTAAATAACGGACACTGCATACAGTGCATAGAGCTCACTAGCACAGTGGGAGGTCTTTATTCGCTAAAAGATGATCTAGAAAAAAGAGGCTTTAATAGCTGTGTAGATTAAAAAAAACTAAACAAAAAGTATTTAAAATCTGTCAAAACTGTAATGTACAGAGGTAATGAGTAACAATAATGGCTTTAGATGTCCATAATTATGGTATTCTAGTGATTAACACTGGAAATTACCATCAGATCGGGGTTATGCTGCTTCATGAAGCATTAAATCATAGAATGTGACACCACAACGGAATGTCTGCTTCTGCCTGATTAGAGCACTTTATACCTACGTAACCCTTCAAGTGCCTTAACGGGTATGCAATCACATTTTTAAAGGCTGTGATAAACTTTAAAAAAAGAAAGAAAAAAATTATTAGAAGCTCCACTGCCAAGGCCTGTTCCGTTAACTGTAATGAATATCCCCTTGTCTGTAGTAGTCTTTGATTATCTTGCTGCAGGGGCATCCAATGCACAGCACTATCCAAGTGCTCATTGGCCATTATAAATATGTAGTATTGTTAGAAGAAAGTTGTTTTTAACTGGTTTTGGTGTGCTTTTGTATTACTGCTAAATAAACATTTTTCTATGGCTAACGAGCTGTTCTTCAACTACTGGAAATAAAGAAATGTATTGTAGCCAAATAAACAAATGCATTTCTTACCAGGCAAACCCACATTGGAAAAAACTGGGAAGCCACAGTCTTTCTGAGTTCCCCTAGGATGTACGAGTCTTATGTTTGGACACCTATCTCTCTGTGTAATCCTCTTATCTAGCATTTGTGAAGATGTGTTATACGCTGACCTCTTGTTTTTAGTAATTAGTAGAATGGTAAATCACAGGTGGACATTAGCACATGCCAATTAAGATACAGGGAGTGCAGAATTATTAGGTAAATTAGTATTTTGACCACATCATCCTCTTTATGCATGTTGTCTTACTCCAAGCTGTATAGGCTCGAAAGCCTACTACCAATTAAGCATATTAGGTGATGTGCATCTCTGTAATGAGAAGGGGTGTGGTCTAATGACATCAACACCCTATATCAGGTGTGCATAATTATTAGGCAACTTCCTTTCCTTTGGCAAAATGGGTCAAAAGAAGGACTTGACAGGCTCAGAAAAGTCAAAAATAGTGAGATATCTTGCAGAGGGATGCAGCACTCTTAAAATTGCAAAGCTTCTGAAGCGTGATCATCGAACAATCAAGCGTTTCATTCAAAATAGTCAACAGGGTCGCAAGAAGCGTGTGGAAAAACCAAGGCGCAAAATAACTGCACATGAACTGAGAAAAGTCAAGCGTGCAGCTGCCACGATGCCACTTGCCACCAGTTTGGCCATATTTCAGAGCTGCAACATCACTGGAGTGCCCAAAAGCACAAGGTGTGCAATACTCAGAGACATGGCCAAGGTAAGAAAGGCTGAAAGACGACCACCACTGAACAAGACACACAAGCTGAAACATCAAGACTGGGCCAAGAAATATCTCAAGACTGATTTTTCTAAGGTTTTATGGACTGATGAAATGAGAGTGAGTCTTGATGGGCCAGATGGATGGGCCCGTGGCTGGATTGGTAAAGGGCAGAGAGCTCCAGTCCGACTCAGACGCCAGCAAGGTGGAGGTGGAGTACTGGTTTGGGCTGGTATCATCAAAGATGAGCTTGTGGGGCCTTTTCCTACTGCCAGTTCCTGGAAGACACCTTCTTCAAGCAGTGGTACAGGAAGAAGTCTGCATCCTGCAAGAAAAACATGATTTTCATGCAGGACAATGCTCCATCACACGCGTCCAAGTACTCCACAGCGTGGCTGGCAAGAAAGGGTATAAAAGAAGAAAATCTAATGACATGGCCTCCTTGTTCACCTGATCTGAACCCCATTGAGAACCTGTGGTCCATCATCAAATGTGAGATTTACAAGGAGGGAAAACAGTACACCTCTCTGAACAGTGTCTGGGAGGCTGTGGTTGCTGCTGCACGCAATGTTGATGGTGAACAGATCAAAACACTGACAGAATCCATGGATGGCAGGCTTTTGAGTGTCCTTGCAAAGAAAGGTGGCTATATTGGTCACTGATTTGTTTTTGTTTTGTTTTTGAATGTCAGAAATGTATATTTGTGAATGTTGAGATGTTATATTGGTTTCACTGGTAAAAATAATTGAAATGGGTATATATTTGTTTTTTGTTAAGTTGCCTAATAATTATGCACAGTAATAGTCACCTGCACAAACAGATATCCCCCTAAAATAGCTAAAACTAAAAACTACTTCCAAAAATATTCAGCTTTGATATTAATGAGTTTTTTGGGTTCATTGAGAACATGGTTGTTGTTCAATAATAAAATTAATCCTCAAAAATACAACTTGCCTAATAATTCTGCACTCCCTGTAGTCTTGACTCTACAACTACAGATAACCACACAAGCCTTCATAATGCTTATTGGGTGCAGGGGTAAAAGGCTGCATGTAGGCCTAGTAAACACTGACAATCACCGTGACAGTGACCATATTGCGTTCACTGTAATCTTGAAAATTTATGAGGCCTCTACCTTTAGTTAATGCCCCCACATCCTTTGCCATAGCCCCACCTTGCAGTACCCATGGCACTTAAAAACACACACAGCTTGCACCGACAGGTCTTGCCAGAGCATCCACAGGTTTTACCAGAGCCCCAAGATGGCGTTTACAGGTCTTGCCAGAACACCTAAATTGCACCCACAGATCATGCCAAAGCACCTAATTTACACACACAAGCTCCAGCCAGCACCCAGATTGCATGCTGAAGACATGGTCCAGCCAGCACCCAGGTTGCATCCACAGGACTTCCCTGGTTCTAGTAGTGGGCAGCTCAATGCCTGTGTGCTGACCAAGTGCATTTTTCCAGGCTGGCTCTTGTGCTCCTCGCAAGTGTCTTGACTCTGAGCGCCGGCAGGTCACATGATCCCCAAAGCCCTGACCACTAGAATATGCACGAGGAGAGTGATGGAAAGTCTTGTATATCTGTGCACATGGGCAGCTCACAGACATCCAGTTGCTTGCTCGCCCACAGATAGGGCTGGTAAGGGGAGATCTTTTAACCCCACAACCAGTGCCGCTGCCGGCAAGCTTTTTTAAAAAAATGTATTTGTTTTTAGAAGGGGCCGCAAGCGGGCCCATTACATCATAAGGGTTTAACCCCCTGATGATGGCCCTGCCTCTTCAATTTGAACACCCCTTACTGTTTTAACCATTGCATTGGTGCTCATAGAGCAAATGTGTCCAACCCACATTCTTTGCAAGCTGTCCCTATCTCAGTGTTTTAAACATTTTTTTTCTAGAAAAGGAGTGTTTAACTGCAGCCGTCCAGCAGTTGATGGATTACATCTCCCATATTACCCCACCAGCCTTTTGTGGTGGACCAAAGTTTGACATCCTGATTCTAAAAGAAATTAACTTTGTGTTTGTCGGCCCGCATCCCTGGTACAATGTATGATATTTTGGCATTTAGTTACTTTGCAATTAATTCCCAATATATTTGAATATCCAAGACAAATATTGTACAAACATTTAATTGTTTGTTAAATAGCACAATGTACTATGAAATGGCTTCAGACGTGAGTATGAGCAGTTTAAGCCTATACAGTGCGTATGCATCTAGAATGGGAATGTGTTTATATAAAATCTCCCCATATAAAGGTCAGACTGAAGCATTTGATAGTTGGTGAGCACAGAGACTATATTATATGGTTGGATGCAGATTGGAATGTGCTTAACCTCCGGAGTCACATTGGGATGTGTGAAGTTGCCCATGTAAAATCCCCATTCAAAGAGCTTAATCCAGGAAAGGTCTTGTGCTAATAACTAGCACTTGATTAATACTATGAGCATGTACATAAAAATAGTTGCGGTATCCTTTCATAAGCCTAGATAAAGAGCGACTGTGCTTGTTACGCCTCAACTGAAGATGCCCTGGGAAAAGTGTGTCCAGCCCCTGAAAGCACTGTCTCCTATTAATAAACAAACACAAAACAATTATTTATACACTTAATCCTTTTCTGCAGCAGACTTTAATGCTAATTAGGCCCTGGATAAAGCTTCTCTTGTGGGCACCTACCAATTCCTTAGCACTGTCCTTATCACCTTAGCCCACAATCACTCCCATCATGTTGCTATTCTCATCTTCTGCCATCTCCCTCTCCTTCTCGGCAACATCACCTACCTGGCTTTATTATCTCTAACAATCTGCCTTCCTCTAGTCCCATTATTAATTCTCTTCACCTCCTGGACTCCCATTTCCTATCGGTTCACACCCTCTCGAGTCTACTTTATACAGCACACTGCTACCCTCTTGGTCCGAGGTCCATGTAGGTTGTTGCAAGTGTACATCATTTATTAGTTGGACATTTTGTTTGTAATGTTTACTGCTATGAATTGTAGAAAATGCCTGCAATCAATCACCCACACCCAAACAGTAAATCATCTACCCACCTTGCTTAGTATGGTGCATGCTTAGTAGGCATAAAGTCATCATGTGGGGGCAGACTGATGTGAGTGCATCAGTTCCAGCGGCTAATAGGGACATTCGCCAGCCATGCTGGAGGGCAGGGAAGTAAACTACAGATAAGTATATCTTTGCAAAGTCTTTGCAAATGCATACATTAAGTGCTTATCTACATGAATCTGAACCTATCTACAAACCGTGTGTCTGACAGGTTCATTTTCAGTTCACCACATAAGTCATCTTTGTGCCTGTCGAGATTTGATTTTCAAAAAATAACATTTTTGCTTTGGTTTTTTTTAGACTTGTTTCCAAAAATCTGAGTAGTCTTAACGGTAAACATTTTGGTTGGCCAAAATAATCACTTGTTTGACCTCTGTAGGAAATCCTGAAATGTCATAAATAGACTGATACGTTAAGAAAGTGACATGTGAAAGTATGCACTCTTAGCTGTCTGAGTGTATTTTCTGATCATATCAGTTCTGTTTTGGTTTTTCCTAATGACACTTTGAAGTTGCTGGTTAGTTTGCAGTCTTATTCCACTTTGCTTGAGATAGTGACTTTTTTTTTTTACATTTTTGTTTTTCTCATTGTGACTGTGTCTTTAAGATGTGGCTTCTTTAGGTCTCTTCCAAGTAACTGTCTTTTTCCTTTTTTTTGCCTTAGCAGCAAAGGAGCCAGATACAAATTAATTTTGACAGTGTTGTGCTCTTATATTGGTCTCTTCCTACTGCTGATTTATCCTGGTTTCAAAACCTTGTGAACCCTTGATAAACTCTGTAATTCTACTGCTAAGCTTACCATGATAAGGCTTTGTCTGATGTAACCTTTTCAGTCCAGGAGGATGCATTACATGACCATGCTGAACTGAATGCTGCCGCTACTAGCTTTCTGAACTTTACTTGACTCTTGAAAAAAAAAAACAGTCTTGGCTGGTACGGTAATTATACAGAGTATTGAGTCGCTGCTCTACAAGGGTGATGAGGAATTATGTTTTTGCTTTCATTTGGGAAATTTGATTACGTGAGATTAAAATGGCTAAGGGTTGGGAACTTTGAGCCTTAATGGGTAAGTGATTTCTTGATTAAACAAGTTCTTTTAAGGGCTGATCCTGTGACAGCCATTTTGTGTGCGGGTATCTCATTTATAGAACCGGTTGTATCGAGAGCATCCTGCTATTTTTTTCACTACATAAATCCATTTATTATTCCAAGAACATGGGATAGGAGTTTAATGGTGAATTAAATTTTTTTTTAAATAAAATCACCCTGGAAAACTGTTTTTAATGACTCCTGACAATGTTGGCCATTAATTTAATTTGGGAGTGAAGTTGCATACCATTCAGCAGTATAGAATGAGGGCTGGGGTGAAAGACTAACACCATTAAACTAGGAGTGTCAAGCCGCAGCTGCTGATGGATTTCCTCTTTCATATTCACCTGTCAGCCCTTTAGAGAGACCTCAAATTGTGGGAATTGTAGCCAATAACAGCTGAAAGAACATTATAGAACAACTAGCATAAGTGTAAAGTATAGTGTTCAATGTTCACTCTAATATGAAGATAAAATGGCATCTATTTTTGGAAGGTGCATGCTAATACTCTACTGACTGGCAAGCTTCATACTCTCCTGTGAAGCATGATCAGGTAATGGGGGCCCACTTAAATTGTCTGAACATGCGCTCTGAGAGTATTACCAGCACATCGTTTAAAGTGTCCCTTTAAATTATTAGTACAGTAGTACCTGTAGTTTTTTCAGATTGAGGCCTTACGAAACCGTTTGAGCGCGGAGAAAAGTCAGCAGATTTTCAGCTGTTAAGCATTATTTATGATATTTTGTATTAACCTCTTATAGATTTCAGCATTACATCTGATATTTTCCTTAAGGCAGGTCATTATGGTGGGTACTATGCTGCAGTAACCACTGAATTTACTACAATTATAATTTACAATTACTGGTATTTGGTTTTATAAAATAGTAGGGTAAGTTTGGGGTGAGGGGTTTTAAAGTAATTATTCTTTACCTCATGCTGGTTATTGGGTTTACATTTATTCTACCATGATAGAGCCTGGTGGTTCAGAATAGGACAGTGTCTTTTTAAATACTTTCGTTCGTTAAACAACCTTCTTAAATCATGCATGTGATTTAGCATATTAATTTCCCATAACTTGGTATATTGGATTTTATGTTCAGCAAACCTTCTCATTATGCAGTAAACCAGGATCTCACCATTTGCCTTTTTACAACCTTGATTGCGATAAGATCTACCTGTTTAAATAGCACTCGTAATTAAACTGATGTTAATCTGTTTGCATTTGCTCTATAATGGCCTTACTTGACTCTATTCCACTGCATTAGACTGCATATTTTACAGCTGTGGTAGAAAATATACATACATGCATGCATGCTTAAATAAATAAAGTAAACACTATTATAATGTTATGTCAGTACCTATCCATAGACCAGATTAGTAAACTTTAGTGACTGCCAGTATCATCCATGTTGGATATTTCAAACGTAACTAGTTTTGCTACAAGATGGCAATCATGATATAACTATGGAATTTCTGTTATTACCACAAATTTTTTCTGACTGCAAATACACCTTTGTGATAAGAGCTTATCACTATAGATTGTGTGATGTGTAATAGAGCTGTAAGCTATATATTTTGTTATTTTTAGAGCTTTTATTGCAGTCTCATAGCACTACGGGTGTGAAATGTGACATACCTATAGGGTTTACTTTCTCACCAGTAAACATCACAAAAATACTTTATTATTGCTTGTACATTGTCCAATATTTTAATACTGTATTTCACTAGATTGGTATTGGTCTGCTAATCCCATATATAATTAAGAGCTGTTGATGATTATATGCATGGCCGATATATGGTGCGGATGAATAAGTAAATGGTATTTTTGCAGCTACTTTGCTGGCATAGATAATGGCTTCTTTGTTTCATACTAGAGATAGAATATAATACTTCTGCCTAGACACAAGGAGGGATATGACATCATGTGGATTCCCCCATTATATTATCAGGCTAGTCTTGCTCACCTCTTCATTAAGTTAACTATGTGAGTATGTCTCGTATCTCTGTGCAGTATCTGTGTGTGCCAACTGCTGCTTGACTCCAAATTTGGTCTATTGCATCAGTGTATGAATAGCCCATTTATCCTTTTAAATTGCTTAATAACCTATTAAAGTCATTAATGAGGAAAGGTCGTGATGGATGAGTATATTAGTTATTTTTCAAAATATAACTAATTCAAGAGGTTTTTGTGTGATTTGTGAGTCTTGCTGAAGCAAAGTATGTGCTTTAACTGTGCATTTGAATGCACGTCTCAGCAATGTGTGCTATATGTTGAAATCTTACTTAACTATAATGGAATGGAAAAACATAATGTATTTTATTTGGTGAGCTCTGTAATGCAGGCTTTCCCACATATCATACATTATCATTTTCAGGAGGTTTTCTTGGTGGTAGAACAAGACTGTTGAAGACCCTGGTCCAGAAATCATTTCTGCCAATCCCAAATATGTCTAATTGTGGCTGTGCTACTGGTTGGAATTGTTTAAAAGGACAGAACTTGCTTGTGAAAAAGATTGACTTCTTAAAGTCATACTACAGGGCAGTGCTGTATTTCTGCCTAGGCCAATTAGTCCCAGGGTGGCAGACTAGAGGTGGTTTCAGCAGACTGAAGGTGGCTACAGCAGAGCCAGCACTATCATTGGTAATGGTACCTCTTCCCTTAGTGCCTTGCAATTCACAGATATTCAGGCTGCCCCACTAGATCAGTAACAATATACTGTAATGGGAAGTGAGGTGTTGGCAATCTGGCTCTGTGGACACGATAGTGGGGGGTGATCTGGCACTGTAAGGCATGTGGGGGCAATTTTGTGCAGTGGCAAACTAACGTGGAGAAGGGTTGCAACCCGGAGAGAAGTGGTGCAACCAGTGAGGGTTAGGCCTAGACAAGCACAAAATCTAACAACACCACTGCTACAGTGGTTTATAAGGTCCACCGAGATCTACGTAATATATCTGATTTCCCGCCAAACACCTTGCTCTTTTTTTTGTTTTTTTTTAAATTAGTCTTGTATATCTTTTCACAAGTATTTCCAAAAGCATAATTTTCAGAACCAGCTATTGATTTTGCACCTTATATTTACCTTATATTAATTTTCAAGAAAATTCTAGTATCCTTCAACTAGACGCACACCAGATGTTTTTGGTGTTACTAAACTAACTCTAATTGTTTGGAAAATGATACATCCAACTCTGCTCTTGGACCATGAACAAGCTGCTTCATCTGAACAATGGTTAGTCATACAATTTATTGTGCTAGTTTAACATGTTGATGTTTAGCGGCCCATGGGCCAGATTTTGTGTGAGGCCCCATTTTTGACTGAAAAACTCATAGACTGAATGAATTAACAATGTCTACCACTCCATCTAACATTCAGCTTTGTATGTGTCCCACTAAATTGAAAAATTGGACAACACTGCCTTAACGGAAGCCAAAGATGGATCTTTTCTTAGACTCCTCACAGACCACTACGGTCCGCTTTCATTTTTTTTTCTTTTGCTACCCAAACTTATTTTGTCTCATCTGTGTATTTCAATTGAATAAAGTCACGAAGAGTATCCCTTTAGTCCTTTTTCTTTTTTGATACGTAGAATTCAGTACGCATGTACTAAAAAACAGGCAAATTAGCCTTTTCTATTAGCACTTGCTTTAGCTGGTGTAATTTTCACATGCAAAATAAGAATTCTTTTTCACAGAAGTCTTTAGCATGTGCAAATATAATCGCAAAATATTATCACAACCAGAAAAATGCACACTAACTAAATGGAAGGGGCGCAAAACCGGAAACTCATGCACTTGTTTACTTCTTAGAGGGATGCAGTCAGTTTGCCTTGCATGTTAAGCACTCAGGTAGACTTCATTCTAAAGCTTAGTATAGCTGTTGGTTTGTTCCACAATACAACTTTCCAAACATTTCTGTAGGCATGATACTTTGTAGTGCTTTGATCTATACACAGTCAATTTCTTCTTTCTGTGTGGGCAGATATACATACCTCAGACTTTGTTATGCAGTTGTAAACACCTGTTGTTGTATCAAATATAGTTGTTTTTGCCTCTGTCTGAAGGAGTAAATTAGACATTTTGCTGGAATACCTCCAAGTTAAACTTGTCGTTTCTATAATGAATATATTATACATGCTCCTTCCTTACAGCATCAGAAAGTGCACTCTATATTGTGAGCTGTAGTGATGAGGCCAATATTATATGCAAATGCTCTGAAAAAGACCCCCGTCTTATATTCAAGGTCGTTTTATAGTCTGACCTCAAATCAAGGTCTTCAGACTTCATCATAAAAGTCCCGGCGGAAGTGCCAGACAGCAGCGCAGGATGTCTGCGCGTATTGTGCAGACATCCCCCGGCTGCCCCCACTAGCCACCAGGGAGGCTACATTGGGGGGAGGGAGGGGCAGACAGATAACATTGGGGGGAGGGTGGGGGAGAGAGACATTTTTTTATTAAAAATGAAAAAGCGATTTACATGTGAATATATACAAGTTAAACTTTTTTCCTATAGAGTAGTCTTATATTCAGGCTTTTAGTTTTTTTTCCTAAAGGAATATCCATAGTTTGGGGGGTCGTCTTATAATCAGGGTCATCTTATATTCGAGCAAATACGGTAATATAGACAGAATGGGAGTGCAGATACAAAATACAGGGGAAAAATATAGCGCAATATAGTAGGACCAGTGAATGGTATGGTGAATATACCAAGTACACTCACAAAATGTCTTCATTAAAATCACCCATCAAGATAAAAGATTGGGCTTCATTCACAGAAAATGTTTCTTTAATAACTTCTATAAAACAAGTATAAAAGCCAATGGCATACTATCCATAAAATATACAAAACACACAATATGGCTTACAAAATATCAGGACACACAGTGTGCAAACTCACAAAACAGTGGATGAAAGATGATCTGGTACTCTCACAACCCTAGGAAACTAAAAGAGCTCAATGCGTTTTGCTGGAGATGACCTACTTCCTCAAGAGAGGACTTTTAGATGCACTTAAACACTTTCTTGTCTCCTGAAGAAGACATTTTGTGAGTCTACTCCATATCACCATACCATTCACTGGTCCTACTATATTATGCTATCTTTATTTTCTGTTTCTGCGATCCCATTCTGTCTATATTGTATATTATGACTACTAGAGGAGTGCTCTTCTGGTAAACTGCGATCTTGCGAGGGAGTATTATTTGTTTATTACTTGCACACAGAGTATGATACCACTTTGTGTCTTTCTATATGCAATATAATTCAAGTTCCCCATCAGATAAATGTAGATTTTTAAGTGTTGTAACATACACAAGTAAGTTGGAATTAAGTTGGTGAGTAAGTTCTGTTTAGAGTTTAGTTGTTTTTAACTGAAATGTAGATGTTTATAACTGGGTTCCATGGGCTTACAAGAAACACTGCTTATTGGCAAAGCCCCACTCTCTTTACTTTGAATGGTCAACCTCTGAAACTTCATTGACCTGTGCACGTTTGCAGACCCTTGTTTGGGCATCAACGAAGTGAAATTAACACCCAAATAACATTTAAGTATGCAGGGGTGCTTGCGATCAGTGAAGCACATGTGTAACTATTCACCCATGTGCAGGCTCATTCAGGCTGTAATTTCAGAATCCTTTTTGCTTTGCTTTCTTGTTTATTATCTATGCTCATTCATGTCTGCTTCTATTTTTGCCTTGTTCCTTGCATCCATTTCTGTCCACAGAGTGGCACCCTTCCCTTGTTTGGCCACAAAGTGGCACATGCCCAGTTGGCCCAAGAGCAGCACCTGCCCAGGATGGCATCTGCCCAATTGGCCTCAGAGCTGCACCTGCCCAGAATGTCACATGCCCAGTTGGCCCCTGCATGGTCCAGCTGTGTAGTATTCCAGCAGTATCTTAGAATCCTGTTATATGTTTTCTTTGTTTCTGTCTTGTTCCTTTGTTCTTCTGTTCTGGTCCAGTTCTGGTTTTCTTGCTGTTTATTTTTTCATTCCATTTTTCTTCTTGCCTTGTTTCTCAGTTTCCTGTATTTAATCCCCAGCCACACCTGTTTCAGTCTCCAGTCCTGTGCAGCTCATTCTACAGATATTCTCTGTGTGTGTTCAATGTTATTATTTTGATTATTTCATTGTTAGGGACTTGCCGAACTATGGGATACCTTTATGTGTTTGGCACGCTTAATTATATTGGCCAATAGGTGAACTAAACCCCCACCATTACATCTCTAGTGTTAGGCTAGTTCCTGTATATTTGTTTGTTCCTTTGTATGCTTCCACCTGTTTCTTAGACCTGGCCTCTGTGTGTTGTGTATGTCACCTTTGTGCCCTGCACTCTGTATTCAGTTATGTTCTGCCTAGGTAGCTTTTCTGGTTTTGCTCTGCATGGCCTGTCTCTTGGTTTCTTATGTCCTAGCCTGCGACATCCTACTTTCCTGTCTAGTTATCCATGACTGCTCTGGGATGTCTGCACGCTTTCTCCAGTCGTGTCGTGTTATACTGGATACAGCAGCTGCCTCCACACGGCCGCTGTATGTGGCTGCACAAATATGGATCCTCAAGCTACCAGATAAGTGCAGTTGCCCAGTACAAGGCCCCGTCTCCACCCCTCCACGAATCTCCTCAGCTCAAGCACTCTGGGTCTAATACCATTCTGGACCCTGTATGTTACAAAATGCTAATTTTTTTTTTTTGTCCAAAGAAATAATGTTCTCCAGAGAGGGCATACAAATGAATATATTTGACAAGGAATTAAATTATTCAGTATTTTCAACATGATTTAAGAGGGATTAAACCCATCTCTGGTTTGAAGGTTGTGGTAGGATTGGTCTTCAGATTCTTCTTAGATCACTTTAATACCTGCATATAAGCATAACACACACAGTGCAGTAACAACAGGACACCACTGCCCTAAAAGAGGAATTTCAAATTCGTCTTCCAAATTAGTGTAGGCAACTGACCAGAAGGTGGAAGGTTAAAGTCTGCAGAGAGGAATGAAATAAGTGGATTCTCCTCTGAAAGTCATACAAACCTGGCGAAACTCGTTGAGAGTCTTAGGATTTCAAATCCGCTGGTCCTAGTTAGTTATTTTGGACCAATACTATGTGGAGTCCTTGTTACTAGGCACTTTTTGCTCTCGGTGTGTAAGTCATCTACATTACAAGTGGCTTTGCAGGTGGTGGTGTCCTGATTTTAGTACACTATGAATTTTTTTTTCTTATATGCAGATATTAAAGTGACCTAAGAAGAATCTGGAGACATGTTGAATTTATTTGGAGCACATATTGCATTTAGTTTGTGTGTGTATTGTGTGTAGATATAGATAAATAATACACACCTGGTTTTATCATATTACGCTATTAGATGTATTCTTTTTCCATATGATGTTCTGTGCTACTCCATTGTGACTGTATAGATTAAAGTGTCCCATTTCATTTGTTGATATTAGTCAAAAGTGTTTATGTAATGGTAGTTAATCTGTTATCATCCTTTAGCCCAGGGTTTCTAGACTTTAGAAGCCAAATGGACCAGTTCAGGAGCCAGCCTAGATTTGTCAGGAGCCAGGGAAATAAGACTTGTATAGTAGTGAAATAGTCAAAACATTAGAAGCCAGAAGTATGGATATTTGGAGGCGCACTGTCTCTTTGCATTTGTCAAACCCTTCTAAAGCCAACTGCATCGGAGCACGTGAGTGAATGGAGGCAAACAGATTAGAGTTTATAAAATAGTGGTTCACCTATAATTTATCTCCCAATAGCCACAGCCAAGTTCTAGTAGCCATGGATTGTGCCATGCCTGGTCATGGTGGCTATGGTGAGTAGTGCTACCTCAGTGGCAGCAAAATGAAACCTGCATTTGAGAACTGTTATGGAATAATTATTTTAGATATTTTTTTAAATAGTACCAGCAATTTATGCAGAGCTTGATACAGAACTAAAATGGTGTTACAAACTCAGTACCCAGAGACATATAAGGTAAAGAGAGAGCAATGCTTGCAAGTCTTCAATCTAATATGAGATTTTTGATCCTGATCTCTGTAATGTTGCCAGCATTCCTCTCCCTATTTTATGGACTGGGATGTTTTTCTAATTGAGTTTTGTTCCACCTGTTAACCTCTTTTTGAAGCTTTGTATAAATTATTGCCAATGTAAAAATAAATGTTTCTGTCATATAATGCAATTAACGAGGAAGCTCATTTGGTGAATTCTTGAATTTAATTTCCTTTTTGAACCTTTGGGTCGCAGGTTCATTTCCTGGCAGTGGCACAGTCAGCCCTTTATCTGTCTAAGGTCAAAAAACCGAATTCCATTAATCTAGATAATAATAAAAATCTATTGTCGGTTGCTGATTCTGGTAAGTCCCTGAGCATGCGCTAAAGTTCCCGAAGTCCTCTGGGGACCTAATTAGTGATCCTGAAGGTTTGAGTCTCAATATCTCAGCCAGTACAGGGTCTCATTTTAATTCTCATTCATTCTAGGGAAGAAAATGTTATATAAAAACCTGATCATTAACAAGTGGAAGTATTTTTGTGTGTTTACTAGATCCCTTGAGACTGTAAAGCCACAGACAGATAAAGTGTAATAATAGCCCATTTCTAATAATTGTGATTGGATTATCTGGAAGAAAAAAAAGCCACAAGTGCGTAGACCCATTTTGCTCCCTCAGTGATTAGTTTCCTAAGCAAAAGATACATTCTAATATTGTCTAACCCTTTACCCATCATGAAGGCTAAATTTTATGGTCAGCAATTTGCTTCCGGCCTTCTAACTGCAGGAGGCGTAGCGCACCCTGCTTCACAAGCCTAATAACTTGTTACCCAGCGTCGTTAGCTGTGTCAGTTTGCCATAAATTTCCATGGTCTGCTTATCACTGTGTCAGTGATTCCTATATATTACCCTCAGTGTTAATGTCTGTTTTAAATATTTAAATGCTGCCATTAATATATCTGGCGGAGCGAGCAGAATTATACTGAAGTGGCGTGACTTGTGTTTGTGTATTTATGTGCTTCATTTGAAGGTCACTCGGTGCGACTGCTGGGTCAGAAAAAGGATAATGGAAAACGGTTGGGGGGAGCTCGATTGGATTTACCGAAGATTAGGAAGAACCCACTGATAGAAATCATTTCCATCAATACAGGGTAAGCTTCTTTCAAATTTGCTCATAAAATATTCAGTGCTGCCTAAGAATTCAATTTCATTTTTTTCCCTTCCCTGCCACTGCACTCTTCAGCAGATCAACTTATTAAAGGGGAACAAAAATCTCCAGAAACCCTGTGGGACTCTAAATAGTGTCTTTCAAGAGATAAAATTATTCCTCCACACTTCCTATTTAATTGCTACTTCAAGCCACCTTCCCCCACGCACTAACCCATCTATTTCCTATTACTCGTGTGTGTATGTATATGTATGAGTATACACTTTTCTACAAGTAAGTCCCTCATACCAGTGTAATTATGTCTGTATTACAATGGATTATAAATCATTGCTTTCCATATTTATAGCCAATATCAGCTTGCTACACTACAGCTGTTTTGCATATGGAGAATAGAAAAGATTTCTTTAATCAGTCATGTCACTGTGACCGTATACTTTTAAAGCAGCAAATCCCTGCTAAAACCTTTAATATGATATACAGGCTGTAATTACAAATCCTGCCAATTTGAAAAAGATTAGATATGTATTTAATATGTATTTGAATATATGGTTTAATTAACTTACTGTAATATCACATTGGTTGCCTACATTGCCCCTGACGCAGATATCAGTTGAAGGGGAATCTTTTAGTAGGGGGTGTTCATTAGCATTACAACCTAACTTACAGACTTAGTACTATGTGGGGTTTGATGCAGTACCCTGGAGCACACACTTTTGCTACAGATTACAATGAAGTGTTTCAAAATTGTGCAGCCCGCCAGCTAAAATTATTGTCCATCTTGTGATGTAGGACATCGATGACAAACCCTTTTAACCCCAAGTGCCCATTGTTCTGCAGTATATCAAGTTAAATCAAAGTGCCATTTACACTGAGATTATGCTTCCCTTTTCAATTTATATTTGCTCATTTTAGTTTCCTCTTCTCTCTGTTACGGTTGTGCTTTAGTTGCCCCATATTAGTGTCCACACATGCACTCCACTTACCTCTATTAATGATGATGGTGACAATGCACTCAGATGCTAAGTGGCACACCACAGGTGGCAGCCATGCCATAGGTTTGCCATCACTGGTCTAGGATATACAACGTTCAGTATTTCAGTGGTTGGCTGCTTTCTATACATCATCTATATGCTTATCACAGAGCAGGTCTCTTTTCAGGCCCTATTCAGCTGCAATGACATGGTATAACATGGGAATGCAGATACTGACTAGTTTCCAATATACTTGATTAAAGGGACACTAATCGTTATTTTTCACTTGTGCTTCTAATATAGAAGCACAAGTGTAATTTTAGTTGTCCCTACTATGAGGATGAACTGGCATGTACCTTTGATAGTACACGCCAGTTTACCTCCATAGGAAGCAGGCAACCGTTTGATCGCCAACTGTCTCTCTCTGTTAGCGCAGAGAGACACCCACCTTTTTGCATGGGATCAGCTGGGGGAGGGGGGGGGTTTAACGGTTTAACTAGGTAACCCCTGCTAATCCCATGCAAAAACGAGGGTCTCTCTCTGTGCTAGCAGCGAGAGACCCTCTCATTCGGATGTCAGAGTGGGACAAGCCCCCGCTCTGATTGGCTGTGTGCGTGCTGACAATCGGGAACTGCTGTGTCTCACATGTGAGAGACAGCAGATAGTATCTATTAAGATAAATGTCCCGGGACATGTTTTGTTTAACCCTTGCTTCCTTCAAGGAAGAAAGGGTTAAACAATGTTTAATGTCCATTTAAGAATCAGTCCTTTTTTTTTTAGGTCATTTTTGATAGTTTTTGGTTAACATTCTTAACACTCTTGTAGTGTTTCTGCTCAGTTTAAGCTTTTTTGATTTCTGCCCTAACCCCAGCAGTTGTTCTGAAGCTCTGACTGAACCACTCCATTTTTTCTGGACCAAGGCCTATCTGACTCTGGTTCCTGTCTGTTCAGTATGTTTAATATAAATGTACACTTTACAATGGTACATTCAGTTCGAACTTTCCCCAAAGAACGACAACCCTAAAACAAATTGTTACTGAAGATATCCATAATCTCACTGTGATCCTCTATATGGATGCTGATGTTTACATTGCCATTTATCTGCATGTTCACTAAAGGATTACTCATACAAGCAGTAATAAATCACCGCTGTCTCCTGTTCATAGCCACAGGTTTTAAATATATCAAAGAAAATGAATAAGGTTTCTTAAAGGCATTTAATCTTGATATTTTTATTACTAGACGCTGGGTTACAGTATAAGAATAATCTGAAAACCACTGATTTCTAATTCATACGGTGTTTATATGTGCGTTATAAGAAATCATCGAAAGAGCTAATCTCAAGTCAGAAAACACATTAAGAAGTCAAAGTGTGTAATTTCATATGCGCCCCACCAATTAGCATACAAAATGAACTGTATTTAACTTAAATTAATTGAAAATCCATCTTTCGAGCAGGACTGATGTCAGAAGTCTGTTCATTTATATTGTGCCTTTCAGTCCGTTTTAAAAGCGATTGTGCCACATAAAAATACAAAAAATATAAACTTTTTAAGACCTTAGTCAGATTGACATAATCACGATTTTTGCTTCAGTAACATTATAAATTGTGTTTTTGTTCTTTCTATTAAAACTACTTTTATGGGCACTATTTGCAAAACATAACCCAGTGCTGCCACATGTTACCATTTTTATATGACTTAACAAATATTTGTACACGTTAAGAGCCAGGGAAATGGCAGTTCAGTCGAGTTCCATGTCAAAAAACAGGAACCAGCACTATGTGTCTATGGAGGCAGAAACATGGCTTATATTTTTCTGAAGAAAAGTATTCAATCCTATCAGTAGCACTGTATCCTGGTACACCACTTTCCACAAGAGGATGAGACAGTTAATCGTGGCTGCATTAACCCAGCCTCTTCGCTGTCCCCTCTCTCGCGATGTCCAGGTAATCACGGGATCGCTGAAGGTGAGGGGTTAATTGTAGTATTGGGGTTTGGGGGGTTAGGTATTAGGGTTCGGGGGTAGCATTAGTATTAGAGCTAATTTTAGTATTGGGGTTCGGGTGGTTTAATTTTAGTATTTGGGTTCAGGGAGGGTCAATTTTAGGGGGGTTCATTTATTAGGGAGGGTAATTTATTGTGGGTATAGCCGCCATGAAGCGGTCACGTTCATCTTCACCGCTGACAGTTTATCGTTCAAACTGATGCACTGAGCTGTCAGTGGTGAAGCACCCGCAAAGAAGTGTCCTAGACCCCTTTCCACATTCCTATTATTGCTTCTCTAAAGCTACCAGAAAGCACAACTGCAAGAAATCCGACTCATTACTGCGGTGTAAAGATTATGTAAATCTGGTAAAGATAAAATGTATTTCCACAGTGTCTGAAAGACTGTGCTGTGAATGCAAGCATGAATAATCATATTCCTTATCTAACTGTATTGCAAGTAAGATGTATAAGGAGTACACTTACCACTGTGTGCGCTTGAGATCTTTTGAGATTTCGTGAAAGTTTGTTATATATAAGGACACCTTTGTCAAAGAATATATTTTCCAGGGTTTGGTTATACATGACATTTAAATGAGCTTCGCAACCATTTATCTTTTTTAAACATGATATGTTTGCTTTAATTTATGTGAATCCTCCAGTCTAATCGCAAACTTTCTCAATATCTGTGCACTTTTTACTTTCGTCCAAATCTGACTGCTTCTAGCGTAGTATCCCTGTGGTAAACATTATTTATTGTTTTCTATTAATTCATTTTGGCTGGAACATGATGCCTCTTTTAAGGTGGTGACACCCTTAACTGTAAGATTGCTTTATCACCAGCCAGTGATGACATTAAAATATAAGGCTCCCATGTCACTGTCAGTCAAGTAGTAAACTTCCTGTGTTCCCAAGTGTCTTGGTGTGGAAGTCAAAATGTGCGGTATGTAATGTTTTATCCATTAACCCCTTAAGGACAGAGCCTTTGAAACATTTTTGTCCTTTCTGGACAATGGCTATTTTAACATTTCTGTGCTGTTTGTGTTTAGCAGTAATTTTCTTCTTCGTCATTTGCTGTACCCACACATATTATATATTGTTTTTATCGGGACAAAAAGGGCTTTCTATGGATGCCATATTTTTGATCATATCTTATCATATTATTAAAAAAAAATAATAAAATATGGTAAAAAAAAAAATAAATACACAAATTTCTTTGTTTTTATTTGAAACAACTTCTCCTCATCGACAATAGCGAACGAAAAAACATGCTTAATAGATTCTACTATTTCTCCTGAGTACAGGGATACCACCCATGCATAGGTTTGTTGGGTTGTTTGGGGGCTAAAATGCCAAATTTGTGAGGTGCAGTTTTTTGTTTTCCAACTTGAAATTTTTACATGCAGACAGCCTGCACCCATGTCCCATTTGGGACATATTTGAAACCAGCCAGTGTATTTTACCCCATCAACCCATATATTTTTTAAAAGTAGACACCCTAGGCTATCTCAAATGGTGGTATTTTAACACTTTCCATGCACTATTTCTACCACCAGCCTTTGTCAAAGTTTGTGGTAGTAATTTTTTTGTGTTTTTTTTTCACAAACCTTGTACTTCAGACATAAATTTACAGATTTTGGTATGTGTCACTGCCAAATAACACCCCAATAAGTGTTCAGAAACATCTCTTGAGTACAGGGATACCCCCCATGCATAGGTTTGTTGGATTGTTTGGGGGGTAAAAGGCCAAATTTGGGAGGTGAAGTTTTTGGTTTTCCAATTTGAAATTTTGACATGCAGACAGCCTGCACCCATGTCCCATTTGGGACATATTTGAAACCAGCCAGTGTATTTTACCACATCAACCCATATATTTTTTTAAAGTAGACACCCTAGGCTATCTCAAATGGTGGTATTTTTACACTTTCCATGCACTAATTCTACCACCAGCCTTTGTCAAAGTTTGTGGTAGTCATTTTTTTGTGTTTTTTTTTCACAAACCTTGTACTTCAGACATGAATTTACAGATTTTGGTATGTGTCACTGCCAAATAACACCCCAATAAGTGTTCAGCAACATCTCTTGAGTACAGGGATACCACCCATGCATAGGTTTGTTGGGTTGTTTGGGGGCTAAAAGGGCCACATTGTGAAGGTGCGCATTTTCAACTTGGAATATTGACGTGTAGCCAGCCTGAGCCCATCTTTCATTTGGGACTTTTTTTTAAAGTAGGACAGTGTATTTTACCCCAAAAAGTATATATTTTGTAAAAGTAGACACCCTAGGCTATTTTAAATGGTGTTATTTTAACACTTTCCATGCACCAATTCTACCACCAGCCTTTGTCAAAGTTTGTGGTAGTCATTTTATTGTGTATTTTTTCCCACATACATTGTACTTTAGACACAAATTCACATATTTCGGTATGTGTCACTGACAAACAATACCACAATATATGTTCAGCAACATCTCCCGAGCACAGGGATACCACCCATGCATAGCTTTGTCAGCTTTGTTGGGTGTTGAAAGGCTACATTTGAGAGGTGCGCTTTTTGATTTTCAAACTTGGAATTTGAACATGTAGAGCAAGGAAGGGGTTAATAGCTCTTATAAGAGCCTTTGTAGTACTGTACAAAAAAATTAACCCCTAAAAATGCACAGACAAGAAAAAAATTTCTGCTGTGCAGTGATCAGTGGCAGGGAAGGGGTTAATACACTACACTATACAAAGGGTATGGCTTTTATAAAAGCCCTTGGGACTCACAATTTTTTTAACATTTTATTTAATTTATTACAATTAAAAAATTATGTTATACAGATCTGTCTCTTTCCCTCACTAAAACTCAAGTGAGGAGAGGGAGGCAGATCCATATGGGTCAGAACAATATTTACCAATATTGATCGAACCAGACGAATGGTGATGCTCATCTGAGAAATCACCAAACCACCTTTGCCACTGATCGGCTGTTACTGATCGCTATACACGTGTTCAGACAGCTTCAAAAGGAATACAGGTAATCCCCTAGTGGGTATAATTAACCCCTAGCGAGTCTGACAAAAAAAATGCTGATAGCAAAAAAAAAATCCTTCTGCGACTAGATTGCTCCATATGCACTGCTTAGGCAGTGACCATATGCACTGCTTAGGCAGTGACCATATGTGCTGCTTAGGAAGTGATATACGGCAAGGAAGGGGTTAATAGCTCTTATTTAAAAAAAAAATTACGTTAAACGTAGTCCCCTAGCGGGTATAATTAACACGTGACGGGTGTAATAAAAAAGTTTTAAAAAAATTAAAAATGCTTCTGCAGCAAGATTGCTGCATTTGCGTCAGATCTCTGCTTAGGCAGTGATCTACAGCAAGAAAGGGGTTAATCTCTCTTAAAAGAGCTTTTTTTTATACTGTAATGAATTACAGTAAAAAAAATTAACCCCTAAAAAATGCACAGACAGCAAAAAATGTGCTGCTGTGTATGATCACTGCGTACACAGCGATCAATGGCAGGGAAGGGGTTAAATGGCTTTTATAAAAGCCCTTGGTGTTTAAAATTGTATTAAATATTTGTTTTATTATTTTATTTTATTTTTTTACTTTATCTGATCTGTCTCTCTCCCTTACTATAACTAGTAAGGTGAGGGAGGCAGATCAATACTTGTCAAAGGCAATATTTGCTAATATTGCCTTTGACAGTATGATAAGTGCTCATCAGAGCACTTACCATACATGCCTGCACACAGATCACATAGATCTGTTGTGCCGGCATCGATTGGCTCCCCCTAGAGCATCGGAAGTGAAATACTTTCACTTCCGATGCTCTTGCCATTAGAAGGGAAGCGCTGCCTGTATAGGCAGCGTTCCCTTCTACTGAGCCGATGGGGTCGCTCAGGAGAGCGACCACCATCGGCTCTGGGGAGCAGAACGGTGTTGTTAAGTGCCTCGCTGGCGAGGCACTTTAACAACACCGGAGATGCTTAGAAAGCGAACGATCGTTCGCTTTCTAAGCACATGTGTGCAGCGGGCGCAGCCATTTTTAAATGGCTGCTACGATCACTCCGTGGAGTGATCGTAGCGCGCCCCTGCACTTTTGGGGGGTGTTGCACAATGCCTCTACCTAGAGGCATTGTAGCAACACCGTTAGAGTAAAGAAAGCGACCGCTGGTCGCTTTCTTTACTCAGTTTAGTGAATGACGTGCCAGGCACGTCAGCTGTCGGCAAGTCCTCGATTTGCCGTGACGTGCCTGGCACGTCATCTGTCGTTAAGGGGTTAAGCGGTAACTAGAGATTCTCTTGCTATTATGGGCCAATAAACACACAAATTTGGTTTGTAAGAATTTGCTGATTTTCATTAACTCTTTAGTGATCTTCAAAGCACCTTATTTGACCTCCACAACAAATATTACACTAGCCTACATCTGGGCAAAATCAAACTACATAAAGGACAAGTGTTCCTGGGATAATGATTTATGACCCAAACAATACATTTTACCTTTATTTTTCTAGAGAAATTGAAGACATATATTTACTAACTCATTCTGGGAGCGGACAATTCCTAATGCATTGAAACATATCCTTTTAAAGGGACACTACCACTTACATAAAATGTAACTAGATAACCTGGTAATGTAAAACAAACATATGTCACTATTTTTTATTTGATATGATTGAATTAATTCCATATAAAAGGAAAAATAAAATTAGGTGTTTCTCTCCTGCTCCATTTTGTGAATATTTCCCATGATGCAACATGGTCCAAAATCTTCCAGCCAGTCTCACTTTACAACTGTTGCCAAAGCCTGCATTATGTTGTCATAAGATACTCCCCTGCTCTCTTACAGGCTCCTGCGTATCATAGGTGGCTTTTTACAACTTTTTTTTACCGATCTTCCAACTAAAAGATAGGAGATTCACCTGATCAAACAGCATCATAACTCTGCACCTTGTGATGTAATAGTTACATTACCCTTACATTCAATGCAAGTCTATGATCAGAATTCTGACTTATACACTGCATTTTGTGTCCCCAGCCCTAAAGTGAGAAATTTGTGCTGTCACTGGGGGGTGGCACCCAAAAACACTATATTTCACAAAATGGTGTCGCCCAGTCACACTTGTTTAGTTAAATATTTTCTTAAATACAGTCAAATAACAAAAACAAAAGACATCTGAAATCACAAAAACACTTTATTTTTTTGATGGGAGTGTCCCTTTAAGGCTTTAATTGAGAATGCAAATGAGGAAAATATGCATGTGAATGTACACCTAATGTGAATTCCATGAAAGCAAACCTACGGTTGTAATGTATCTGAAAGAGGGACTAAATTCTCTATAACATGTTAGTGAACCTGTCATTGGCAAACCATGTGGATGACAAGGTCAATTTCACATACGTATAAACATAGTATGTAGATTTGTTGACGAAATTGCCAGCAAATATATAAATTAACGTATAACCTTCATGATTTTGCCCGTTGACTAACGCAATATATAGATTTCTCCCCCCTCCCAATTTCTATAAAGGATACCATGTACTTTGTACATCAGTGCTACACTTGGATTTCTCCTTTGTAGCTGAAATGTTATAGCAAGCTTTCACTGCTTACATCATTAACTGTTACAGTATTAAACCCAGGCTGCACTGTTGCTTGTGGTGCATTATATGAACATGTAAATCTTACCAATTCAGGGCAGTGACCCATTTTGATGGTCATTAAAGTGACAAACATGGACGATCTCCAACACAATACTACCAAGCTGTTGAGCCTGTATGTGAAGGGTCAAAAGTGATTTTTATTTAATTTGCATCATCACTACTGTTACCATTCTTTTACATTGCTTAGCATTATTGTCTTACATACAATAATGTAGTTCTTGCTTACTTTCAGTTGCTCACCAGACCACTTACAGCACATAATCCTGCAATGAAGTAGTGAGTGATGGTCTCACATACGTTATAATTATATATATATAATATATATTTATATATTATATAAATATCACAGTGGAACACCACTGAAAAAAAGGGGAAGGAGAGAACACATGAATGTTTAGATAGACAGCGCAATATCACAGTGTATGTATAATAAAAGAACAATTAAAAACTTGAAACCACAAACCAATACACAAATCAGTATATAGTAGTATAAAAATATATTTAATAAGATAATAAATATAACATGTAAACAAAAAATATAATAGGATGTCACAGATACAAAGACAAAAATAAATAAAACATATGAAGTCTATAGTACACAGTTGAGACCACAAAAATCAAAGTTGTCTACATGACCATAGAAAACATACAAAAAAATTGCGTATAGTAAAAACGAGCAGCGTAACAAATTAATAATACATACCTTATAGTCTGCACGAAAATATGCTGGAGAATTGCAGGGAATCGAGGTGTGACTTTCAAACTTTAGGCCAAAGTAGCAGAGTTAGAAAAAATTCCTCAATGCAGCTGAATAGGAGATCTTTTCCAACTTGGCTACTTTGGTCTGAAATTTGAAATTGCTGTCTCAATTACCTGTAATTCTCTTTCTATTGCGTAGACCCTTATATGGTATGCAAACTAATATAGCCTTAGATCTTATGTTGTAGGGCCTGTTAATAAGAACACACCAGCTATAGATATATTTGACACCTTGCTAACTTAACAGAAAAGAATACTTATGATAAGCAAAATAAGTCTTGGATTTGGCCCTACATTGTATCATTTTCGTTATCCCCCCATCCATATGGAATTATTATTATTAATCTGACTTGCATTTGGGAACCATAACCCGAATAATGTGACTGTCTCATGTTGGACTAAATGTACACCCTAAAGCATTGGTCTGTAGTATTTTAACACATTTCCTGTGTTTTACAATTTTTGGCAAAAAGTTGCTTGCAAAGGAATTAAATGGTCCATAAAATATTTTCAAACTTTGTGTTTCCTCTGTGCATATTTCAATTATTACCAAATTAGTGAACAACAAACCTCAAAACAATGTTTTTGTTCTCAGTCTGTATAACATGTTATTGGTTACATGATATGAGAAGCACTAAATCCTCTTAGAATGATGACCCTGAAGGTCAGAGTTAGACACTACTTGTTTAATATAAGATTATCTTTCTAAAATAGGCATAGCAAACTATACTTACGTTTTACAAAAATTGTGTGTTGGTTATACAGCATGGTTGAAGGGAATCCATGTGAGTGTGTTAACTGACATAATTTAATCATTCACATTGACTTATGCTCCAGACTGGGTTACTGACAGAATGCGTTTCAACACAAACACCCCTCATTAATAATTGATTTCATTATTTTCGTCTGTGCTCCTGGTTGCTTGGTAACACATTTAAGGTGCAAGATTTGCAGACTGTAATTTCTTTATTATTTTTTTAGCGCTTAATAAATGTGTGTGTAGCTGTAGTGACAAACTGATGAATGTTTACCCTGCTCCACCCAGCCACACTTTTGAAAGTATTTGTGTGTTTATATATTTCATACTGCAAACCAAAAATAAATTACCTGAGTTTGGTCATAAAACCAGTGGCATATTGACCTGTATGTGTTAATAAAAACTCATATTTTATTAATCTGGTCTACGCAATAAAATAACAGTATCACTTTGTCTCTGTGCAATTTTGTATAGTTATTTCTGCGTAGTTTCAGAGGTAGTGTAACATTTATTTGATGTAGTAATAATGTGTAGAAGTGGTCGATTATATTTTGGTTTGCCTCACAATTTTAAACATGTTAGCGCCATTCTTACTTATCTGTTTTTCAATTTGTATAACAAAGGGGGACTTTTCTAAAGAATACAAATTTGTGGATAACTGTGCTATCACTGCATATGCCAATGTAAACTCTAACCCCTGACAAAAGTTTGCAAGTTCAATAAAAAAAAAAAACTGGTATAGCCCTGCACCTAGAAATAGACCCAAATTTCTGTAAAAGCTATTAAAAGGACATTCCTAGTCCCTTTGTTTCATTTAGTCACTTCCTGTGCTCCTACAATTGAATACAGTGTGTGGACTCTAAGTGACCTTGCTTTTCACAGTGCAACACACTCTCTGATGACATCGCTAGAGTCACAGGAAATTCTATTTATTTAAATTAACTTGTTCACATTGCTTCATGCAGCAAAAAAAGGAGATGACTTTTATTCAGCTAGTGTGAGCAGTCCTTGTTTCTTGCATACAGGTGTAATATCACAATTTCATCTAGCTGTAAGTATTTTTATTTTAAGCAATGCAAAATGTAAAGCATGCATTTTAAATTACTTAATATTTATTAATATTTGGAAGATGCATTTTGGGAACTAGACAGTCCCTTTAATATGGATGATTATTTACAGTCAAAATAACCATTGATATGGCAGGATTTCTGAATGAGTTACCAGTAATCCAATAATTATGTGGTGGTTATAAGCATTTTACTCAGTGTTTGGTTGCAAGGGTACAAGTTAAAATGCTTGTACAAGTTGAGATGCTAAATCACTAATAGAAGCAAATGTTAAAAGACTGTTACCACACACCTCTTTACAGATACATGTGGGTTTACTCCGAGCTGTGTCTTTGAGCTGAGGCAGAGCTTGTCGGCTGCTGGAGCACACTAACACTGTCTTTGTGCACTCAGCCAATCCTCACTGGGGCTCGACCTGCACCTCTTATCGCGGTCTGACGGTCTCTCTGCTAGAACAGAGCGAAACCTTTGTTATTGAATGCCAAATTATGTCCCCTCTGGTGGCATGTGAAAACGAGGGTCTCTCACTTGAAGGACCTTAAAAAGTACATGTCCGTTTATATCGGTGCCCTTAGAGTTTTCACTTATGCTTCTAAATTAGAACCATGGGGGGAGTTGTGTTACACACTGATCAGCCATTATGACCACTGACAGGTGGTACCACAAAGGCAAAAGGGTTTAGGAATGGTTAGGGGAACACAACAAAAAGTTCAAGGTGTTGACTTGGCCTCCAGATTCCCCAGATCTCAATCCAATTGAGCATCTGTGGGATGTGCTGAACAAACAAACAAACAAGTGCAAGCCCCACCTCAAAACTCATAGGACTTAAATAGCCTGCTGCCACATGCCACAGCAAACCTTCAGACATCCAGTGGAGTCCATGTCTCAACAGGTCAGGGCTCTTTGGAGTCAAAAGGGGACCTACACAACATTAGGCAGGTGGTTGTAATGTTATGGCTGGTCAGTGTATATTAAACAAGATTTCCTTTTTTTTTGTTTCTATACTTGGATATTACTGGTAAGCATCTGAAGCAGTCTGGCATGGTAACAATGGTTATTAACACCTTTTGGACATTTATTTTTTTGGATTTAGGTCTTGGCATTATCTTCTGGACCACTCTTTGAGTACAGTCTGCATATGTTATAGGAGTGATAATTGTGAGCACGCGACATCGTTTTGATCTTTCTGACTTGGAGATGATCATCTCTGCTATGGTCCAAAAAATTTAAAAAATAAAACTATTTTATTTGGCACTACAAAATATGTAAGATTTACATCATAGTTCTACAATGGTAACCTCTCTTCAAGGACAACAGCCTTTTGTGCATATAAACATATTAATGAGAGCAAGAAATCTGCCAGGAAGAACCTGGTGAAGGCATGTAGGTCCTTGGACATTTGGTTAGCATTTTGCCAAATAACTTCAAATAGCATTCATTTAGATGTTCAAATTAAACCTGACATACTGATCATTGGTTCAAAGCTGGAGGTCAAGCAGAGCCTTTTACTTACCATATCTCTCACAATTTAGGTATATGCATTCTTTGTACTGGGAGTAGAAATGTGATATACACATCGCCTATTATGTGAAATCAAAGTGAACCCTTTACCAAAAAACAAAACAAAAAACAAATTAAAATAATTATTATAAATGTATACAAACCCAGCGATACACTGATTGAGGATATTGACAATGAAATATCTCAGTGGATTGGACAGATGAGTCGCATTGAGAAAATAAGCTGCTAGTCTTTATAAGAAAACAGTGGGACAAGCCACTGTAAAGGGAAACAGAATGGGAAGGTGAGTAGACAGCGCTTGGCAGTTAAACAGAGTAAGTGTCAATCAATATAAAAAACCAAAGATAGTAAATTAATATAAAATATATAAATTTAATAATATATAAAAACAAATGCAATATATAAATACATATAGAAAAAATATACACAAATGTAACAAAAAAAATGACAAATTGTTAAAAACAAGAAACAATGATATGTGCCTTTAAATACAAATCAACAGACACAGCATGCTGGTCTGTTTGCTTAGAGGCTGAAGAAGTTCCCCGAACGAAACGCGTCCCTCTTGTTAAAGTGAAGTTACCTGGCCAGGTTCTCAATTCTTCCTCCTTTACTGACCAGCACGTTTCTATATCCATGTACTATTCATGGTATTTTGCTAACCCAATCAGCAAGTGAGTAATTTGACACTCTGCCTGTGGTTACCTTTGTATCTGTGTCTGTTGATTTGTATTTAAAGGCACATATCATTGTTTCTTGTTTTTAACAATTTGTCATTTTTTTTGTTACATTTGTGTATATTTTTTCTATATGTATTTATATATTGCATTTGTTTTTATATATTATTAAATTTATATATTTTATATTAATTTACTATCTTTGGTTTTTTATATTGATTGACACTTACTCTGTTTTTGTACTGGGAGTACAAAGAATTTAGAATTATTTTTATGAGCTGGTAGTGTGGCCTCTTGCCAATTCTATCATTAATATAAATTACACTGGAAAATCTTCTATTTTGGTTCCATTAATTATATACATGCAAATGTATATTTTTCAACATGTAGATGTAACGTGGGTTTTTAAAAAAATGTTTTTAAATTTTTATATATTATCCTTGAGCTAGTTGAACTCTTGAGTGGTAGTATCTTGACACATACATCACAAAGAGGACTGTGAGGTAAAGAATTACATTCTTATTTATTATTAATTATTCCATGGCATACAATAGTACTTCTCTTGGTCAAAAAAAACTGTAGGGACCCTTCAGATCAACTTGATGTTTTCATTTTAAAACTCTCTATACTTTGAATAAGGCTCGGTTAAAAATCATGACTAAATCATTATTACTTATTAAAACCACTGTAGGTCAAGGATAAAACTGCGAACATTGCTTGAAAAACTGCATGGATTCATTTATAGTAAAGTGCAACAGTCATGAAAAAAAAATCTTATGTCACTGGCATTCAAATAACATTAAAAGTTTACATTTCTAAGTGCATGCAGCCTCATGCTAGGCACTAGGGGATCATATGGAGCCATACACTGGGCATTCTGGGATTGCTCAATACAATCCACAGACCATACTTCAGGTAAATGTTTGTATGTAAACATTTGTTGATGTTAATTTTAATGATGAGTCACTTCAAAATATAACTATTATACATAGAAATATCAAATGAAAAGGAACTTGTGGCAGGCATAATGTGCCACTTTTGTTATTTCAGACAGTGTAACTAACATTACATTGGATTGGCAATTGGTTGAAAAATAGAATGCAGGGTAAATGGGACGTTTTCAAACTGGACAGATGTGATAAGTGGAGTACCTCAGGGATCTGCTCAGAGTCCCCTTCTTTTTCATTTTTTATAAATGAGCTCCCAGAGGCAACGGGAACCATGTTTCACTGTTTGGAGAGGACACAAAATTAAGTAGGGTAATACAGTCTGAACTAGATGCATCTTTGCTACTAGAGGATTTGGACAAATTAGGTAATTGGGCAGATAGTTGGTAAAGGTAAATGTAGATTCAATGTAGAAAAGTGTAAACTTATGCATTTTTGCTATAATAATAAAAATGCAACATACAGTTTAAATCGTATTTCCTTGGGGAAATCTACTATTAGAAAAAGATTTGTGAGTAGTTGTAGACAATAGCACTAGTGTACAGTGCATGCTGGCAGCTGCAAAGGCCAATAAGATATTGGGATATATTAAAAGGGGTATTGACTCACAGGAGGAATATATTAATCTGCCTCTTTATAGGTCCATGCTACGACCCCACCTTGATTATGCGATTCAGATCTGGGCGCCTTTTTTTTTATTTTTATTTTTTAAAGAAGGCATTATGGAACTAGAGCAAGTGCTACAAAACTAATAAGGGGAATGGAAGGTTATAGTTATGAAAAAAGACAGGAAAAGTTAAATTTGTACATGGTAGAGAAACGGTAGTTTAGAGGGGCCTATGATAATGCTGTATAAATATGTACAGGGCCAAAACAAAATGCTTTCTAAAGACTTGTTCATTAACAGAACAGTACAAAGGACAAGAGGGCTAAGACTTGAAGAAAGGCAATTTAGTCTAAGACAGCAGAAGGGATCTTTTACAGTAAGGACAATTAAGATATGGAATTCACTGCCTGAAGAAGTGGTTCTAGCAAATACGTAAGATGCCTTTAACCCCTTGGCGACACAGGACGGACTAGGTCCGTCCTGTGTGCCGAGGCGTTAGTGACACAGGACGGACCTAGTCCGTCCTGTGTCAAAACGAGCACTGAAAGCGGAGTTTTTCCGCTTTCAGTGCTCTAAGGGCATTGTAACGATGCTTCCGTATGGAAGCATCGTACAATGCTAAAAAAAATGCCCGTCGGCATTTCGATCGCTCCGGAGAGCGATCGAAATGCCGGTTTTAAAGGCACAGTGCCTTTAAAACGCGGGCATTTAAAAAATGAGCATAGGAAGCGAATCTTTCGCTTCCTATGCTCAGAAAGTGTTTCTGATTGCCTCGCAAGTCGAGGCAATCAGAAACACAAAAAAAAAATGCACGATCTTGGTCACTAAGTGACCAAGATGGCGCTGCCCTTCTAAGGGCAAGAGCACAGGAGGCAGGAAGTACCTGCTTCCTGTGCTCTCTGGCTGTCACACGATTGCCTCTTCACAGAGGCAATCAGTGACTGCCAGGCACACTGACAGGCAGTGGGGATGCTCTCCTGAACATCCCCACTGACTGGTCAGATCAATATTAACTCTATATTGATCTGACCAGTTATGATCTGTCTCCCTCTCCTCACATTTTTTTTAGTGAGGGAGAGAGACAGATCAAAGTTCTAAAAGTAAGTAAAAGTAAAAAAAAACAATAAATACACAACACACAAATAATAAAACAATAAAAAAAAATTTATTAAAGCAATTCCCTGCGTTTAACCCCTTCCCTGCCACTGATCTTGCATAAGCAGTGATCGTGCACATCAGCGCATTTATTTTTGCCGTTTGTGCATTTTTTAGGGGTTAATTTTTTTGTACTGTAATTTATTACAGTACTAAAAAGGCTATTCTAAGAGTTATTAACCCCTTATTTGCCGTCGATCACTGCTTACGCAATGATATTGACGCCAAAGCAATTTTTATCTGTCTGCATATTTTTTTTTTTTTTTTACACATACCCGCTAGGGGATTACATGTAAAGTAAAAATATTTGAGTTTTTTTTTTTTTAAGCTGCCTGAGCGCATAGCGATCAGTAACAGCGAATTAGTGGCAAAGGCGGTTTGGTGATTTCTCAATTAAGCTCACCATTCGCCCTGGTCAGATCAAAATTAATCGGATCAATATTCACAAATATTGATCTGCCTCCCTCTCCTCACTTACATTTTTGTGACGGAAAGAGACAGATCAGTATTAGTGATATAAAATAACATTTTATAAAATTAGCAGGTTTTATGAAAGTCTTTCACTGTGTATTAACCCCTTCCCTGCCATTCATCACTGTGTAAGCAGTAATCCTGCACAGCAACAGTATGTTTTGCTGTCTGCACTGTTTTATGGATTAATTTATTTGTACTGTAATGTATTACAGTACTAGATAGGCTCTTCTAAGAGCTATTAACCCCTTCTTTGCTCGAGATCACTGCTTACGCACTGATTCTGAGGCCGCGGACTCAGGGTTCGATTTTGACCCTATTCAGCTTTCTGATACATCATCTAGCGATGTATCGGTGGCTGCTGAGCCCTTGCCACAAGTAGTGATGGGGGTCTACCGATAAAAAAATATATGGTTTGGTGGGGGTAAATTACATTGGCTGGCTTCAAAGATATATCCCATAAAGGACACGGACGCAGGTTGACTACATGTCAAAATTCCAAGTTGGAATTTTGAGATGCGCATCTCACAAATGTTGCCTTCTAGCCAAAAACAAACCAACAAACCTATGCATGGGTGCTATCCCTGTACTCGGGAGATGTTGCTGAACACATATTGGGTTGTTGTTTGGCAGTGACATATACCAGAATCTGTGAATTCATGCCTGAAGTACAATGCATGTGGGAAAAAAAACTCCCAAAAAAGTACTACCACAAACTTTTACAAAGGCTGGTGGTAGAATTAGTACCTATACAGTATTAAAATACCACCATTTGAAATACCTTAGGATGTCTATTTTCCAAAAATATATGGTTTGATGGGGTAAAATTCATTGGACGGCTTCAAAAATGTTCCAAATGGAACATGGGCGCAGGCTGACTACATGTCAAAATTCCAGGTTGGAATTGCGCACCCCCTAAATGTGGAATTTTAGACCCAATACAAACCAACAAACCTATGCATGGGGGGTATCCCTGTACTCAGGAGATGTTGCTGAACACATATTGAGGTGTTGGTTGGCAGTGGCAAATACCAGAATCTGAAAATTCCTGCCTGAACTACAATGTGTGTGGGGAAAAAATGCCATCCCATCCCTTTGACATAGGTTGGTGGTAGAATTAGCACTTGGAAAGTGTTAAAATACCACAATTTTAAATACCCTAGGATGTCTAGTTTTCCAAAATATATGGTTTTATGGGGTAAAATACTTTGACAGGCTTCAAAAGTGTCCCAAATGGAACATGGGTGCAGGCTGACTACATGTCAAAATTCCAAGTTGGAAATGCACCCCCCCCTAAACGTGGCCTTTTAGCCCCCAAATAATCTAACTAACCTACACATGGGTGGTATCCCTGTACTCAGGAGATGTTGCTAAACACATATTAAGGTGTTGTTTGGCACTGACACATAATAGGATCTGTGAATTCATGCCCGATGTACAATGAATGTGAAAAACAAATTACTATCCATAACATTGACATAGGCTGGAGGTAGAATTAGTGCATGAAAAGTGTTAAAATACTACCATTTGAAATACCCTAGGGTGTCTAGTTTTCAAAAATATATGGTTTTGTGGGGTAGAATACACTTTTTGGCTTCAAAAATGTCCCAAATGGGACATGGGCGCAGGTTTTCTGCACGTCAGAATTCCAAGTTGGAAAACCAAAAAGCGCACCTCTCAAATGTGGCCTTTTAACCCCCAAATAACCTAACCAACCTATACATGGGTGGTATCCCTGTACTCAGGAGATGTTGCTGAACACATATTGAGGTGTTGTTTGGCACTGACATATAACAGGATCTGTGAATTCATGCCCAAAGTACTATGTATGTGAAAAAAAATTACTATCCATAACATTGACATAGGCTGGTAGTATAATTAGTGCATGGAAAGTGTTAAAATACTACCATTTGAAATACCCTAGGGTGTCTAGTTTTCAAAAATATATGGTTTTGTGGGATAGAATACACTTTTTGGCTTCAAAAATGTCCCAAATGGGACATGGGCGCAGGTTTTCTGCACGTCAGAATTCCAAGTTGGAAAACCAAAAAGCGCACCTCTCAAATGTGGCCTTTTAACCCCCAAATAACCTAACCAACCTATACATGGGTGGTATCCCTGTACTCAGGAGATGTTGCTGAACACATATTGAGGTGTTGTTTGGCACTGACATATAACAGGATCTGTGAATTCATGCCCAAAGTTCAATGTATGTGAAAAAAAATTACTACCCAAAACATTGACATAGGCTGGTAGTATAATTAGTGCATGGAAAGTGTTAAAATACTACCATTTGAAATACCCTAGGGTGTCTAGTTTAAAAAAATATATGGTTTTGTGGGGTAGAATACACTTTCTGGCTTCAAAAATGTCCCAAATGGGACATGGGCACAAGTTTTCTGCATGTCAGAATTCCAAGTTGGAAAACCAAAAGGCGCACCCCCTAAATGTGGCCTTTTAGCCCCAAAACAAACCAACAAACCTATGCATGGGTGGTATCCCTGTACTCAGGAGATGTTGCTGAACACATATTGAGGTGTTATTTGGAAATACCCCTTCACATTTTAAGGTAATGTTTACCTAAATTGCAATATATGTGAAAAATTAAAAAAAAAGATTTTTTGCTGCAAACTTTGGCATAGATTGGTGGTAAAATGGCTACATGAAATGTGTCAAAATACCCCAAGTTAAATGCCCTGAGTTGTCTAGTTTTCAAAAATATGTACATGTTGGGGGTCATTCATGGATTTAGTACAGAAATCAGTGTTACAATGTCACTATCGCTAATTTTGAAAGAAGGGATTTTAAAATAGCTTTGCACCACTTATAGTTCTGGCCCTGTAACATGAATAAAAAAGCACAAAAACATAAAAACATGGGCTATTTCTGAACTCAGGACATATATTAGAAACTTTTTAGCAGTGTTTTTTTGTTGTCTCTTGTACATGAGTATACGATTTTTCAAATAAAAGTCATAAAAAAATAATTTTTTCAATTTTTTTGCCATATTTTATTATTTTTTTTACATCAAATTATATGCTATTATCAAAATAATGGTATCAAAAGAAAGCCCTTCTTATGACGATAAAAACGATATATAGTTTGTGCGGGTACCCTAAATGAGACAGAAATAAATTACAGCAAAACACAAACTGCTCAGAAATGTTAAAACAGCCCATGTCACCAAGCGTCGGACAAGCCAAAAAAGTCATGTCACTAAGGGGTTAAAAGCGGACTCGATATTTTTTTAATCTGATTGCCATATGGAGTCAAGAAGGAATCCCCCCCCAAAAAAAAAAAAATTCTGAAAGAGGTTTTTATTTGCCTTCTTTTCAATCAACAGCAGTAAACCTAGGAATAGGAAAAGGGTTGAACTTGATCTACTCAAGTCTTTGTAATTTTTCATCTCTCTTGCCCTGTAGTCCACATTGGATCCACATAAGCATTGTAGCTATCTGTTTGAGGTCATGGTGAAGACTTTTTATCTATCTGTGTAAGATATCTGTGTATTGTGAGTGCAATACTATTCCCACCAATTATGCATTCCAGGCTGCACAGCTACATGACCTCAGCTGAGGGATTGTCCAAATCAACTAGAGTACATCAGGGCTTTCATTTTGTCAACAAACAAATGTACAGGATCAATTTAGGGTTATGAACTTCTACTATTTCATTATATTAACTAGCAGGCATGCATTTTGCATTATCCATGTAGATTTCCAGCAAGTGAAACTAAATTTGGATTTCCAATAAAAAGCAGCTCAGCTAATGGATTCCTCTAATTCTTCTTTTGTATCTAATAAATATATTCAGTCAATATTCAGAGCCTGCATAGCTCTCACGTTACGCTTTTCTGGGAGCGAAAAGAGTGCTACCAAAATTAAAGGTAAACATCAATAAAATTCTTCTCTCATTGTAAGCCCTTTTATCCTGCGAGAGGCTCGCATGTCACGATTTGCCCATGACCTAAGCATCTGACTGTGGGCTTTAACTAAGCAGGATGTTTTAACAAGCCCTTATGAAGGAGACAACGCTGAAGCAAGGTTTAAGAATTAACCAGCTTAAAACTTGTCCTAGAAGGCAAAATAAAGGTAGTTTTTAACTAAAAACCATGGATAGTTGCTTCTATTTTAGACATTGTATTAGTAGAATTGCAAAATATATATATATGACTAGGGGAAAATGGGGTTGCCTTTTAGCTTTGTGGTCGCACTGTCCCTATGTAGTCACCTTGTGGCATCAAATGTACATTAGTAATGCTCAGGAAGTCTTTTGCATCAAGTGCCACAAGGCAGTTCCATAAAGAGAAAACAAACACATTATTCTCTTAACCCTTCACGCTGGTTTTAAGAACAAAAACATGAAAAAGGCAATTTTGTGAGCAAAGACCCAATCAGGACATTTTCAAACCCCGAATTTCTGTCATGTAGTGAATAAAGTTAATGTAACCCAGTATTGAGTGCGAGGCAGACATGGCAAGTGCCTAGGGCAGCATTTACCTCGTCTGCCTGGGTGGTGGCTAAAAACACTGCCCCTTAAAAAAAAAGGGGGGGGGGGGGCTGATGATGCTAGCTGGGGGAAATCCTGGGTCTGCATTGTGGGTTATAGAGCATGTCCTTGGTTGACTGGACATGTAATGGGTAATGGGGCATGTTTATAGAACACGTTCATATAATATCTTCATTGACAAGAAAATGTACAAATGAAACCCTAATGCCAGCTCTGTATATGGTATGAAATCAAGGTTTTACTGGAAAAACAATCTTAATTGTTTTTTTTTTTTTTTAAATAATGTGTTAACTTTTAATTATCTAGTCGAGTTGCTTGTGCTTTAATATACACAGAATTTATGTTCAACCATTACTGTCTCTTAAACAAATCACTGTTGTAGTATTGGTCTCGATTCAAAGGCAAGTTGTCCCTCCTGGTCCAAAAAAAAAACCTGTCACTATTAAGGCCTATAAATGACCTAATTTTAGTTGGATTTATATAATTATATCTAAACACACATTCTGCACAAATGGTGCATTCTTTCTACTTCAAAACCCATTGGAGAAAAGCTCTTCCAGTACAGTGTTAATCTCTGTGGAAACCAATGGATAGTTCCTGCAGCTTGGTCCATTTTTGTCCCAGAAATGCTCCTTTTATAAATTCCTCATTGTATCGGGATGATGTGGCTGCCCTATGCAGCTGGGGCACCAGAGGATCAGAATAGTTCAGTACATTTATCGTATTTGTTTGAATATAAGACAAGGTTTTTTTCAGAGCAAATTCTCTGAAAAAGACCCCTCATCTTACATTCGAGGTCATCTTATAGTCTGACCACAAATCGGGTCCTTCCGGCTTCATCATAAAAGTCCCGGGGGAAGTGCCGGGCAGCAGCGGAGGATGTCTGCATGTGTCGCCCCCACTAGCCACCAGGGAGAGACAAGGTGAGGGGGGGAGGTTCAGACAAAGAGAAACACAAAGGGAGGGGGGAGAGAGAGACCAGGGAGGGAGGGGGAGTGAGATAACGCTGGGGGAGAGACAGACAACATTTAGGGGGGGGGACAGACAACGCTAGGGGGGAGAGAGGCAAAGCTTGGGGGAGGGGAAAGAGAGAGGCAGCATTGGCACATAAAAGGAAATAAAAACAAGAAATGCAATTTTTGATTTCATAATTTTTATTAAAAAGCAATTTACATGTGAATATATACAAGTTGAACTTTTTTTCCTATAGGGTAGTCTTATATTCAGGCTTTTAGTTTTTTTCTTAAAGGAATATCCAAGTTTCGGGGTCGTCTTATAATCAGGGTCGTCTTATAATCGAGCAAATACGGTAGTACCAATGATGCACTTTCACTTAGCATGGGAAATGTGGAAGTACATTTCACAAGTTACATGGTGGTTGTGTTTATTTTGTTTCCACTGTTTGCAAATTCAATCCAAACAGAAAAAAAAAAACAGTCCATCTGTCAACAGTTGTTTTTCGAGAGGAACTTCAGATAATCTTATATTGCCACTTGTCATATGTGTGAGACGTTAAATGTAGTATTATAAAGATACCATTGTTCTGTCAACATTTCTGCACTATTTGCACATCTGCTTCTACTTCACTAATATTTTGCTGCAGATTACCTGTTGTCATCAAGATGGGGAGAGAGGTTTCTTTAAGCTATCATTAGGGTCCGTTTTCTATTAAATGAAAAGGTTAATTGAAGAACAGATGTTAAGGGCTAAACTAGACCAGATTCAACTTTTTCCTGGAAATCACAATAAAACAGACTTAATGGATTGAAATTTGTAATGAAACATTGGAACTAATGGTAAAGATGTGTTCAATAAAATTGGTGATGTATCATAATATAAACCTACATATATATATATACACTTTTTGTCATGATCTCTTGTGATGTGCTCCCCCTTTAAAATCCAGAGCTGAGGGCTGCCGGAAAGGCCCTGACTCCCTGATACATATTGGGATCAGGGGCTGGGTAAGATGCCCCTCGCATCCCATTTATACCGAAATCTGGGGCCGGAGAGAATACCCCTTGGGGCTGGCCAAGTGCTGTGGCCCCACCATAATTAAACCCCTCACCCTTATTATCAATTGGTTAATGGGCTGCACAATTATCCCTGGGGCCCCCTTCTTTTATAATACATGGGAACAGGGATGATTCCAGGCATCCTGTAACCTCATCTTCAGCCCAGAAATGGACACATAGTAAATACTCTGCTGAATAGGGCTGAGATGTGACATGGCAAAGGGGACTCAGCCAATCAGAGGCCTCCCTGCTTCCAATCAAGCCATTGAAATCACTTTTAATTTTTGTTGTCCACTCTCTTGGCACTTTTTATATTTTATAGGTTTTATATTTTGAGGGATGGGGTCTTTGTGCACCTCTTATTAGTAAGAGGAGGCAGGGATACTTGTCCAGTCCCATTGACTTTATTGGGGGGGCATTATTGTTTTCATTTTTTTCTTTTATTAACTGTTAATCCCTTTGCGACAATGGACATGTCAGGCACATCCATCTAACATAGCACATGCCTGGCACATCCTGTGGTGGAAAGAGCGCTTTCCACCAATTGCAATCAATTGTCTCTAACACCGCTCATGCAGTGTTGCTTTAATTCCTTGATGTAGAGCGATTGCAGGTGCAATGTTCAGGAGCAGCATGCTAATATGGTGCTGCCTATATTATCACTTCCGTCACTCTGTTGCTGTTCCCTAGTGGTAGTCAGAAACATTGCAATACAAAAAAAAAATATGCTAGACTAGGGTTCGAGTTACATTACGGTTAGGTTAGCATAAGGGTTAGATTTAGGGTTAGAATTGGGGTCAAATAGTCACTGTAGGAGAAAATGATAAGTAAAAAAATAGTTACTTTTGGTTATTGCTCTATACCTAGCAGAAAAACAGGTAAACATGGCATATTTCTAAACTCAGAACAAAATATAGAAACTATTTAGACTAGGTCATTTTTTATCATTTGTAATTGTGTAAACATTTTTTCAGATAATCGTTAAGTGTTTTTTTTCAATTTTTTAATTATATTTTATTTTGATTTTTTTTCTGTTGCATATTATGATATGAAAATAATATCTAAATAAACCTTTCTTCTTCCAATAAAAATAATATATAATTTATGTGGGTACAGTAAATGAGAAGAAAATTTCAGCTAAATACAAACACTGCAGAAATGTTAAAGCAGCCAAAAAGTCAACCTAACAACTTGACCACCCATTGAATCTTAGTGAATAGACCCAATGAACAATTAACACCCAACGGTACAGATCCATTTACAATGTGATTGTTACTGGCTACAATGAATGCGAATAATCTATATGGAAATGTTTTCTTTTTAATGCTGTTTACTGTTTAACTTATTAGAACTGAACAGATCTGTTTGTGTTAACACTTTTGATTAGCCTGTATTATGATTACAAAATGTTATGTGAGTAAAGAAAGCATGAAACACTGGCATTTATTTTAGCCTATTAACTTTAATATGATTCAGTTCATTATTTGTATGATCTCTGTTTCTCTCCTGACACTGTTTGGATGAATTTTGAGAGCACAGCAAATAATAATGCCTCCGCACCTCCATTAACTAATTCAGTTTGGATGTTTATTTATTATAAATGCCAGAGTTCTAATGCCTCATATTTCATCCATCGTTCGTATTGTTTCATCTGAATTGCCACAAATATATAAGCTAGAAAGAATCAACACAATGCAATGGACTGGTGACTAGTGTGTGTTATTACAGTTTAATATTGACTGTTTTGTATACTTTCTCATGAGGGAAATGGAATTAGGGAGACACATTTGATTTTAAATAGCGCCTCTTCATTACTGCCAGGCTTCTTCGAAAATCTCGCCACTCAAGGACACACTGTGTTTATAGCATATTCAGTAAAACAGATAAAGGAAATGTGTGGTTTGGAAACTGATACTTTATTTTCTATTATTAATAACCTATTATTTTTAAATATGTTTTCTTTAATGTCCTTGGCGGTGCATCTTTTAACTTGAAGGATTTAATAGGAACATAGTTTATTATAAATTATGTATTTGATTAGTTTTTTTTTAATAATGATTCCACTTTCTGTGTTCTCAGAGAAGTGTAAGAAGGCTATTCAGATAGCAGTTTGGTTTTGTTTGCATTGTCAATTAGAGAGAAGACTTCAAGCTGTTCTTTTCTGTCAGCTTGTGGTCCCTCCTTGTTAGCAAATTCATTTTAATTAAGATATTCTGTTCTACATCAAGCATGTGAAGATGATTTACCTGCAGTCTATGTATGATATATTGCTAGTTATTGTAGGCTATTCTCAGATGAAATACAAGCTTGATTCGTATTCTATGCAGTTCTAGACCATATCAAACTAAGACGAACTGTACAGAGTGTATATTCAGTTCAACCTCGTGTCGCTTTGCCTAGGAAAGAATGGGTGTTTTTCATATGCTGTTGACCCTGCAATGCCCCTTTTTTGTTGAACCAAATCCATGCTTATTCTTATGTAATCAACACTCCACAGTTAATATTTTTAAACAAAAAGATACATCAAAATAATACCGTATTTGCTCGATTATAAGACGACCCTGATTATAAGACGACCCCCCAAAATGTGTATATTCCTTTAGGAAAAAAACTAAAAGCCTGAATATAAGACTACCCTATAGGAAAAAAGTTTAACTTGTATATATGTAAATTGCTTCTCACACAAACTTTGTCAATTTTCTTTTTATTTTTGCAGTAAACAGTAATACATTACAAAAGTCATAGTATAAAGACAAATTTCAAACATATACAAACTGTCTGTATGGTCGGGGCCTCAACGGTAAGCACAAATTTATAACAAATAATTGTGAGATCGGGAATTTTAAGTGGAAATCGGGAATTTTAAGTGGAGGACTGCGATTCTTGTATCATAGGCGGTAAAGATTTCGATTGCTAAAACAATTCCAAAGATCACCGCTAACTTATCTCATAGTTAGTGCAAGCTAAATAAGAGATCTTTAATCTTTAAACAAACTATAAAGACAAGAGGCTCTCGCCATACAGGCAAACAACAAACTTAGGTGTAGAGAGGTCAGGGACTCTATGTTGGTATGAAGTCGAGAACTTCGGAGGATGGATGGAGATATGTTAGATTTAATGCCCGGGAGGAACATTCATTAAGTATAATCTCAATGAGATATCTTAACACTGTAGAATAGCACGCTGGAATAATTATGTGGCGGGGGGGAACCCAATAGTGAGTGGACCAAATTAGGGGATTAAGTTTAGATTTGATTTTTAAGTTGATATTGCATGTCTTGATGGCAACTAAGAGGTGTATTTCTAGGCACTGGAAGAAAAGGGAAACACCTTCTAAAACGGAAATAAAAACCCAGATTTATTATCAATGTAAAATGGAAAGACTACTCTATTTGGATAATTTAACTTTAAACGACTATTACAACATCTGGAATCCAGTCTTATCATTATATGCATCCCCCCCAACCTCAACTTAAAAATCAAATCTAAGCTTCTCACACAAACTTGATAGTCTGGCATAGGGTGTCCATTGGGAAGTTGTGACCTCTAGTCACAAGCTGTATCTGATACTTATTTGCTTCTGGCAGCTGTTTGTCAACACATGATTAACAAGATCTTACTGGAAAACATTTAATCCAATTCCTTGAAGCAAATATCCTCATTTCTATGCTTTCTGCAGAGGGGCTTTCTTTCCTTTTGTGACGTGGGTATAGTGTTTGGATTTGTATAGCAGGAATAAACAAAAGCATAACATGTTTACTAGAGTATAAAACCTATGAGGAGCGATAATAAAATTATTCTGTGTACTAATTGGATCTTGTTTTATGCTAGTGCCAAGGTCACGTTTGTGAATTTTGTTGCCTATTGTGAAGATTAATAGCTGCTTTAAAGGTTTCATGCACCAAGCAATATTGGCTGTGCCCAGGACGGCTACCAAGTGTGAACCATGTTTTATGTAGTGGAGCAGATGCATTCATGGTCTTCCACAGATGGGGTTAAAATATGGAGCCATAGAGGAAAAGGTTAATATACATCCTCACTGAATTTGAGGTACATATAAGGAACCATGAACATTTTATAAACTCTATTTTTATTCTGTGAGTTTCAGCTGTAAAGAAAACCATTGAAATATTTTAAAGTTGAAGTATTTTCTTGCCTGGTTCAAACTACACAAACAAGCAACCCCATTATTGTTTGAGTGCATGGGAACTCTGTATTCAAGATCCCAGCAGCCTACACACATTTTATATGCATTAACCCGCTTGATTCTGTGCAAAGGAAGCTTCAGATGTCGGGTCAGAGAACAAGTTCAGACTCTAGAATCTGTACAGTCTCCCAGGCTGCATGGAATGGTTTGTTGTCTCGAAACTTGCAGGAAGGCCAAATAAATGTTCATGTGGTGTATTCCTTGCTTTGGAAAGATGTGTTTTCTTTCAATTTGCACTAGTGCAATGGCTAGTGTATGGCTGTACTGCATGTACTAAGTCCAGGCTTCATAATATGTATTAATTTTACAAACTCTGAATCTGAAGTCACATTTAATTTATAATCACTTCAGCAAACCCAAACATCTGTTATAATTCACAGTTTACCAGGACTCCGGAAAAAAAAAGAAGCAAGTGCTTCGTAATTTGTGATCTAATCAGCTTTCCCTCTTGCAAACTACTAATTGGAGAAAAAACTAGGCCAACATTCTTACAAGCTTTCTTGATTAGTTCTTTTTTTATATCTATTATATCTCTGAAATACGCAATAGCAGGTGCTAGCAGTTTATTGAATTTGTACGGTAATAAGTTTGAAAATGTTGTGTTAGCTAGGTGCAGTAAACCAGAATTCAAGTTTCGAAGGTTTGATTTCCATGTGAATCAAAGTTTAACTGAGAACCGATTTGATAAGGATTTAAAAGCTAGAGCAAATGGCAGAGTGAGTTCTATACAATATTCCCACTCTATGACCTGTCTTTATGGATAATATTGTTTTCATTTAGTGATGTTAATTAAGTAGTTATTGGCAAGTGTACATTTTTATGTGCAAGGTGGGGGGGTGGAAGTATTTGGCCTACCAAGATGAAATGCTTCCTTTACCATTGTAATGAAATGTGCAGCTCAATATGTACATTCTGCCTTTAAAGCTGGCAGAGGCAATCATTAGTTGCCTCCATGAGAAGCATCAGACAGCACTTAAAAAAAACTCTCTGCATATAGGATTGTTTCTAGAAGCAATAGTATGCGCTACACCGGCAATGGCCTGTTGTGGGAAAGCGCTTTGGAAGTAGTGAATCCCCACTTCCATTGCTCTGTTGTAGTTGCTATGCTGCCCTCAGTGGAATCTGCAATATTATATCGAAAAAATACGCCACTTTAGGTTATTGTCCTGTAACTCGCAAATAACCACAGAAAAACATGGAAACATGCATATTTCTCAGGACAAATATTCAAAACTCTTTAGATGGCGTCTTTTTTTAAGGTCAGAGTTAGAAAACTTGTTTTTTTTTTTCCTCTTACATTTTTCATCATATTTTATGATTTTTTTTAAATAGTTCATTATTGGATATGATGAAAATTAAGCCCTTATGTTAACAGTATATAATTGTGGGTACACTAAATGGAAAAAAATAAATAAGTTACAGCTAAACAGAAAAATCATAGAAATATAAAAGTGGCCTCGGTCACTAAAGAATTAATATTAAATTAACCTCTCAGTTTTTCTTGTCCTTATTATATTCTTAATATATTCATTGCATGCTTGGCTCACAAAAATGAAACTGAAGTTTAATGGATCAATGCTGTGCATTTTGTTTACCTACCAAAACTTAAATATCTACAGTGGTGATATAAAGAAATACATTTCTGAAATTGATTTAAACCAGGGCAGTACAGGAGTTTTTGGTAAAATGATTACCCCAGGTAGGAGGTCACTCTGTGCTAATATGTGTGTATAGGATACTACCCATATCTCAGGGAATCCTGGTTTTCATGCAACAAAATTATAAGATCAAGTACACAGTGTATGTTTCATTAGTCATCTATATATCTCACACATTACACACTTTATAACATTATACTTTTGATTAGCAGACTGTCTGTTTTTATTGTTAAGTAGGATTTATTAAAACAATGGTACTTTTCATCGACACAATATGTAGCTCGGCTGCAAACATGTTTTATTCAATTTGTTTCGTTGGCACCTAGTACTCCAACGAGAATACAACACCTTTTATGCAATAATGTCTGCATAATTCCATTAGGTTTCATTAGCATCTTAAATAAGCATCTGTGATGTTTAGTTTAATCAACTCTTGCTTGTTATACCATTTTGTTTCCAAGCTCCCTATTCTAGAGTGCTCTGTGTGTCCTGTTGGTTATTCTGAATGACTTGAAGTGATATATTCTGGTTTTGGAAGGACATCTTGCTGTTAAAAATACATTTGGCTTCCTTGCTTGTGATCCAGGTCTTGGCAAAGGTTTCTCAATTTAGATTCCCCCAGGTCTCGCTGAAATAATTTTCATGCATAGCCAACATTTTCACGAGATACATCCTGCTTCCCAGGATTTTATGATTTTAACAGGTTTAGTATCCGTAAATGTTGAACACAAGCTTGTTTTTTTATTATAAAATGAGTGTCTCAATAAACTATAACTGGTCAAACAATTTCAGGCCGTCTGATGCTACTGTAACTCAACACTCTCTGAAAAATGATCGGTTTGTTCAATGCAAAGTTCTTGTAAAATTGAGCTATAGATGCACAAGTGTTTCCTGTATTATAGTGACACTTAGTAATTTTATGTAAACAAAAGTAATTTGTATAATGCCATATCTCCCAAAGGGCAGCAGAGCTTTATAAGTCGTGTTACCACTCCGAACACTGGGATTGGAACCGTCCTGTGTAAAGCGGCACATTAATGTAATGAAAAAATACGGGATTCCTCAGATTATAGACTATAGTGTCTTCCATATAAATATAAACATTCACTTCTTGCACACTACCATATACATTAAGAACAACTCCATTCAGACTTCACTATCCCCAGTGAAAATCTCGTTAGATACCATCGGCCACAAACAGGAGCTTGCATACGGTTAGTGCTGACTCACAGTCCCCAAAGTTCTTCACAAGATCTCAAAGGAACTACTTACAATTTTACACACAGGTGAAGACTCTGGACAGTATTTGAACGCTACCACTACTTTCATTGAAGCAGCCTCTCAACCACAATTGATTGTGAGGACCACCCTGCACAGAGAAACTAAAGTGTACGTCTCCCTGCCAATGAAAGAGATGTGAGACGTGCATACATCCACAGCACAGATAAAATACCAAATTCACGCTCATATTTGTGCCATACAATCAGTGGCTGCTTTTACGTGCAAATCATCCAACGTGGTATATATAATCCTGTGTAGTGCCCAAAAGCAATATATGTGGGAGAAACAGACCAAGTATTCCCACAGACAAACTATCAGTTGGAAAAAATCAGATATACCTGTTGGAGAACATTGTCAACCTGGACCCAGGATGTGAAGCTTTTGGTACTGATGGGTATTTGTTCTGCACACAGAGGAAGAGAAAAATATGGGAGGTCAAATTAATATGCGACTTTAAGGAATTAGTTACTGGCTAAATAGAGACAGTGTATTTATTTCCCAATTACCTTACTAATTAATAATCTTTTTTACGAGCCCTGAGTTGTTGCAGTGGACTTATTTCAGACTGCAAACATTTGACACCTTCATGGATCTGGCATGTGTCTAATGATTTTATGCCCTATGTTAGTGGAGTGATCATGAATGCTCTGACCAAAATGCTATTGATCTATTGGATTTCTGTAGAACTGGTTGATGTACTGCTGAAGACAAAACCCTGTTTTTCTTACGTTTTTTTTTTTTTAACTATGTTTTGTAGTTGTAGAATTTTGGTTTTGTAGTTGTGGAATTTTGAGTCTTTGTGGTGCAGGCGGCGCAGACTCATGAAATTTGTCGGGAATCTTCCTTTTATATAGACTCATCTTTATAGAAAACCCCCATAGTATATAATGCAACTGGGAAAGCAAAATATGTTAAAAAAAAAAAAAAAAAAAAAAATCCACACAATAATTTATAAAAGCGGATACTGTATAATAAAAAGGGGAGAGGTGGTATACTGAATTTGATTTTGAGGAGGCCAACCAAGCTGACACACATTTTTAATTAACATGATGTGTATGTATTGTTATTCACTTTTGTTTTTGAGATTAAATCAGATCCTAATGATAAACACTTAGGAAAGTACAATTTAACCCCTTGCCGACAAAGGACGTGCCAGGCACGTCCTGGGAGAAACTCCCTTAACGACAAAGGACGTGCCTGGCACGTCCTGCATTGAATGAAGCGGTTTTCGCGATCAACGATCGCGAAAACCGCTTTAACAGTGCTGGTCTATTGGCTCGACATTGAGGCAATAGCCAGCACCGAAATTTCTATTTCGGGACCCCCACGATTGCCCCACGGAGCGATCGTGGGGAGCCATATTGACGGAGCATGCTGCTCCGTCAATATGGCTAAGTCCTCTGCCGGTCTGAGCTTCACTCAGAAAGTAACTTCACTTCCGTCGCTCTGAATATGCTACTTGACTACCCCTAGTGGTAGTTTAGTAGCATTGCAATGGGAAATATTTAAAATAAATATTTAATTAATTAAAAACAGGTTATTTAGCTATATTAGCCTATAGGGTTAAAATTAAATATTTTTTAGCATAAGGGATAGGGTTAAAATTAAATTAAAAAATATTAAGGGATATAATAAGGATTAGAGTTGGGGTTAAATTTAGTGTTAGGGTTACATTTTGGGTTTGGGTTGGGGGTCAAAAGATCAATATAGGAAAAAAACAAAAAACACTATTTTTGGTTTTTGCCCCATAACTCGCAAAAAAATACTGAAAAATATGGAAACATGCATATTTTTGAACTCGGGACAACATTTAGAAACTATTTAGACAGCGTCTTTTTTAATGATTTTATTTGTGTAAATTATATTTTAGGTCAAAGTTAGAAAAAGTGTGTTTTTTTAAATTTTTCATCATATTTTATGATTTTTTTTGTAGTAAATTATAAGATATGATGAACATAATGGTATCTAATGAAAGCCCTTCTTATGACGATAAAAACAACATATAATTTGTGTGGGTACTGTATGTGAGAAAGAAAAAAATTACAGCTAAACACAAACACCCTAGAGATGTCAAAACAGCCATTGTCACCAAGGGAAAGTCAAGGTGAAAATGTCTTGTCACTAAGGGGTTAAGAATATCACAGCATTAGTTTTTGCCATATTTTTCATATATTCAGCTTATTGCTCCTCAGCATAAACCACATTTTTTTCAAGCTACGAGACAATGCAGTGTCTTTTTTTTTTTTAAGGCCATATTTATATTGCCAAGGCATTTCAACCCATCCATTGAATTAGAATATTAAATTTGCCCATTGACGTATAAAATGGCATCATTGTTGACCTTTTTATCTGAGAAGCATAAGACCCTCTTTGTTGTTCAAAACTGAATCTTCAAAGTATGAAATCAGCTGCTTTAAAGCTAATTTTATCATCAACTTTTTCATTAACTGTATGTTACTTTTTCCTGTCCTTTTTCCATGTCTTTAAACATTAAAGGCCATGTAACTCTTACTTACTTTGTGGAGTGAATTTTTTTTTTTTCCCCCAAGTTCCATTTATTTAATTGTCACTGAACTTTAGGCCCAAATTGATTTTCTTAACAAATTAGATATTAGCATGATACAACACAGGAAATGTCTTATGCAGAGACACTGCTCTATTATGTAAGAAAAGATGAATATGCCACGTGGTATGTAGTCCACTAGTTAATAATAACATATTTGGTACTTAATTTTGTTGGGGGTGATTTTTCCGCTTAACTTTTCATTTTCGTTAAGGTTACTGTATATTTACTGCCCGGTCACCCGATCACACAGAGCTCTGCACTGGAGGAGCGTCTGAATGAAGTCTAATGCATCCTGCTCTACCACTGATGATAATGCTTTTGAAAGAAAGGGGGAGGGATCTATGTGTGTTTGTATGTGCCTGTGTGTGAATATCTAATTTGTGTATCGGTTTGTGTGTGTGTATGTCTGTGGACCCTTGTGAATCTAAAGAAGACTGAAAAGTCAGAATACATTGTTGTTATGTCTTATTAGAGCCACGTAGCAATCCAGACAGCATCGCTTGGCTGAGATCCATTGCGTGAAAACCAAAAGTGAAACGCTAGTGCAGTACCCTGATTCATCTACAGCAGGGGTCCTCAAACTTTTTAAACAGGGGGCCAGTTCACTGTCCCTCAGACCGTTGGAGGGCCGGACTATAGTAAAAACAAAAACTATGAACAAATTCCTATGCACACTGCATATATCTTATTTTGAAGTGAAGAAACAAAACGGGAACAAATACAATATTTAAAATGAAGTAAAGTTAAATTAACAAACTTACCAGTATTTCAATGGGAATAGTGTGCCAGTCAGATGCCCAGGGATATTATGCCAGTCAGAGCCCAGTAATATTGTGCCAGTCAGAGCCCAGTAATATTGTGCCAGTCAGATTCCCAGGAATATTATGCCAGTCAGATGCCCAGGAATATTATGCCAGTCAGAGCCCAGGAATAGTGTGCCTGTCAGATGCCCAGGAATATTATGCCATTCAGATGCCCAGGAATATTATGCCATTCAGATGCCCAGGAATAGTGTGCCAGTCAGATGCCCAGGAATATTATGCCATTCAGATGCCCAGGAATAGAGTGCCAGTAAGAGCCCAGGAATATTATGCCAGTCAGATGCCCAGGAATAGTGTGCCAGTCAGAGCCCTGGAATAGTGTGCCAGTCAGAGCCCAGGAATAGTATGCCAGTCAGATGCCCAGGAATAGGGTGCCTGTCAGATGCCCAGGAATAGTGTGCCTGTCAGATGCCCAGGAATATTATGCCATTCAGATGCCCAGGAATATTATGCCATTCAAATGCCCAGGAATATTATGCCATTCAGATGCCCAGGAATATTATGCCATTCAGATGCCCAGGAATATTATGCCATTCAGATGCCCAGGAATAGAGTGCCAGTAAGAGCCCAGGAATAGAGTGCCAGTAAGAGCCCAGGGATAGAGTGCCAGTAAGAGCCCAGGAATAGAGTGCCAGTAAGAGCCCAGGGATAGAGTGCCAGTAAGAGCCCAGGGATAGAGTGCCAGTAAGAGCCCAGGAATAGAGTGCCAGTAAGAGCCCAGGGATAGAGTGCCAGTAAGAGCCCAGGGATAGAGTGCCAGTAAGAGCCCAGGGATAGAGTGCCAGTAAGAGCCCAGGGATAGAGTGCCAGTAAGAGCCCAGGAATAGAGTGCCAGTAAGAGCCCAGGAATAGAGTGCCAGTAAGAGCCCAGGAATAGAGTGCCAGTCAGATGCCCAGGAATAGAGTGCCAGTCAGATGCCCAGGAATAGAGTGCCAGTCAGATGCCCAGGAATAGAGTGCCAGTCAGATGCCCAGGAATAGAGTGCCAGTCAGATGCCCAGGAATAGAGTGCCAGTCAGATGCCCAGGAATAGTGTGCCATTCAGATGCCCAGGAATATTATGCCATTCAGATGCCCAGGAATATTATGCCATTCAGATGCCCAGGAATAGTGTGCCATTCAGATGCCCAGGAATAGTGTGCCATTCAGATGCCCAGGAATAGTGTGCCATTCAGATGCCCAGGAATAGTGTGCCATTCAGATGCCCAGGAATAGTGTGCCAGTCAGATGCCCAGGAATATTATGCCATTCAGATGCCCAGGAATATTATGCCATTCAGATGCCCAGGAATAGTACAGTGCTCGTTATACCTCCCTCCTCCTCCCCCCCCCCCCCCTTCCCCATCACTTACCTCCAGCTGCTGTGTCCCCGGCCGGACGTCTCGCGCAGTGTTCCCTCCTCCCTGCACGGAGGAGGGAAACAGTTACCGGGTCCGGATGTGACGAAACGTCACATCCGGTCACGGTGATTTTTTTTTTTCCGTTTTCCTGCAGCCTCATCTTCTGCGGCTGCAAGAAAAAAAAAAAAAAAAAAGGTAAACAGCGGGGAGCGGGGTGTGCCGGCAGCACCCCTCGCGGGCCGGATAAATGTGCTCGGCGGGCCGCAGTTTGAGGACCCCTGATCTAAAGCATTCCTCTTCACATATGAGTGGTAATCTTATGCGATCACCTCTACAGTCATATCAGGTTCCTGCTAATCCCGATTTGTTTTTATTACTTTCCACATTAAAGTGGCACTTCCTTTCTTGAAGCGAACTTGTCTATATATATCTGTTTCTGGTTGTCTATATATATCTGTTTCTGGTTCCATTTCACGGCAGGATTATTTACCATTTGGCCTTCATATCCTGCGCTACATTACATTGGAGCCTTATTTGTGACTGCCTGTTGTCCTATTTTACAGCCAGTCTTCAATAACATCTGCACTATATAATTTATAAAACATTTTTTATTAATTTGGGTGTCTCCTGCACCTTCTTAGAGCTACAAATTCAATCCTGTTGCGGCTATTGTAAGTTTTCATTTACTTTAAAGCACCAGTGGTAGCTTTAGGTTTTGGTTTCTCATCCTTGCACAGGGTTATTTTTTGTTGTACACTTGTTCTGAGAAATGAAGGCTTTCCATGAAAGAAGTTGAATATTACGTAAAACGAAGTGTATTATTCCCTTCACAGTCCACAGCAAACTAGCTGGAACCAGAATAGAATAAGGTGTTGAAGGCGCCAGTTCACAACTGAGGAAATGGTCAGGTACAATAGTGTCTAGATTGAGAAATAGATGCTTTACAGGTCCTCAACTGGCAGCTTTTTTAAATAGTACCCGCAAAACACTGGTCTCAACATTGACAAGGAAGAGGTGACTCAGAGATCCTGGAATTCTAGGCAGAGTCGCAAAGAAAAAGGCATATCTCCGACCGGTTAATAAAAAGAATAGATGGGGAAAACAACATAGACTGAGGAAAATTGGAAACGTGTTATGGACTGATGAATCCCGAAGAAGAACAGTGAGTTGCAGACAAATTAAAAGATGCTGGAGAAGTGATGCCATCTATCAAACATGGTGGAGGCAATGTGATGGTCTGATGGTGCTTTGGGAGTGGAAAAGTGGGAGATTTGTACAGGGCAAAAGGAATCTTGAAGAAGGAAAGCTTTAACTCCCATTTTGCACCACATCCCATACCATGCTTGTTTGGAGCCAATTTCCTCTTGGGCAATGGGCAATGTTCCGAAGCACAGCTCCGAACCATGCAAGAACTATCTAGGGAAGACATAATCAGCTGGTATTCTGTCTGTAATGGAGTGCCCAGCGCAGTCACCGGATCTTAACTCTGTTTGGAGCAGCTTGACAGTATGGTACGTAAGAAGTTCCCATCAAGCCAGTATAACTTGTGGAAGGTATTTCAAGAAGCATGGGGTGAAATCTCTTCAGATTACCTCAACAAATTGAAAACTAGAATGCCAACGGTCTGCAAGGCTGTAATAACTGCAAATGGAGGATTTGTCTACAAAATCAAAAGTTGAAGGACACAATTATTATTTAAAGTAAGATCATTATTTCTACTTTGACAATGTCTTGACTATATTTCCTATAAATTTTACAGCTTATTTGATCTATACTTTCATGGAAAACAGAGGATTTTGTGACTCTTGAACAGCAGTGTATGTTCACGTGTTTGTCTGTGTGTGTGTCTGTGTAGCTGTGTGTGAATGTGTGAACTTATTTATGTTTGAATGTCTGCATCTGTGTGTGAATAGAATTATAATTTAATTGGTTTGAGGGAAAGGCCCCCTACAATTTTGACCTGAGGCCCTTCCGTTTTGGCTTATGCCCCTTGTCACATTTCCTATAAATGATATGTATTAAGCTACCCATATCTATGAAAGTAAACGTGGGTGTGTATATGTGTGTGTGTATGTGTGTATATATATATATATATATATATATATATATATATTTATATATATACCGTATTTGCTCGAATATAAGACAAGGTTTTTTTCAGAGCCAATGCTCTGAAAAAGACCCCTCGTCTTATATTTGTCTGCGCATCCTTCCGGCTTGATCATAGAAGTCCCGACGAAAGTGGCGGGTAGCAGCAGATGATCCAGGTCCCCCTCGCTAACCCGGCTGCCCCCACTAGGCACCAGGGATATCCTCCATGCTGCCAGACACTTCCGCCTGTTATGACGGACCGGCTGTCCGTCATAATGGACGGAAGTGTCGGGCAGCATGGAGGATGTCTGCACGTATCGTGCAAACATCCCCCAGCTGCCCCCACTAGCCACCAGGGAAGGAGAAACAAGGTGAGGGGGAGGGAGGGGGGGTAAGACAGAGACAAGGGGAGGGGGGAAGAGACAGAGACAAGGCGAAGGGGGGGGGGAGAGACAGAGACAAGGGGAGGGGGGGAAGACAAAGACATGGGGAGGAGGGGAGAGAGAGACAAGGGGAGGGAGGGGGGGAGAAAGACAAGGGGAGGGGGAGAGAGATAACACTGGGGGAGAGAGACAACGTGGGGGGGAGAGGCAGCATTGGCACATAAAAGAAAATAAAAACAAGAAATGCATTTGTTTAATATCATAATTTTTATTAAATATTAAAAAGCTATTTACATGTGAACATATACAAGTTAAACTTTTTTTCCTATAGGGTAGTCTTATATTCAGGCTTTTAGTTTTTTCCCTAAAGAAATATCCAAAGTTTGGGGGGTTGTCTTATAATCAGGGTCGTCTTATATTCGAGCAAATACGGTATGTATGTGTGTATGTATATGTATATATGTATGTATATGTGTGTGTGTATGTATATGTATGTGTATATATATATATATATATATATATATATATATATATACACACATACACACACACACACACACACACACACATACACACATACACACACACACACACACACACACACACACACACACATACACACACACACACACACACACACACACACACACTGTCCCATAAATCTGGAACCATAAGAGAAAAGCACATCATTTCTTGAGGCTACACCGGTAATGATTTCCTCATCTGCAGCAGACTTCGGCTAAAAGTTTTTGGTGACTTCACGCTGATTACGGGTCTTTGCCATCAAAATAACTTAAATTTGTTCCTCCTTACATAGCACCATGGTTTACCTGTAAAAATCATCTGCATAAGACTTATGGGCCAAACTGTGTGTATTTATACATGTGTATACAATGCACATGCATACACACGTGCATTATACACATGCTCTTTGAAGTGCATTAATTGCACACTCAGGTCCAGAAATAATGACCAGCTAGCAGGCTATGGGACAAATGTGTCCCTATCTAAACAGCCTGTTGGTTCTCTTCTGTTATGACATTGATGTGCGAGACCAAATCCTAAGCTTCCGGATGATATGATGCGCTCAACAATAAAACATAAATGGTCAACTCGATTGGTCCCTCACAATACTCACAAATTTTTTTGTCTTCTGTTAAAGTCTGTGTAATTTGTTAAATCCTCTATTTTGTTATTTTGAGTATTATCTTTGCAGAATTTGATGGAGCTTTGTGAATATAAATGTAACTATCCCATCCAGTCTGCCAGTAATGAAAGCTCAGACTCAAACCACCTTTTATGTAAACTGGTGTTTTTTTTTAAATTACTCCTTGGTCTTCCATCCTTTACTTTACCTTACATTAACTTTTATTTATGCAGCACTTGATACAGAGTATAAAGTGAGACTGTAGTTAGAACAAGTACACACTGATGCATGATGTAGATAGAGCTCTGCTGGCATATACAATGCCATGGGGAACAGGAAATGGAAGTGGTGGCAGAAAAAAAGTGTGCCTTATTGTAATGATTCCATCATCAGCTTTATTTAATCTATATTATCCATTAATATACTTAGAAGGTTCCATCACAAATATGCTCCATGGTTTACATATGTCCTGGTGCGTTTTATTGGCAAATAACTTAAGAAAATACTCAGAGAAATCACTAAAATGGTACGTTGTTTTAAGTATTTTAAGTAAATGCATATCATGATTTTGGATTTTTTCTTTTTTCATGTTGTTTCAGTAAATACCATGCTTTTTTTCCAAGAAGTATTAACTTTCGTAGAGAAGGAAGTCGGTTAATCATCAGACGGACGGAGCCTGTGACGTTTCTTGTGTTATAAACACGTTACTACCTCATGCCCACATGGTTGTGATTGGTGGCTGGTTGGCACTGTTTCCGGGCAATTCATTTTGACTGACTTTGTTTTGTGAGAAGTGCGTGAGTCATTTGTGTCTTTCACTCAGTCCTTAACTCAGAGCCTCAATTATGTCAAACGAGGAAGACCTTAGTTCAACAACCAGAGCTAGAAATAGCTTCAAAACTTGCAGCTCTAAGCATATTTACAGAGAGGTTTCATTAGTCATTTTAGTCACTCACTCCCTTCTTTCCTGTTATGTTTTGGCTGTTCTTGGATCTACTGTCAGTCTTGTTGGCTCTGGTTGATACTTTGCCTCTCCTTCCTATTTCCCTCACTCTGGAAAGCTTACACATTGACAAACCCCGTTTTATTGCATTCAATCAGACACTTATAAATCAAATGTTTACCAAGTAGTGAAACAAATGCAACTGATAAATTGCCTGAAAACAATTGTTACTTGTTATGTTAAATGATACATATTAATAGATGTGTCATAAATGCAGGACACTTTGCATCATGGATGATGTTCCCAATAGTGGTGCTAACATTTAAACTGGCATTTGTCACAGTATTGTGGTTTGGCACAGATTTAACCTTTCTAACTCTCCTGCGATTGTACCTTAATGCCACATGCTTCGTCATATTGCTTATGTACAACAAATTACTGTCCACAGTCATAATGGCGTGGAAAATGTTGATTTTGGGTTATTCAACTCTCTAGTCAAGTGATCTTACAATAGAAGTGACATTCATTCTTTGGCTGCCGTTATGTGACAAAAACTTTAAGACATTCCCTTATTATTAATCATATGTGTTTTAACATATTGTGTTTTAATTTTGAACAAGTTATGTTTTACCCATTCTTCATTGCTCTGTAAAAGCATAAAAATATCTTAGTTGCCCAAGCATAAAAAATATCTTAGTGGCCCAATGTAAAGCGGTCAATAGATTCTACCCAGGTTTTGTCAAACCAGTTAGGACATAGTGCAGCATGGATCAATGTGTATAAGACTAGATGAAAATAAACTTTGCTAACCCTTCTAAGGGTAGCTGAGGTCACTTTTCTTTTTGACAGATGTTTTTTTTTTCTTAGTCATCACCATAAAGATAACGAAAATATTAAATGAGGCAATTTTAGAGGTTTGACTCTGTTTAGAGTAAATTCTTCCATCCCATTATATGTAACATAAGCAAAGTTACAGAATGGTCTGATTTAGTCTGCCTCATAATGTAGGATGGATGCATAAATAAAAGAAGCCAAGAATGCTTAATTTGTATCAGCTGCGTCTGATGACAGCAGAGACATTTTATGTTGGGAACAAACGAGTTTCTGTCAGATGATCAGAACTCGAAACTCCTTTATTGTGTGTGGGGAAGGGGTTTGTATGGGTGAAAGTGACTGAGTAAATGCACCTTTTTTTCCTGTTAATTAGTACTGTAGCAATTAATGTTTTTAACTTGTGGTGTTCTTTAATTCTACATTGTAGCCATTTTACACGTTTATTTCAAGCCTGTGTGCCCCAATTTTGTCTCTCTTAATGGACATATAATAATGCAAGTTCAGATAATGAATATAATATAGTTTCTCTCGTGTAGAATAGCTGTATAAAAGACACTTGAATTTGGTTAGTTTTTTTTTCTGTTAACTAAATTATAGATGTGTATGAGACGATGAAATAAAAAATGAGAATACAAAGATACAAGATCATTGCACACATTGCCTTAATTTCTGCTTGCCAAATTTTATCCTAGATACAAGCATACAAAAGTGAGCTAAGGATTGCATTTGTAGAGTTACATTTGGCTACCTGTTGTATTGTTAGTTGATACAACAGTAAAACATCATCTTATGATCAGTTTGAGATTTATTTGTGGAGCTCACTGGTCATGTTGTTGATTGACCTACACTTACCTATATTAAATCTGACCTTTGTTCAGCCATCAAATTTTCCGTTCTTCCTGTCCAGAACATAAACAATGATATTACTTCACAGCAGATGAGGTAATAACTGCTGTTTAAAGAATCATAGATATGTGGTTCAGTCAGTAATGAGACTGCACATGTTCCTTCCTGTCAATTCAAATTGCTTTACACTTTTATATTAACCGTTAAACGTTTGCAAACTGATTACCACATTTAAATGGGGATTTTTGGCAGATCTTGGAGCAAACCTGAATATAGTGAAGGGGAAATGTATGGAGGTGCACAACAATATCCATTAACTCAAATAAATACGTAGTCTTTCATTACAGAGGGGTCATTCTGATCTATAAGTACTAGAGCACTATAGGTACATCGGGAGAGCACTTATTATTCGAGATATCAAGCACTTTATCTTTGATTGTAAAGTGTTTATACATCACAAGCTAGTTGAACCAGTGGTAGGCCACTGCACACTGGGAACATGAGAAGAAACACACAGATGTGCAGAAGTAAAGGGATACGGCTAAATTCCCAAAATATTCAGCAGTACCAACAGGTGTGATCACCATTCTCTTAAAAAAAATGAATGATATATGTGATACTTTATTTACAGCTGTGCATGTGAACTTCTATAAGTAAAACATCAAGTGTTGTATGCTTTGTGCTGATGTAAAAAAAAAACATCTAAGAATATACCCTCGCAAGCAGCCAATGGATGTTTGAGCGATGAAACTTGACATCCTTTGCTTCTGCCCGGCACTCCTTTATCGGATGCCGGGAGGTCATGTGACCTTCCGGTGGTCTGTCAGACGGAAGTGTCGAGCAGCATGGGAGGATGTATGCACGCTTCGTTCAGACATACACCAGCTGTCCCCACTAGCCACCAGGGAGATTGGGGCAACCGGTGGGTGTCTGTACGATACGTGCAGACATCATCCGCTTCTGCCTAGCTCTTCTGTCAGGACTTCTATGACGCAGGCCGGGAGGTCACCTGACCTTCCGGCGGTCCGTCATAGAAGACGAAAGTGTCGGGCAGCATCGGAGGATGTCTGCACGCATCGCGCAGACATCCACTGGCTGCCCCCACTAGCCACCAGAGTTTGAAGCAGGGAGGGGGCAATGGCACTGGCAAAAAAACAAAACAAAAAACAGTTTACATGTGAATATTTACAAGTAACACTTTTTTCCTATAGGGTAGTCTTATATTCAGACGTTTTCTTATTTTCCTAAAAGAATATCAAAACATTTTTTTGGGGGGGTCGTCTTATAATCCGGTAAATATGGTAATAATATAACAGTGCTCGGTTTGTATTACCACACTGTGTAATTACAAACTCTGTGTCTTACAAGAGCAGGTATAAAAACAGTACAACTGCTCAATTACTTTTCTGTGGCACTGGCATAACACCTACCTTGTATATTATTCCTCCTTAAAATATAATTTTTCCTGTATCTTTCTTGCTCTAAAAAGGTGCTCCCCCATTATTGGGATCACACCGCTCTCACAAGGCTTATTGACTATTGGTCCTCAGTGACTAAAATGTTGGATAAACTCTATAAACTATGCAAGGAGTTCACTGTTCTATTCTTTCCCAACACTTCGCACCCACTGTTTGCGAGCCTGTCACTGGAACAAAAAAGTATATTTCACTATAATCAACAACGCAGCCTGAATTACTAACCACCACCTGTAGATACCACATGCTCCCGCCATAGTGGTTTTACAATCACTAATCTTCAGCTCTCAAAGTCCTTCCTTGGGCCTGGACAAGTAAAATATCCACAACTAAAGTCCAAACATTTCTTAATATTTCATTAATTGAGCTTTCTCATATTCTTAAAAAGGTGGTCCCATTTCATTGTACACTGAACATAATTATAAACGCAACACTTTTTTGTTTTTGCCCCCATTTTTCATGAGCTGAGCTCAAAGATCTAAGAATTTTTCTAGGTACACAAAAGGCCTATTTCTCTCAAATATTGTTCACAAATCTTTCTAAGTCAGCAGTCATGGTTACACGTGGTCTGCGGTTGTGAGGCCGGTTGGATGTACTGCCAAATTCTCTGAAGCGACTTTGGAGTCGGCTTATGGTAGAGAAATGAACTTTCAGTTCATGGGCAACAGCTCTGGTGGACATTCCTGCAGTCAGCATGCCAATTGCACGCTCCCTCAAAACTTGCGACATCTGTGGCATTGTGCTGTGTGATAAAACTGCACATTTATTGTGTCCTTTTATTGTGGCCAGCCTAAGGCACACCTTTGCAATAATCATGCTGTCTAATCAGCATCTTGATATACCACACCTGTGAGGTAGATGGATTATCTCTGCAAAGTAGAAGTGCTCATTAACACAGATTTAGACAGATTTGTGAACAATATTTGAGAGAAATAGGCCTTTTGTGTATATAGAGAAAGATCTTTGAGTTCACCTCATGAAAAATAGGGGCAAAAACAAGTGTTGCGTTTATAATTTTGTTCAGTGTATTTACAGTTTTCTCTGATCTAAAATAAAAATCTTAATTTGTGACCACCAATTTCAAATTACAATCATATATTAGCAAAATATGTGCAGTAATCGTTGTTTAACTGAATTGGTTTTAACCATTTTATTCTTAATTTATTATATTTTTAATAAAGATTTGGATAGCTCATTTGGCAGTGTTTTACTAAATGTGGATATTAATATATTAACTGCACTTTTTTAATTATGTAGATAAATTTACTATTATTGACCTAAACAATCCAGTGTAACTTTCCCACAGACTTTACTCAAATACTTATCTTGAAATGAGACTGATGACAATCTTAAGAGCGTCTGAATATTGTGCCATGACTTTGACTCTGCACAAACGTATACTGCTTCTCTACATCACCGGATGTTTTCAACAGCTTTATAACAATACTCTATTATGCAACAAATCAGACGCTGCTACCTGTCAAAGGTTGCAGATTTAACCACAGACTTCCTGTGAGATTTCACCACTCTAGATAGTTCAGTTCCAAAAGCTATTTAAGAAACAATAGCATTCTACTTAGCCAACAGCATGCTTTATGTATGCTTTACTGCTTCTGGAAGTTTAAAGTGTCACTGATTCTTTATTTTATTACTTTTATTTCACTGATAAAAAAAAAAAGTTAAAAACCTGGTTCCACCTACCTGACTTAAACCTGACATTTATCTTAGCTGATTTACTCAGAACTCTGCCTCTCAGTTGAGGTATAGCTCATCTGGATGCAGGCATGCACTGACACTGTGAGTGTGTGCTCAGCCTATCCGTGTGGGGAGTTGCTGCTTGCGTCTGATTGTAGTTCTGTTAGGGATCCCTTTGTTGGTGGCAGGCAAATACGAGTGTTTTAATGTTCGAGTGTGTTTCACTGCAATGGCAGTGAGACATGGTCAGCAACTATCTCAGCTCTGATGCCACCTGTCAGAGGATTGTCTTCTGAGTACATGCTAGTTTATCGTTCTACTAGGGCCAATGCACTTTTTAAATGTGCTTCTATATATAACAAAGATCTTAGTGTGTCAGATTGATTGTGCACTGCTGTGTTTATTCGAAAGGACAGATTCTGAGTAGAGTAGATCTGTGGTTGAGTTCCATGGTTATGGAATGGTCAATTAAGCAACTGCAGGACTCTGTAGGGCTGCTGATGGTAAATAACCAGACTGGGATGCTGGAATGAGATTTCATTAGACTATAAGGAGTTAAACATAGTCTGTATTCCATCCACTTTGCATAGTACTGATTAATGAAAGCCCTAATAGAATGGGTTGATTCATGAATGCCTGGTTTAGATGCTGCTATGTGAGAAGGGTAGTAGGTGACTTAACATTACATGTGTGTCTGGTTGTTACTCACCCTACCATATTAAGGTATAGACTCAATTTTACACCAGACATTAGAACCCTCTATGAGATCAATGATACAGAAAATTGGAACTAGTGATACTGCAGAACACTGCAGAACACATGTACAATAGAGATGCCTAACCTCTGCAGCTGTAGTGGACAACATGTCCTATGCTGCTCAGTGAACTATTAGCAGACAGTGCTTCGTGGAAGATGTAGTTCACAATCTCTGCAATACCAAAGATTAACCATCACCAGACATTTTCTTAGTGAGTTATGGTCCAACAAAAACCACTCACGCCACATAGAATGCTGCCACTTTACCATGTATGCTGGAGTGATGATAGAGAGTAGCCACACCTACCCAACAATGGACATTGCTAAAATAATCTGCCATTTAGAACTTGGTACTTGGGCATACTGTGAATAGTCAGAGACTAAAAAGATGGCAGCCACAACTACCCAAGAACAGACAGTGCTGAAATAAAGGGTGTCATCTAGCTCATTTCCTATAGCATAGTTCCTTGAGATTCCCGTGCAAGGGTCAGTAAGTGGTGTATTTTAAAATCAAACATCTTATTCAAACTCTAAAAGGTATAAACAAAGATACATTTTTGGCTCATAGAAATTGTTAAATCCTGAGCTAGGGCCTAATTGAGGAAAAAACACACTAATGCAACATAGTGCATGTAAACTGTTATTTCACATTTAGTTTAAAAGTGACACATCAACTACTTTTGGCATTCGTAAAATGTGTTTAATGAAACCATGAAGATATCCTGTCAGCCATTTTTAGTGATTTAAGAACCTTTTAATAATGGGAAGCAATGGTTCTGGATCAGGTACCGCATGCACGGCGGGGGGGTGGGGGTCTAAAATGGCATGCATCAAGTTATTGATTGTGCAAAGCAGCTTTTGGAAGTTTTAAACCTTTGCTGACTCAATATCAGGGAACGGTTTCATGCTCTATATTCCTCATTCTACCTTGACGTTTGTATCAGTAGCTGATGTCTCATTTTTTCATATTCATTTTAACCATTTTGCAGATTGTGTGTTCAGCAGTTGTATTAGGAAGAAAATCCCTGGAGAGAGCCCTGTTGTGTTATGAGTTCTGTGAAACAGGCCTGATATGTGGTAGTTCATATTAGTCTGTCTTTATTGACCTTTCTTTTTTCTTTTTTTTTTTTTCTTAATGACCATTTTGGCCATAAACGAAATATATTTTTGTGACTTAAAGGTCACACTCACTCTCATGAGTATATGTGTATGCATCATTATCATCAATGTTAAAATTTGGGGTAATCAGAGTCATATAGTGAGTGGAACTGTCTATTCTTGTTTCAAAACCTGATGGCACTTTAAGATTTTGCAATGACTATCGCAAGATAAATTGTAAATCCAAACTGACTCTTATCCAATGCCAAGGGTTGATGCGTCCACAGAGAAACTTGGTAAAACACATTACCCGACGACAACTCTAGATTTAACAAAAAGTTACTGGAAGATCCCTCTCACTGACCAGGTAAAAGAGAAAACTGCTTTTTCAATACCCAATGGCCTGTTTCAGTGCAAAGTACTACCGTTTTGGCTACTTAGTGCCACTACCATATTCCAAATAATGATGGATAGGATTCTAAGAGCCCTACTAGCTATGCTGCTGCATACCTGGATAATGTTATCCACAGTGAGGACTTGGAATCCCATTTCCCAAAGGTTCAAACAGTACTTAATTCAATTTGCTCTTCTGATTTAACCGCTAATCCTTATAAGTATACCACTGGCCTGCAGGAGGCAAAGTATTTAATTGGAAGTGATCTGGTTAAACCACACGTAATGAAGGTGGAAACTAAAATCACATTTTTCACAGACACTTAATATGAATCTTTTTTTTTCTCACCCTCCTATGGGTGGTATGTATATTTCTCAACCTCTGGTTTATCTGACATTAAGTGGGCTACTGGAATAAACAATACATGGATGAGAAAAGAAAAACATGGAATTGAAATATATATAGTGGTGATAGACATAGCGGTGCCAAGTGAATAGAGAATGAGAAGCTGGAAAAGTACCAGGCCCTGAGAGAGGAACTAGAAAGGATGTGGAAAGTGAAGGCCAAAGTGGTCCCAGTAGTGATAGCAGCACTTGGGTCTGTGAGCGCTAAGCTAGGCAAGTGGCTCCAACTGATTCCAGAAGTGCTGAGATACTGCACAGAATCCGCAAACTCCCAGGTCGCCAAGTTTGTGTGTGTGTGTGTGTATGGATGTATACACACATTTCAAGGATAGGCATAGCTGTTTTTTTGGTAAATTGCAAAATAAGTTTTATTTTTCTTAAAGGCAAAGAGTAGGTCGACCTTTCAGTCTCCACCTTTCAGTCTCCACACTGGGATCAGTCTGATATGCTAATGGAGTGGTTCCTTTGCAATGGTGTAAGCAGGCAAAAAATGGAGTCGCTCTCCCAAGTAGGTATTATCCTACAGGACAGACTATTGCAGTACTGTTTGTTCTCGGGCATTGTAGCACCCACCCCCCTCTTTGTCGCCTTGATTATATATAAATACCGTAAATGTACAAAATAAGGTGGATTTAACACTTACACAAAACATGTCTGTGTCATGTTAAAAATCAGTGTGTTTTCAGTTGTCTTTTTACTTTGTCGGTATAATCCTTGTGTTTTTATTTTTATTCCTTGCTTTATGTTGCAATGTCAGGGAGGGAGTTTATGTTTTGTGGTTTAAAATTTTTAAAGTTATAACTATTTGTTTAAAAAGCTAAGTGGTCAAAAGTTTATTCTAGCTAAATATAACTTGATTTGATTTGTGGCAGAAATATAATTATTTTCCATAAGAGTGACCATGTTAAAGCTTTTGCTGAGTAAACAAGAAGTGAATAACAAACTTTGTATTGTACATGATTTATGAAGCCCTTCTGGGAACATGCGTTAAGTTGTACAAAGAGCTGTGTAAGTTAGGGACGTTGTAATACTGTATAATTGAGCACGTTTGAATATAAATGGATTAAGGTAGAAATACATTTTTTTTAACTATAATAGTGTGTGAAAAAGTAAAACATATTAAAGCTCACATATAGGTTTTGCAGTATGTACCTGGTAAGCCTTGGTTTTGCAGTCTTTCTCCCTGGCTTGAGCCTCTCATTTTGACATCGACTGGAAAGTGTGTACCCAGCACCCTTTGTGGGCCGATCAAAACACTCTACTAGAGATGCATGGGATACCAACATCAGCATCCCATGCATGTGCATTAGTCGTCCCATTATTTGTGGAGATTCCTTAAGACTCCTTGCTCTTGCGTGTATAATGCATGTGTTGCATGTCCATGGCAACAGGCATGCTCCCTTCATGAACAGTTCTGATCCTACTGCCATCTACTTAGAATTCATAAATTCACTACCATGGCTGGTACATGTTTTTATAGCATGTTCAATTATGAAATACCAAAGTATTGGGACCAGTATATAGTTCTATCTGCAGATGGATATGTTTAAAATCTTGGGTAAGATCATTCTTCATTTGACCCCAGACATACAGAGCAAGGAGGGCTTGTCTCAGTATTGTACTTCATTTTGTATTTTTTTGTTACGCATTTATATTTAAAATGCCTACACTTACACGTAAGAGTGCTGGGTATGAAGATATGGTAGGGGGCACGGATAGAGCCGCAAGATGAGTGGGGAATAGGGGCAAGAAAAGTTGCAAGGGGGAAATGAAGCACAAAAAAGGTTGGGTGCAGCTAGAAGAACTGACGACAATGAGAAAAGAGAAGAGACTAGAAAAATGCACATCAAGAGATATAGTTACTTATACTGCACAGAAGTTGGTATGATTAGGACTGGTTCATGTTGTTTGAATAACTATTTTATTATTTTTTATTTTATTTTTTAACACTATTTTACGAATGACAGGAACTATTTTTCTGTCTACTTACCACAATGTTTAATCAGTAAACGTTTTTCTGCTTTAACTTTCGTAAGAGCCAGTATGATTTATTTTCTTTTGTAGTGCACAATTACAGCACTTGCGTAGACATTGTTTAATGTTAGTCTTTATTGTTGAAGAAGTGAGGAAATTATGGTAACCAAAAAACAAATAAAACTTGCTTTGAAACATAGTTGTTGGTTAGTAAATGCATCATTTGCATCCATTCATTTGTTTTATTTATTTATCTGTTTTTGCTTACCCGCACACTTTGTTTAGTGAAATATTTAGTTCCCTTTTTTTTTTATTTCCATTGTAATATGTAATATTAAGATTTGTTGGAGGAAACATAGAGCTAGAATCTTTTTAAAGTGAATAATGATAACATTGTGTGATATTTGGTAACACCTTAGAGGTTTTTATGCTTCTTTCACATCAACTGTAGAATCTGTTCACTCTTCAATCCCAGCTTGGTTAATTTCACCCTTCATCCTTCTAAGGTGAATAAAATATGTAACATTACGTTGTGTAATCATAACAGCCCTGGATGTTGATGAACTGTGAGTAATTACAAATAAGATGATACATACTTTAATAGTGCTGCTACTGTCATTATCTAGTGAACAGAGATAATCACCTGTTGTCATCCAGTGATGAGTAGTTTCTCCAAAATCAGTAAATGGTACAAATATCAATGATTTTAGCGTTGATTGTACTGTATACTGAGTAATGGGCTGATTGTAGGGTTGCCACTTTTTCTTCAGAAAAATATCGGCCTTGCTACTGTCTCCATAGACTTAACATTGCCCTGATGCCAATTTCTTACCGGCCTGCCGTTAAAATACCAGCCAGGTGGCAACCCTAGCTGATTGGGAACTCCATTAGCAGTAACTTTATGTAACAAACCTGTCAGTATTATATATCCATTGCGATGCAATTCCATGTTCATTGTTAGCCCTTCACAGTTAACATGTTGTAGCTATATCACAAGGAACCAATTGTGTTTTAGAAATATGTCTTTCTAAATGTATGCTTTTACCATTACCATTTCAACCTGGGTTTTTAACCTCTAATCAATACAAACTTTTTGATAAAATTGGTATAACGAGTTACTTTATTTGTGTATAAATGAATAGTTAAGTGCTTTATTATAATCCATATTAGTTGTACTTTTTATTATATACTTTATGATATATATTAGTTATATTTTGTTCCTTCACCTAGTCATACCCTAGACCCCACCCTTTTTAGTCTCTAAATGAGATCAAGGCTATCTCTCGCATTCCTATATTCCCAAGATATCCCCAAGATATCCCCAAAAAGAACAAGTTATTAATCAATAAATGCAGGTGGATATTTCAGAATGACTGACTGACTGAATTTCAATGGACACACCCCAGATACATTTAAAACATATTTTTCTCTTATGCATTTGCATGCAATTCTGCTAACATAGAAATTATCCTTTTTTTATTGACTACAGTCACAGTATAAGCAACTGCCCCTTGAACTTGTAATTATGTCCAATATCACGTAACTCTACAGTCTGTACACTATAATAGTATGTTTTGATTAGAGGAGGAGTAGGGAGAGGAGTAGTTTGGCTATTTCCTCTAGTGTTAAAACGCCCAATTTTTTAAAATTTACTGTTAAAAAAAATAAATCTTGTAATACATTCTACCCCATATTTTTTTTTTGAAAGAGGAACGATTAGACCTTTTTTGAGAGGTTTCTACCAAGAGATGGACTTGTCTTATTTGCACATCAAAGATGCATGCATACTCTGTTTACTAAATAAACTTTTTGTTTGTGCTGTATTAACATAAGTAGTCCTAAAACATTTAATCAAACACCGTGTTCTCATTAACAGCGGCTTCTAAAATATAATAGTACATGTTGTATCTCTGCTTTGACCTGTTATGACTGCTTCCTCTGAACACAAGATTTATTAAGTTGGCATACTGTTACAGGAACTTGTACAAAGTAAAAAAATATGTGTATAAAAATACATCCAAATCAAGGAGAATTCTCCGTGGACTTTATTCCTGCACATACCTCTATTGTTGCAGAAATATAGCTAAATGAAAAGTTCCAAACTATGACAGGTACATCGCGAGTTTGCCTTTCCCAGAATATTGTTTTATTTATAAAGAGAAAGCTTTTCAATAGTTGTGGAAGTGGTGTTTACTGAGGTGTTGCTGTTTTGCTATATTTTGTTTTGTAGTAGTATGCAGTATATGCTAAACTTTTCACAGTTTTTGTGTGCACAGCATATTTATTCATTATTTCATAAAAAAAATGTACTTATTTAAACCATATATGTGCAGCTTATAGAGCCTTCTAACCTCTCTTGGTCTAGGATAATTCCCATAATCCTTGGCTGCTTTCTGGCTGACTACAGACAAAGTAGGTGCCCAGTAGGAATATAGTTGCACAACATTGCAGGCATGTTCTACATAGTAAGAAAGCAAAAGTAAATATTTTGTGTGTGCCTTACCATGGTATTAATGGGGATCTTTCCTCACTTCATCTTATGTAAAAATTTGTAAGAACCACAGTTTCACAGCAGAGAATAACGTCATTGCCAGCTAGTGGAGGTCTAATAAAACGTCATAATAACCATTTGTAACTGGAGAATAAAGTGAACCTGCTTAATAATGGTTGCAGTTATCCACCTTAGGTATTGTATTAACAGAGATGAAAAAGTAGGTGGGGAACCAGTTCAAACAAAGACCAGACAGTGCTAAAATAGTTTGCCCGATGTGATGGTATCCACTTAGGAGAGGCTTAGCAACCTTTTTGCTCAAATGCACCATTACAGAGGAGACCTGTCCATTAACATGTAAGGCTGGTCCTTCCCATATGGTCCAGAAGCAAAATTCCTGTCAAGTATCTTCTGCATGACGAACACAATAACCACAGACATACATGTTGCTATGTTGTAATCCCTGTCAGTGTGGTATGGTTGGTGTTTCTGTAAGTGCACAAGCTAACAGCCCATATCTGTTGTGAGGAAAAAGTTGTCTTTTCAGTGCTGTGGTATTTATTGCAAGGCCAACAATGACAAGCAAGGAGTACCCGATTTATTTCTACGTACACAACTGCTTTTCATTATAATGAATAATAAATCTGATATTGTTTTCCTCATTCGTGCCAGACAATTTAAAAGATAAACTATTAAGATCTAGTAAAATATTTATAGAAATCAAATATAATTAAAGATTTAAAGTGCAAGCTTTCAAGACCTCTTCAGTCTCTTCAAGTCTTTGATCAGTCCTGAGGAATGCAATTCTGTAAGATACCAGGGGTTGTGCATGATTCCCCCAGCTCTCCCAAATACCGTGGCTCAAGGCTTGTGATAATGCCCATGGACCTCTTATAATGAATGGGGCTGGGGTCTGCCCAAGTGCCCCCAGCCCTCTAATAAATAGGGCTGTGTGCTGCCCAAGTGTCTCAACCCCCTGAAATAATGGGGTCAAGGGCTGGCCAAGTGCTCCTCGCCCCTGACCCCACACAGCTCTTTTATTTATGCTAATGATTTTACTCCACCCATTTATTTTTGTTTTTTGAGACTTAATCCGACTCGACAGTTAGACTTGGCGTGAAAAACAGTTTATTTTCCTCCAGTGTTGAAATGAATTAGACCTCCCTTCCCCCATTTGTGAATAAGGGAGTGAGAGAGGAAATATGAAATTGTTTAATCCATGATTGCATTATATATGGATATACATTATTATGCAAACAACTAAACAAGTGAGACATAAACTCCAGTATTTCTGCCTGCTCTGCATTAAAAACATTCTTTGTTGTCTGGAGTTGAAGGCATGTATGTGCCTCTGTCAGGAAGTGTTTTCCAGATCAAATTGTTTCACCGTTTTAGTAACTATTAGTAAGAAACCTTGCACAAGGCATTTACCTATTTTTACATATGTCAAAGAAAGTAAGTGTTTTAAAGGTATACATATGTGTTGGAACCTATTTTAGTACCAAGATGTTGTCACTGACTGTGTGCATGTGTGTAAAATACATACATTTACTCTGAGAAACACACAAGAGTGTTTATTCTTTATTCAAAGCAGATGTTTGGGAAGTACATAACCCTTGATGCTAAGGCCGTTATAAGACTCATAAAAGTCAGCATCATGGGACATGTAGTTCTCAAACATCTGTAGTACTCAAGGTTAGCCGTCACTGTGCTAGATCAGTCTGCAGCATTAATACAATTGAGAATAGTTGAAAAACTGTGTGATTTATAATGCTTTGCACATACCTTGCTGGTCAGTCTTATCTGGCCAGGGCCGGACTGGCCCACCGGGATACCGGGAAAAATCCCGGTGGGCCGCCTGCCCCGGGGCCGCCTCGGCCACTTGTGAGTCTTCACAAGTGAAGAGTTCAGCTGCTGCAGCATCCGGCGGCAGCAGGCGAATTTCTTAAAGCGGCGACGGCCGCCGAATTGCTTAAAGTGGCACCGCCACTTTAAGCAATTCGGCGGCCGTCGCCGCTTTAAGAAGTTCGCCTGCTGCCGCCGGATGCTGCAGCAGCAGTTCCGGCGGCGGGATGGGAAGCAGAGAAACCAAGGTGAGTGAGACATACAGGGGAAAGGGGAGGGGGTGAAAGACACTGCGGGGGTGGTGGTGGTGAAAGACACTACGGGGGGGTGAAAGACACTACGGGGGGGGTGTGAAAGACACTACAGGGAGAAGGGGGGTTAAAGACACTACAGGGGGAAGGGGGGGTGAAGACACTACAGGGAGAAGGGGGGTGAAGACACTACAGGGAGAAGGGGGGTGAAGACACTACAGGGGGAAGGGGGGGTGAAAGACTACAGGGGGAATGGGGGAGGTGAAAGACTCTACAGGGGGAGAGGAGGGTGTGAAAGACTACAGGGAGAAGGGGTGAAAGACTACAGGGAGAAGGGGTGAAAGACTACAGGGGGGAAAGGGGTGAAAGACACTACAGGGGGAGGGGAGGGGGTGAAAGACACTAAGGGGAAGGGGGGAAGAGAGATGCCACAGAAAGGACACAGAGAGAGAGAGAGACGCCACAGAGAGAGAGAGAGACGCCACAGAGAGAGAGAGAGACGCCACAGAGAGAGAGAGAGACGCCACAGAGAGAGAGAGAGACGCCACAGAGAGAGAGAGAGACGCCACAGAAAGGACAGAGAGAGACGCCACAGAAAGGACAGAGAGAGACGCCACAGAAAGGACAGAGAGACGCCACAGAAAGGACAGAGAGAGAGAGACGCCACAGGAAGGACAGAGAGAGACAGGCTACAGATATGCGAGAGACAGGATATGTCTCACACACTGCCCTGATATATACCTCTGCACAGGGCAATTCATATAACTCTGTGTACATACTGGAGGTATATATATTGCCCTAGACAGGCTTATATATCAGTCTTATCTATAAATAATACACTGTTCAGATGTGCTTTTTAAAATGCATGATTTTCCCTTCTATGAACAAAAAAATTATATTATGCTATGGGCTGGTTTAAAAATCCTATGCGATGGGGCTTGTTCCCAGTCCGGCCCTGTATCTGGCTCCAGGCTACTGATGCAACCAAGAATTTCAATATGATAATATGCTAGTAATGGGCAGTGTGAGTGTACAACAGACTCCACAGCTCTAAAACTCATGGTGACATGCAGTAATACAACACATACATACCCAGCCACACACAGAGACACACACACAGACACACTTAACATCTTGGCGACACTGGATGTGCCAGGCATGTCCAGCTGGCAACTCTGTTGCCGACAATGGATTTGCCTGGCATGTCCTGCGGTGGAACAAGCGTTTTGATCGTGAAAACTGCTCTGACCGTGCTCTTCTATTGCCTCTATGTTAAAGGCATTAGGCAGCACTGAAATATCTGTTCTGGGGCACCCACGATCGCTCCACGGAGAGCAATACGCTCCTTCAATATGGCTGCTTCCCTCTTTGGATACAGCGTCGCTCTGATGCTGTTGCGTGACTGCCCTCAGAGGCAGTCAGCAACATTGCAATTAAAAAAAAAAAAGACTTAATTAGCTAAAATCTAGGTTTAGGGTTATAATAGTTGTTAGGGTTACAATTAAGTTAGGGTTAGCCATAAGGGCTAGGGTACAATTAAATTAAAATTAGAATATATTAAATGTTAGCATAAAGGTTACAGTTGGTGTTAAAGTTAGTGTTTGGGTCAAAAGGTCACTGAAGAAAAAAAAACCACTATTTTTGCCATTTTTTTTTTTTGCCCTATAACTCGCAAAAAACATGAAAACAAGCATATTTCTGAACTTGGGAAAACATTTAGAAACTATTTAGACAGGGGGCTTTGATATTTGTGTAAATTATTTTTTAGAAATAGTTAGAAACAGTGGGTTTTTTGTATTTTTTTCATCATATTTTATGATTCTTTTTGTATTATATTATGATATGATGAACATAATGGTATGTCCTTCTTATGGCAATAAAAACAACATATAATTTGTGGGTACAGTATGTGAGAAAGAAGGAAATTGCAGCTTAACACAAACACCCCCGAAATGTCAAAACAGCCCTTGTCCCCAATGGAAAGACTAGGTCAAAAGGTCTTGTCTCTAAGGTGTTAAAAATACAGACAGACACACTTAAACACACAATTCTGTGATACATGGACACATACATACAGTCACACTTACACACACAAACACATATTTAAGGATATTATTTATCTGAAGTAATATTGTTTTTTTTTCCTCTTTGCAATAAATTAAACTGGACTTTTAATTATTGTTTCCCTTCATTTCTATGTTTTTTTAATTTTTCAGTCCTTTGTGGATATAATATTCACACACAGTCAAACGTATGCACAGTGACACACACGCACACAGAGAGTCGCACGGAGTCACACAGTCACACAAAGATTTTTATTTCTTTATTTGTTTATACCAGGGCTGTGGGATCCAGGGCTGCTTTCCTGTTCAGTGCAGTGGTTCGTTTTTATCTTCTCTCCCTCTAACCCATGCGCATAATGTCATGCGCAGGGTAGAGGAGAGATGATGCACTCCACATGATCTACAGCGTTCTGTGTGGCAATTTAGTTCCCCGAAGCTGCTTCAAACTATACATGCATGCGATGAGCGGTAAGGTAACCGCTGCAGATCTCATGCGGGCCACACCTCGACGTCCAGCCCGTGGGCCGCATGTTGGTCGCCTCTGCTCTAAGGTACTGGAAGGACTGATATCTTATCACATGACACCTGCTGTTCCAATGATACAATCTTTTCTGTTTTTGAAATGAATAGGTTACATTAATAATGGTAAATGTTTCAGGCCCTCAAACTTTGTTTTTGTTGGCAAACCTAAAGGTAGTGAACATTCAGCTGCTCAATATTCCAACATGTATTTGTGAAGGCTGATAAATTGGGCCCCAGCTCAGCAAATTAATTCTGTCTAACCAGACATCTTTTATTTGTTCACTGTTCCTTTTTTGTGTATATACAAAACAACTTTTGTTAGCAATTTTCTTCAAACCCTCTGAGGCATTGGCTTCTTTCCTGATTCTGAAATTACCATAGAAGGTTATGAGGCATTATAAAGAAAATTATCCTAATTACTTAATTCCCCATTTCAGTTGTTTCCCCCTATTGCATTATTAAAGATAAAAATGTAGCCACATTTAACAGTGCATACAATATAAGTTAGTGGGAAATTTCTAGATCTAGTGGTTAGATCTAGAAATTGTAGAGATGGCAAGTTGAATCCCTTGTGGTCATGCGACATGTTGTGTAAAATGGGCCCTTCCTAGTATCTCTCCTGGGAGGACTGGCCAGTGTATTGTCTTTCAGGTGATAGCATGTGGGCTAATGAAATTACACTATGACCCTGCCCCCCCCCATCCCCCACCCAGGCCACACATTTCCCGCCTTCCCCTGTTCCTGGGATAGGTATTGACTAAGAACCACCCTATAACCCAAACAGCTAAGCCATTTAAAGAGCCAGGATTATACCAACACCCGGTTTTCTTTTGCTTTTGATGTAAGTAATCAACCCTCGGGCATATTTATCGGTGGAGAATTCATGCTTTTACAGTCAAAAGTGTGTTTTACCAGCTCATGCTAATCCTATTCCAGTTCATAAATCTTTCAACAGCATTTCTTCAGGTCTCCCAAATGAGGAAAAGGTTCCCTGGCAGAGTTATATCAGATCTAGTGGTGTTAAGACAGCTGTTCTTAAAGACACATTTTCATCACATATGTCAGCTCTTTCACTGAGAAGTGAAGGCAGAAAAATTCTGAGTTTGCTCTTTGTTTCTGTGCTAAAGGTAAATGAGACTTCAATTTGCTGACACAGCAGAATAGTGGCTGAGTGATTTTGACGTGATTGTCTCCTAAGGCCTGTTAATATTGTCCAGCATCAACATTATAGCCTCTGCTTCATCTGGTCACACATCCCACCTCTCCACAAGATGAGAGGCATTCACTCCCAGCATCATTTTAACCTTTGTCTGAGATAATATGACACACCAACTGGGATCTTTTTCAGATGTGGAAACCTGTTTTGCTTAGAATGTGAGTCAGACCATCAAACTCTCCTGCATTTGCCCTTTTTTTAATGTCCCTTTGATGGTAAGAATTTAGCCCAAGGCAAAGTCAGACACCTAGTAATGCTTAGTTAGACTCCATATCCTTGTAAGTATTATTCTACCCTGTCATTGTAAAACGTTTCACACCTCACAGGGTCTGAGTTGTATTATAAACTTGGGATTTAATGTATATATAGCATTGTTTATTTATTTATTTTTAAACCTAAATAAAATCCTGAAATTACTAAAAATGTATGTTTTTAAAGCTGCGATGCCATCTTCTCGGGCTTTTCAACATTTTATTTTGCACTAAATGCTTTTTTTTCTCTCTAATAAACAAACCTCTTCAGTAATGTTAAAGGGTACAAACGTACAAGTGCTGAACTGTTGCTTATGTTTACATTTTAAGAGAGACCTTCTGCTCCTGTTATGTAATATTGGAAAAAGCAGCTTCTCTCCTGACAATCTACCACAGGGCCGATCCTAGGGTCACGGGCGCCTGGGTGCAGGTTTTCCTTTGGCGCCCAAGGGTGGGCGTGGCTATATTATGAACTCCTCCCCTTTAGACATTTCTGTTCCAGACATGCCCATTTCAATATTGGGGAGAGAGAAAACTGTATTTTAATGTAAAGGACCAACGTTTATTTTAAATAAAGATATATATTTTGCCATAATACTGTGTAGTGGTTTTATTTATTTCTATGATGCTCAGCCAGCAACATGGGAGACTTTTTGCTGGCTAGCAAAATGAGTTTTAACTACCGTTCCCATGATTCCCAACCAGCCAAAGTCTCTCATTAGTCTGGCTGAGCATCATTGGAAAAGAAGTACATAAGGAGTGATAAATAATATTCCACCAAGTCAGTCACTCACGTGTCTCTCTCTCTCCCCATACCCTCATGTTTGTCTGTCTCTTCCCATACCCTCATGTCTGTCTGTCTCTCCCCGTACCCTCATGTCTATCTCTCCCCATACCCTTGTGTCTATCTCTCCCCATACCCTTGTGTCTGTCTGTCTCTTCCCCATACCCTCATGTCTGTCTCTTTCTCCCCATTGCCTCATGTCTGTCTCTCTCTCCCCGTACCCTCATGTCTGTCTCTCTCTCCCCGTACCCTCATGTCTGTCTCTCTCTCCCCGTACCCTCATGTCTGTCTCTCTCTCCCCGTACCCTCATGTCTGTCTCTCTCTCCCTATTCCCTCATGTCTGTCTCTCTCCCTATTCCCTCATGTCTGTCTCTCTCTCCACTCATGCTCCATGTCTCTGTCTCTCTCTCCATTCATGCTCCATGTCGGTCTGTCACTCTCCACTCATACCCCATGTCTGTCTCTCTCGCCACTCATACCCCATGTCTGTCTCTCTCTCGCCACTCATACCCCATGTCTGTCTCTCTCGCCACTCATACCCCATGTCTGTCTCTCTCTCGCCACTCATACCCCAGGTCTGTCTCTCTCTCTCTCCACTCATACCCCATGTCTGTCTCTCCCCTCATCCCTTATAACTTTTTCCATCTCTATCTTTCTGTTCTCCATGCTGGCCTCTTGTACACACAGTCATACATAAACACACACAGTCACACAAACACAATTACACACTTAGTCACCCTCACAGACATACATTTACACAGACACCCTTATACACACATACATAAATACACACAGTCATACAAAAATACACACAGTCACACAAACACAGCCACCTTTACACACTTAGACATAGGATACACTTGCACACTTGACACTCATGTACACACACTTACACAGACAGTAACACACACATAGTTATACACATTGACACACACATACACACTTATACACATACACAAACATTTACACAGACAGTAACACACACATAGTTATACACATTGACACACTTATACACATTCACAGACACTTCCACACTTTCTTTCTTTTTTTATTTTATATTTTAACACCCCCCAAACCCCTCCAACTGTTATTACCTCCTCCTTCTTGTTAGTCCAAGCACAGAGCAACGGTGGAAAGCTCCGCCCCTGTCGCGTTCTGTGATTGGCTGCAGGGAGGAGGATGTTCTCTATGGTGTCTTGGCAGATACTCTAGAGAACGTCCTCCTCCCGGCAGCAGCCAATCACAGAACGCGACGGGGGCGGAGCTTGCACCCGTCGCGCTGTGCTTGCTTTAACAAGGAGGAGGACGGCAGGGATTGAGCTCCCTGCTTCAGCGCCTCTCCTCCCGTGCGCCTGGGCGCGGTGCACCCGCCCAGGATCGGCCCTGATCTACCAGCACTTTGTTGCTTAACTCACCTGACACTGTGGCTCGCAAGGCTGCTTATTAAGTGTTTCTGCTGTGCACTTTGGGTTAAAGGCCTTTTTTAAAAAAAATCCCCTAGTAGTTGGGCAAACAAAGCTATTTTAAGTGCGAGTAAATGAGCTCCCACATTTTCGGTCAGAATTCTTACTTGCCTGGTCCATAGTAAACATTGTTTGTACTGTGATTGTAAACATTAAAAATTATTCAATACATTGTGTTGGGAGAATTGTATGCGGAACAAATCGTATATTAAACCAAAGATTGAATCAAGTGTATTCATTTTAAAGATTAACAGACCCAAAAAAAGGTGATGGTAAGTGCGCTAAGTGGACCCCTTCAACAAGAGAGAAACTTTAAAACAGTAATTGCCTGAAAAAATGATGTGAGATATTCACGTAAAGGTGGTCTTCAGTATCTCAGAAATACATATGTAAAGAGAAAAAGAACATAGACCATAGTGTAGTATAGTTTTATGGTGGTGTTAAAATAAAATGTTCCACTCACAAAACCAGTTGTTATAAAAGGCTCCTCTGTTGAGGAGTGCAGTATGCCCTTGGTTCCTCATATGTTGTTCATAAATTGGGAAAGATCAGGGAAATAGAGTGAGTATATAACAGAGTAGTTATAGTGTTTATTATATTATAGTGAGATCTAGTGTTTATTATAAGGATGCTGCTGTACCATGTAATATACTTGTATATACAATATACAAAATCAGTGCACTCACCATTCCAACTATTAAACCGGTTACAAACTCGTAAATCTATAGTTTTCCTTAAAGGGGCAAAGTCCCCAAACTCACTATGGTGCAAGATGAAGATTACAGTTTGTATAGTGCACAGGATTTTTTCCAGTGTGATTTGATGCAGGCATTTTGCATAAATCCTATTTTTATTTGACTCAAGCCCTCCCCAGTGATTACTCTGCATGTTTACGGCAGGTGCGGCGCACTGATTATATAGACGCTGAGCATATAAGGTTTGTTTCATTTAGTCACTTCCTGTGCTGCTGGAATAGAATACTTTGTGTGGACTGTAATAGACTTGCTCTTTTACACAGTAGGATCTGTTACCAGTGCAACACATTGTCTGATGACATCACTAGAGAGACAGGAAATTCCATTAATTTGAATGAAATTATTATCAATGGTTCTTGCAGCAAAAAAATAAAATTAAAATATATAAAAAGGAAAAGGACTTGCAGCTACCCGGGACCTGTAGTCGACCCTATATGGCAAGTGTTGGCAACCTTTTTCTGGCTCATGGCCACAATCAAACTCTGGCATGTGATGTCAGACCACAATCATGTCATATAAATCACTTCAGCGCTACCGCACATATGCACAAGACTGTCCATGAGGCTGTAGAAAGAGATGGTGAATGCCGCTATCCTGCCGAGCTCTACCTCAGTCATGAAAATCATAGGTTACCTATCCTGTATAGGAAATAGCAGAACATAGGAGTTTTAAGCAAGGGATAAGTCTTTTGGGGATATGATGGTCAGGTTGGCAGGTTGCTTGTACCAATTATTTATACTTTAAGATTACTAAGACAAAATAGCTAAAAGAACCCCAAGGGTGATTTTTTTAATTAAAAAAAATTGGCTCTGACTTTGGATTTTGGAAAAACACTGTTATGAGTCATTCACTTTTTGTTTTGTTTGCTTTTTACTGTGCCAATACAATTATGAACTGAATTAGATCAATTATCTTGTTTGACTAAAACATGGGTGAACTATATGTCTGTGTGAAGAACACTGGTGACAGTTATTTGTGCCAATGGAAAAATATATTAAGATTTATTTAATTGTCTTTGTTATAAAGCTTTTTCAGTATTTAGATGCAGCTGATTTTGAAAATGTAACCTTACATTCCCAGGGACGTATATTCGTATAAAACCTGTGCTTTGTAGAGGAGATAAAAGAAATTAAACCTTTAAAAAACCCTGCATAGTTCACACATCCAGCTTTCAGTTATTGGAGCTGTGGTCAGTCAGTTCCCCAGCCATGCCAATTACAATACACAGGTGAAATCAGTAGGGTTTGGTAGCATGATGCACCTTTTGATCATCTTAATCTTGTTTCAAATAGGTCACCTGTGTATTCCATTGCCTTTCATCTATTATTATGGATGCATGTGTTGTCAGTATAGATTTTTAATACTTCAAATTAGCACATTTAATTCAAATATTAATCTCAGAGAAACCACCCCTGGTTTTATAGCAGTGTTTTTTCATGTGCTCTCTTAGTGCTTCGTTTGGGCTGAGCTTTAAGTTTACATCTGGTATTGTAATAGTCTAGTTTTAAATCTTCCAAAGAGTGACACACTCCTAGATTTTTTTTTTCTAGCATAAGATGGCAATTCATTCCCCCTTGTTTGTTTTCTTAACCTTTTCTAACAATACTCCATTTGGTACCATCGCCACTATTAATAGATTTTTACAATGGTTATTTTAATAATTATGCCTCATAGCGTGAGTTTTATACAAAATACCATTAAAAGCCAAGCAGCACATGACAAACTACACAAGTGGCCTTGTACTGCTAACCCATATGCATACCAAAGGTTTGAAAACTCTGCTCTAGGTAACTGTCATGTATAACCATAAATCATACCTCAACCAACATTTCCCCTGGCGAATCAGGAAGCTGGGGGCGGAGCTTGGGAGAATAACAGCACTACCACACATGTGTAGTGCCACTGTCACTCAAACTGACAGTGCTCATTCTCCGGTGTTCCTATAGCACGCTTTTGCGAGTTTTAGTCCAGCTGCTCCCCCGATCTATATGTCTCTTCCAAAAAGAGGTAGAGCTCAGTGGGATAGACACCCAAAATTGGGACTGTCCCGAGGTATGATACATGCCAACATTTAGGATTTCTGTTCCCAAAATGAAAAGGGGTTGGGCCTAAGGCGCCGTGGTTACACTGCAGAATTGTGCTCCAGCCTTTCCGGAAAACAGATACTAATGCTCATTACCTCATGTTTAGGTTGTGCATGTCTGTTAGACATGCACAGTTTATGTGCAATGCTGCCTGTGCACAGTGCAATATAAAAAAACAAAAAAAAAAGAAAGGCACTGTTGGCAACTAGGGTTTAAATTATATTTATATAAAATATAATTCTTATCAGTTCTAGTTAGCCCTCCTGGGGCATTAGCCACAAGGAAATAAATGGATGTATGAAGCAATTGCACGTTCTCAGTCAACATGCCACTTTGTATGTTTGAAACCAGAATGAAGTTAGTATATATATTGTATTATTAGAACTCCTACTTTGTTAATTTGAAGAGGAAGAAAGTTACCAGTGCTCTAAACCAAACCTTGCAAACAGATATTTTTAAACAAATACAATAAAGTGAACAACCATCACAGTTGTTGGCGCAGTATACTGTATTGTTTGTTTAGATATTTTTAAACAATTATGAAGCATTTACTGTTGGATACAAAACCCTCCTACATTGGCATGGGGAAGGTGGGATAACGGCATGGGCATATAAATTGGCTGTACATTCTACCTAAATTAATATCTGCTATGAGGTGGGTGCAGGCCTATTAAACCTAATTTGTTTGAAAAAATATTTTGTTCAATATTCTTGTTGAATCTTTACTTATTGTATAGACGCATGACTTAGTTTGATGCATTTTACCATGTGTTGGTCTCTTCTCTTAGAATAACTTAGCTTTACCTTGAATTTGGAAATGAACATCAAATGTTCTTTAATTTTAGTTATTTGTGGTACTGCAATCCTGTTACACTTCTACAAACAAACCCATCCTTTCCCCCCATAAAGTTATTTCTAAACCCATTTGGTGAAGATGTATGTTCTCCACATCATTACACAAATATACAATTGATCATGGGGCCCTTAGGAGATTGGACCTTGTTGCCGGGAGTGATTCCACAGGTTTATTGGGTGAAGAACATTCAATGCTTTATGTAACGAGTGTAAATCACAGCCGAATTAAAGCGTAAAGCCTAGAATGAATCACACACTTGACTAAGGCTATAGGAGTCATAAGTCAGGTTAGTTTGCAGCCTCAAATGGATCATTGTGTACTTGACATGGCGGTTGGATTTATACTTCTCCTGCACTCTCTATTGCAAAGGCATGTTTGCAGTAACAAAAAAACACAATGGTTTGCACTTTATTGCACTGAACAGGGTAATTCCCTATTCAAAATAAGACATACGTACCTAGCCATTTATCACGTGGAGGTTGTTCTTTAGAATTAAAAGCTCACTTTTAATCTGCAGTACATTGCTTTACCTCACACAGTACTTGCACAGTACACATGTCCCAGATGTCCTCTGGAGTTTGGCTATTTTTTTTCCCTCTGTGTTTTGCAAATCTATTTTTTTCTAATTTAACAAAAAGGAAAGAACAATAATAGGTGTGTGTAAAATCTACAGAATTGACAGCTTTTAGTTTGTGCAGTTATTACAGGTTATCAAAATTATATTCACCTTGGAATCTAGAACACAGTGTGTCCTATTGAACATTTATCCAGAATAGGTTGGGTTTTTTGTTTTTGGCAAAATGTATAATGCATTTTATTTTACATGACAAATTATTGTTTTTTGGAACACGACACAAGGGATTGTGTAGAGACCTCTACAAAGTTCTTTCTAAGTTACAAAAAACACCAAAGTCATAGACTTTTTCTATTCTTCTAATGCTGTGCCAAGTTACCCTGTCACTACTAGTGTCACATCCTACCTGTGATGTACTGCTTGCATAAGGGCAAAGTGATGTAAACCATACTGCTTAAAGGACAACTGTGAACAAAAAAATGTTCATTGAAAAATGTAATTCATTGTTAATGGTTTAATAAAATAATACAAACAAAGTACCTTTTTGATCTCTCCTTTGCTCCAACATCTGATCCAGGGTGAATGAAGTTCTGACCCAAGATTATAAACATGTCTGTCCTCTGATAGATAGACTCAATAAGCTACAAATGTTGTGTTTTTTTTTTTCATTAAAGCATTACTGTTTAAAATGGGTTTTGTCTGTCTTTCTCCTGTCTCCCTGGTTTTGTCTGACTTTCTCCCTCTCCCCGGCTTTTGTCTGTATTTCTCCCTGTCTCCGGGTTTTGTCTGTATTTCTCCCTGTCTCCGGGTTTTGTCTGTATTTCTCCCTGTCTCCGGGTTTTGTCTGTATTTCTCCCTGTCTCCGGGTTTGTCTGTATTTCTCCCGTCTCCCTGGGTTTTGTCTGTATTTCTCCCTGTCTCCGGGTTTTGTCTGTATTTCTCCCTGTCTCCGGGTTTTGTCTGTATTTCTCCCTGTCTCCGGGTTTGTCTGTCTTTCTCCCGTCTCCCTGGGTTTTGTCTCTCTCACCTGTCTACCCTTATGTATGAAGGGAGATCCTTCAGACTCAACACATAGTCTCAGTTGTGATTATGTGTGTCAGTCTCAGTCTGTCTCTCAGCCAGTGTTACCTTGCACTTCCTATTCACAGTGAAGACTCCATGTTAAGATGCTGTGAGTCTCCACTATGTGCAGGAAGTGCAAGGTAAAGCTTGCTTCATGGTGGACATTGTCACTTCTGACCTGTTAATAATCTGAGCAGTATAAGTTGCTCAGAATCACAAGGGCGACCCAATCTATATACTCATTTTATTATACTGTTAAAAAGATTCACTATTCTAAATTTAGAAAGGGTTAAGTTTGCCACAATAAATTTGCAAGGGCTGAATTCCCCGCAGAAGCGCAATGTATTATATGGGTTCTTAAGGAAAGAACGAATACAGGTCTGTGCATTGCAAGAAACGCATTGGAGGCTGGAAGACAGACAATATTTCAAGTCTAAATGCTTCCCAACAGTTATAATGGCTTCACTACAGTATCAAAAAAAGAGAGGAGTGGCACTGGTGTTTGCAAGTGATATAGTGATTGACATCAAGTACCAGGAACTGGATACTGAAGCTAGATATATAATTCTGATAGCGGAAATTAATAATACATTGTATACAATTGTAAATGTTTATCCACCTAATGACAATCCTACTAAATTCCTTGCTCGAACTTTAAAGAAAGTGGAGAGAGTTAAGCAAGGCTCCTTGATATTAATGGGAGATTGCAACTGCGTCCTAGACCCACAGAGTGATAAGTCTGTTGCGGGAAGTGGAGCTTATGGGAAAAAGGTGAAATGCCTCAGCAAGGTTCTATCAACTAATACGGGGATCTGATTTAGCAGACACATGGAGAGTCTTCCATCCGGAGGAGAGAGATTTTACCTTTCTATCTCGAACCCATGCTACCTATTCCAGATTAGACTATATATTTATAAGCAGGGGACTTCTGGGCAAAGTCGATAAAACAGAAATTAAAGATTATATTTGGTCTGATCACAGTGCAGTCTGCATGGAACTGAGCGACGCTTTTCGCACAGTAAGACCAGATTGGAGACTTAATGAATCCTTGCTAATTAAAAAAGTAAACTACGACTGTATTGAGGAAGCTACGCAGTGGTATTTTAGGGAAAACGCAGGGCAAGTGAATGCAATAACAACTTTGTGCGCTTATAAAAGCGTGATTAGGGGTCAACTGATTAAAATTGCATCCCAGGAAAATAAGAACAGAACTTTAAACATTTCAGAGCTGAATATAAAGTTAGACTTATTGAATAAACAAAATAAAGAAAACCCAACCAAAGAGAACATATTGGAGATAGATAAAATAGAAAAAGAGATAAAAAAGATTGACTGATAAAATAAATAAAAACCTAGAATATTTGAATATCAAATATTATTATAAGGGGAATAGAGCAGATAAATTACTCACATGTAAATTAAAAAAGGAAAAAATAAGGAAAACTATAATGAAAATACATAAAGAAGGAAAGTTAATACAAGTCCCTGAACAAATCAGCGAAACCTTTAGGATATTTTATGCTGGCCTATATAACTTACCAGACAAACCGTTAAATTATAAGATAAAAAAATACCTAGATACATTAGATCTCCCAAGACTATCGGAAGATCAAGTAGAAGCCCTGAATAAAACTATCACCACGGAAGAAGTCCTAGCAGTAATAAATAATCTGGAAAATAGTAAGTCACCAGGCCCAGATGGTTTTAGTAATACATTTTACAAGCTCTTCAAAAAACAATTAGGCATTCACCTAGCGGAAGCATTTAATTTAATAGCACAGGAAGTCAGGGCGCCAGAAGAGATGCTGAAAGTAAATATAATACCAATTGGAAAACCAGGCAAGGACCCATTAGAGGTTGGTAACTATAGACCAATTTCTCTATTAAACGTCGACATTAAAATATATGCAGGGGTACTGGCCAATAGATTGAAGCAAATTATAGCATCATTAATCCACCCAGATCAAGTAGGTTTTATCCCTGGGAGGTTATCATCTAATAATATTAGAAGGGTAATCGATATCCTGGATATGTGTAAAAAGAAAAAGTGCCCTTTTATGACTCTTGCTTTAGACGCAGAAAAGGCCTTCGATCGCGTGGATTGGTCTTTTATGGAACATACTCTGAAGGCCTTTGGCTTTAAGGGCCTAATTATAGATGCGATAATGGCGCTATATTCTTGTCCAACAGCAAGAGTGATAGGAGCAGGAATCAAGTCTAATGACTTCGAGATATCTAATGGGACTCGACAGGGCTGCCCCCTGTCACCCCTGCTATACCTATTGACGATAGAACCACTGGCAATTGCAATTAGAAGTAATAAAAATATCAAGGGGATAAATACAGGAAAGGGATGTGTTAAACTTAACATGTATGCTGATGACATACTGATAACAATGGAGGACCCAATAAATTCGATAGATCAAGTGGTGGAGGAAATTGAAAGATATAGCGGGGTATCAAATTATAAATTAAATCTAGGAAAATCTACAGCAATGGCTAGGTATATAGGAAAAGAGGAAAAAATTAGGATAACACAAAAGTATGGCTTTAAGTGGTCGACTATCAACTTTGAATGCCTAGGTATAAAGATAACACCTGATCCGACCAAAATTGTAGAATCTAACTTCTTACCATTACTGAAACAAACAAATAAAAACTTGTGTGATTGGAAGAATCTGGAAATATCATGGTGGGGGAGGATAAACGTATTGAAGGCGTATGTCATCCCTAGATGGACATACCTCTTTAGGATGATCCCACTGAACGGCCCTAATGTATGGATGAGAATGGTGCAGGACTCCTTCTCTAGATATATTTGGATGGGTAAAAAGGAAAGTCATTGCACTCCCACCCAGTCAAGGAGGCCTGGGGGCCCCCAATATTCAAAAATATATGGAGGCTAGCATGTTAGCTCATTCATTAGTGACTCAACAAAAAAATGCTAGAGCAGAAGAATGGCACAATATAGAAAGGACTTTGTGCGATTGCGAAGATATTTTCCCAGTATTCTGGGGTACCGGTAGAAAAGGATTGGCAGACCGTAAAAAGTGTACAAACTCATTGATTTTAGATCATATTCTGAACTTTTGGTTAAAATTTTAAAAGAAAATAAAAATACAGAATAAAGTTATGAAGGATCTACCAATACAAATCATTGAATATAATATGGAAGACATGAATCTAAAAAGTTGGATAAGGCAAGGGATTATAACTATAGGAGATATAACATCAGGGGAAAAAGTACTTCCATTTCAGGAATTAAAGACAAAGTTCCTACTGGATAATAAGGATATCTTCCCATATTTAAGAATTAAACACTATTTGACTGGTAGAATTGCTCCAGAAGAGCAGGATGCTGTAAAATCGCTGACCCCACCACTACAAAGCGGGAATATGAAACATTAATTAGCAAAATGTAATAGAGTAATTAAGGCAATATACCAGATTCCCGAGTTGGTAATCATAAGAAAATGGGAAATAGACCTCAATAGAAACATAACAAGAGAAGAGTGGAATGAGTTATTTAGACAACTCTATAGGGGTACCCACTGCCTGAATATTAGAGAAATTAAATAGGTGGTATTACGTCCCAACTCAATTAGCAAAAATGTACAAAGGCCAAAGTGACTTATGTTGGCGCTGTGGGGGAGCAAGAGGGAACCTAATCCATGTGTTCTGGAGCTGTTTTGGCTTGGCAGGTTTTTGGAAGGAGATATTTGAGCAAATAAATAATATATGTGGGACTAAGTTAATTGATAGCCCGGATATAGCCCTCCTACATTTGAACTTGGGCGACTTAAATAAAGAAAATAGGCAGATCGCATGTCAGATTCTGATGGCCGCAAAACTAATAATTACCAGAAATTGGAAATCTCAAAAAATATTAAATTGGGAAATGGTTAAACCACAAGTTATTTTCCAAGGAAACATGGAAAGAGGAATTCTAAAATAATATAAGAAAAGGCCGACAGGAGCGGATATGTGGTCAAAATGGTTGGACAAGATGTCCTAATAGGATGGATGGGTGGAGGGGAGGGGAGAAGTAACTAAGAAAAAGACTTACTGTGCATGCGCGATAATGTATGTTTCCGATTGGACTGTTGGGAGCAGATGCCATCTGAAATGCCAACAACTACACTTCCCATGATGCCTCTCTCCTCCAGTTGTATGAAAGGAAAGCGATTAGAATAAGGGGATTAGGGTTAACTCTAATTGTTTTTTCAACCCAGGTACATAGATTACTTCAGTGGGTTGGGGAAAGGGTTAGCTGTAATCTACAAAGTTTACCTTATCTCTTACTCTAACTCCCCCCTAGAGTTAACCCCAATCCTTACCCTCACTGTAACGTAACCCCTCTGTCTAATCACTCACATTTCATACCGATGGAGGCAGGATGAATTATGGAAAGTATAGGTGTCAGCATCTCAGATGACATCTCCTCCTAGTTTTTCGTTATCGCATGCATGCATGCACGGTTCACTCAATGGTAAGAACTGCATTCCCGACATATTGACAGAACACTGGTCGGATGTCACAAAGCAGGCCCAGATCTGTATGATGAGGCTTCCCCTCAGTTCCCTGACCAATGAGGCACTGTGGCACTATGCAGTGTACAGAGGGGGACATGAGGCACCTGAGGGTGCTCATGTTATCTGCCACCTATGGATCACAGCCTCTTGAAACTCCCTCTGCCCAAGTAGGCAAGCATGTGGACAGGAATTTTTAACCCTTTTTTTTTTGTAGCCCACACAACTGAGGTGCCAGAACGGCCAAGTTCTCCACCGTGGCTCACCACCATAATGTAATAAAACTGGTCTTAGTTTTGTAATTTAGTTGATTTAAAGTGCTTTTTAAATTGTTGGTTATTAAACAAATGCTTTAGTAGTTGTGCTTCCTTCCGTATATTAATACGTTTGTACAATGTTTTTTTTATTTTGCAGATGTTTGAATGCTTGCACTTACTGCAAAACAAAGCATGCCAGAGGAGAGCTAGCAAGTTATTCGATAGAAGAATTGGTTGATCGAGCAGTTCAGTCTTTCCAAGGTATGAGATGAACATACACTTTATATTTTGGTGTAGACTTGAGAATGCAAAGTAAGCTTTATTTCAGCAAGTGGTGACACGAACACTCATTTCTCTATGGAAGGTTTATTGGTAGGTCACATAGTTCTGTATAACAAAAATGGTCACAAAGCCTACCCAATACTTTTAGTCCTGGTGAAATGCTGGAAAATTCAACTTACCTTTAAAATGTCAGCATGTTCTTTGCTCCCTGTTCTGTTCCAGCACTGACATATCATGTTGCTCTGACTACCATTCCCCTTCAAACTGCTAACCTGCACTGTTCTACAGAACTGTTCACGTTCACATTTTGCTTTCTCATTCCCAGTCATAAATGATTTCCTTCCTCAAAGCTTAGATGATTGACATACTGACTCACCATTGGGAGCAACCAGTGGTCAGTTGACTAGGCGGTAGCTTGCTGAATAAAGACTACAGAATATATTTTAAATGGTAGTTCATAGAAGTACTATTCAAAAATTATTTTAAACAGGGAGGAATTACCGTTAATATGTAAGAATGTGTGAAAAAGGTGTGTGGGTTTAGTACCTATTTAAGTCTGTGTCACATATTATTTGTATTAATAAGTTATGAAATAGTTAAGGGTTTCTTAGGCTCTTGCGTCTACAAATCTGATTACTCCTACTTTATTTTTCCATATATAATTTCTACAAGCATTTATGATAACTGGAAATCTTGCCTTATAGTTTAACAATTTTCATCAATGTTAATTAAATAATGATTGTGGTTTGTTACTTAATTTGAAACCTGTTTTTAAATTAATTCACACCTCCCAGTGAATGGTAATGTATTAGGTAGTTTTCCATTCATTTGTGCAATAAATAAGTCAAATTGCCATACTGAATAGCTACAGTGCTGTCTTATTTTTTATTTATTTAGAAAGTGTTTTACCAGGAAGAGATTTCTCTCGTTTTCAAGTATGTCCTGGGGACCCAGTCCAGAATGGAGTTATTGAAATATTGTGTATAACTATATTACTGGGGGAGTTGCTTTAAATAAATTCCACATATTAAAATGTTTATTGTAGGCCCAGGATAATTATCATGTACCTTATAATTATACTAATCTTTGAGAAGACATTTTTAAACATTGATGTGTTTTGAAATTGATCAGTGATTGGATGAATGAGGCATTCTGTTGGTTTTTGGCCCTGTAACTGCACCCTATTTAACATTTGACAAAGGTAGAGAAAAGATTTTGAGTATCTACACCACAAACAACACATAACTTTATAGTTGTGCAACCATCTCTTATTGCCATATCAGTAATAATAATTAAACCTAAAATATTCAAAAACTTTGATGATTCAAAGACAAAATGAACAAAGGAATGAACACAGGGCACAGAAAAACCTCCCCAGGCTCTCATTTATTCCCAATAAACACATCCCTATACAGTAAAACACAATATCCTGCATTGTTCAGATTTCTCACATACATTAAACAAGTGTGCTCACACTTTGTACAATTTAATTTAAGCTGCCATTTTTACTGACATGATTTGTCCAAAGTAATGTTTGAAGTGTAGTACAGAGGGATATGTAATCTTAACTAAAGAACAGAACATGTCTATTTGTCTAAAGCAGGAAAAACTCTTGAACGCTGCACTTTGGAATCATGAAATTTGCCCAGCTTATTCATGCTGGAATTTCTAGGTCAACGCAACTATTTTTTGTTCTCCACATTATTCTTTTCCCAAATTATGAGGCAGTTTAAGTTTTGAGCAGAACAATGATTGTGAAACTGCTGAGGAAACAGATGTGTGGCTTGTGAACAACGATTACGAACTGTTCCGCCAAAACTAGCTCCAAACGTCCAATCGCCTACGAGAGAGTTACTGAAAGTGAGGCGTAGCAAATCGGATCTAAATCCCAGGTGAAGCTAGTGTGTGTGTGTGTATATATGTATGTATGTATGTATGTATGAATATATATATATATATATATATATATATATATATATATAATTAGTATGTATAAGAAGATGTGTCCTGCGCAACAGTTCTTAAAAACTCAGTACTGAAATCCTTATCAAGTGCAGAAAACATTCCCTACGATATAAGAGAATCAAATCCGTATTAGCTGAGGCAGAAACAATGACATATCAGTTTGTTGTTTGTGTATTTGATAACAAGACTCACGTTTGTTTCTGTGTGACATGTTATATTGCATCGTTAAATAGAATGTTTGTTATTTTGTTTGAACGTGCAATGACCTGCATCTAGTTCTATTTTCAGATAAATGAGATCACCATCCATGTTACCGTATTTGCTCGAATATAAGATAAGGTTTTTTTCCAGAAAAATACCCCTCGTCTTACATTCGAGGTCATCTTATAATCTGACCTCAAATCGAAGTCAGACTATAAGACAGGGATCCAGGTCTCCAGCAGAGCTGCAGGGGACCTGGCCCCCTCTCTAACAGCCTGGGGATGTTTGTGCGATGAGCAACAAAAGAACATTAAAATATTTCCATCCTTTTCAAAATCTTGAGGTGGACCCCAAATATATGTATATAACTAGCATCTATACTTATATGAACTTTTTAATATTATATTCAACTATGTTCATATGTAATGAAAACATTATTAAAAAATTGTTAATTTCTTATTTTTATTATGTTTCCCACATTGTGCCTAAAAGTCTTAGCACAGCACTATATAGTACCCACAGCACTTAGCTTGTACTCATATTGCACCCACACGATTTGGCATACCACAGTCTAAATTTGCCCGCCAGAACATATCACAGTGTCACTTTGTCCCACTGAACTGCCCCTGCAGAACATGCCAGTGTCCCTTTCAACCATAGTACTTGTTATTTTGCCCCACAGAACATGCCACGTTATCACTTTGGCCACAGCCAATCTTCCCAGTATGCCACGATTAGCCTGCCCATTCATATGCTACCGCCAGATTGCCAATATGCCACTACCAATTTTCTCATTAATATGCCACTATTAACCTGGCCATTAATATACCACAGCCAGATTGCCAATATGCCACTATTAAGCTGCCAGTTATTTTGCCCATTTGCCAGTTATTTGCCTGTGTTATTTTGCCCATTTGCCTGTTATTTTGCCTATTTTCCCGGGTTATTTTGCCCATTTGCCAGTGTTATTTTGCCCATTTGCCTGTGTTATTTTGCCCATTTGCCTGCGTTATTTTGCCCATTTGCCTGCATTATTTTGCCCATTTGCCTGCGTTATTTTGCCTATTTTGCCCATTTGCCAGTGTTTTTTTGCCCATTTGCCAATGTTATTTGCCCATTTGCCAGTGTTATTTTGTCCATTTATTTGCCCATTTGCCCGTGTAATTTTACCAATTAGTGCACCCTTCCACTTTTAATGCTGCAGAAGTGGCTTTCTGTGTCATTTAAAAATGTGTCTTTAAAACTGTGTGTAGTCCTTCCTAGTCTTGCTATCTCTTAGATGAGTGTGGTATTGATATGTTCTTGGGATGCAATATTTGGGAAGTGTGCACACTCAGCTCCCTTGTGTGCTTTTGAGAACTTTTTTCTCAGTATTACACTGCAGTATGTGTCCATAACATTAATCTTGTCAATTCATGTGCACAGGATCACTTCACAAAGATGTCACCTCATATGCGCATAAAACGTTCCAGCATATGCTCAGGCCCTTTTAGGATTTGTTGTTTTTGGAGGCAGCAAGATTTCTCTTACACTGGAGCATGAAATTGCAGTCTATGATAATGTAATGCAATCTCAGTAAATAATTAAAAAAGAAAAGAAGCACAAGGAACAACTGTCAGTTGGCATGGCTTTTATCAATTTATGCAAGATAAAATTTTCTGTAATAGGAGCATATGGTTCTCTGGGTTGTATTTGATGGGATCTTCTCATCCATTTGCAGTATGATGAATTGCTAAACATGTCCAACTTCACATCCGTGTGCAATATCTATACCTTTTCTTGTTCCATCCTGTCAAGTATGTTTGCTCAAAACGGACGTGTAAATGTGACTGAATTTACAATCACATTTGAGCTGTTCTGTTATTCTCCCCTTCATTTGTAAAGTGCAATATGATGTGAGCAGAAACATTCCCTTGCTTTCTGCATAAAATACATGTAAAAAAAGGTTCACCCTCTTAATTAGGGTGTTTTTTTGGAACCAGCATTCATAATACAGTACCAATGGTTCCCTGCCTCTGATTTCTTTCATAAGATTTTTAAATGGGCTTGCCCCAACAGCTAAATATGTAAAATGGAGTGCAAAAGAGGGGTCTTGTGTTGATTAAGGGTCTGGTAATGGAAGGTCTTCTGAATTACATCCTTCTAGTGTATGAAGTTCACTCAAACCTTCTGAAATATGCCGCTGTTCTACTTAATGACCAACCACGGCATTTTTTGTGGCATCTTCAACACATATGGGTTTGTTCACTAAAATTCTAATTTGGAGGTCGACTTTCATTTTGAGATTAATTCAAATTCAGCACCCGAAAAAACCCAGGTTCGAATCTTCCCGACTGAAAGTAATGGTAGGTGAAATGAACAAAGCTATTTTTGAGACAAAGTCAAACTTTCGTGCAGAGTTTGACTTGGCTTCAATGCTTTGCCTCTTTAAATGGGGAAGATTCAATTCTGTGTTTTTTTTTTTCCAAAGTCAAATTCGGGTGCCGAGAACCTTGTCTCAAAATGAATGTCGACCTCGAAATTCAAGTTTAAGTGAATAGACCCAATAGACTGTTGAGTAACCTTGGGAACTGGATCTGTGCTAAAGTTGTTTAGCTAATGAAACCTTTTTGATGCTTCCTACCTTATGCGGAGCTGGAAGTTCTGCTACTATATCTCATCCCTGAATGTGGGCACTATTAAAGAAGCCATGACCCAGCCAGTTTGATTGTCATCAGGCAACTCTATTATATTGTTACATGGTGTTTATTTACTTATAGCGAGAACTGTTGCTCACTGATGCAAGATGTAGAGAATGTCTCTTTTCTAAACTATAGTAACAAGAACCAACAGAAAAGGTGAGTGTTCTGAGAATAGCATGTGAGGAAGCGACATAATCAGTATATTCACTTTATTAAAGCTATTAAGTTAGGCGTACAGAGCTTAGAAAACATGGAGTAATATTATGCTGCTGCTTTTATTATCATAATAAATTCTCTGTGATATCTACTTTACCAATACACATTTTAAAAGGGTAGTGGAAAGAGGTTCACAGTTGTGGTCTGTGAGGATAACTATCATTTGTGCAAATTACATTTTGTTTACCAATATGTATAGTAATTTTTTTACAGGCATCGATTTAATGTGAGAAACAACAATGGGCTAACATTGTATTTTAATTGTGCAGGCTAATCCTTTTGTATCAGAAGCTGGCCAATATATTAAACTAGAAAGCAAGCTTTCTTTGTGCATATTTAAGCTATCATATTAAGTTGAGGAGTGTTTGTGTGTGTGTCCCATTTGCATTGTGTCGGATGTTTTGTGTCATTCCTATGGGAACTGTAAATGGGTTGTCAGCCAATGCTGGTTAGTTGAGGGACATTTTTCTTTTGCAATTTTGCAAATGACCTAGGAATATTTACAACGACTTTGGAAGAAATAAACAGTTATAAAGAGAATGTGAATACAAGGAAGTATTTCACCTTCAACATTCAAGGAGGATTCAGGCTACATAAACATTTGTCATTGTACCTTAGGGAACATCTTTCTATGCTGGCTTATATCATCACAAATGTATATAAATATATATACAGGGAGTGCAGAATTATTAGACAAGTTGTATTTTTGAGGATTCATTTTATTATTGAACAACAACCATGTTCTCAATGAACCCAAAAAACTCATTAATATCAAAGCTGAATATTTTTGGAAGTAGTTTTTAGTTTGTTTTTAGTTTTAGCTATTTTAGGGGGATATCTGTGTGTGCAGGTGACTATTACTGTGCATAATTATTAGGCAACTTAACAAAAAACAAATATATACCCATTTCAATTATTTATTTTTACCAGTGAAACCAATATAACATCTCAACATTCACAAATATACATTTCTGACATTCAAAAAAAAAACAAAAACAAATTAGTGACCAATATAGCCACCTTTCTTTGCAAGGACACTCAAAAGCCTGCCATCCATGGATTCTGTCAGTGTTTTGATCTGTTCACCATCAACATTGCATGCAGCAGCAACCACAGCCTCCCAGACACTGTTCAGAGAGGTGTACTGTTTTCCCTCCTTGTAAATCTCACAATTGATGATGGACCACAGGTTCTCAATGGGGTTCAGATCAGGTGAACAAGGAGGCCATGTCATTAGATTTTCTTCTTTTATACCCTTTCTTGCCAGCCACGCTGTGGAGTACTTGGATGCGTGTGGTGGAGCATTGTCCTGCATGAAAATCATGTTTTTCTTGAAGGATGCAGACTTCTTCCTGTACCACTGCTTGAAGAAGGTGTCTTCCAGGAACTGGCAGTAGGACTGGGAGTTGAGCTTGACTCCATCCTCAACCCGAAAAGGCCCCACAAGCTCATCTTTGATGATACCAGCCCAAACCAGTACTCCACCTCCACCTTGCTGGCATCTGAGTCGGACTGGAGCTCTCTGCCCTTTACCAATCCAGCCACCGGCCCATCCATCTGGCCCATCAAGACTCACTCTCATTTCATCAGTCCATAAAACCTTAGAAAAATCAGTCTTGAGATATTTCTTGGCCCAGTCTTGACGTTTCAGCTTGAGTGTCTTGTTCAGTGGTGGTAGTCTTTCAGCCTTTCTTACCTTGGCCATGTCTCTGAGTATTGCACACTTTGTGCTTTTGGGCACTCCAGTGATATTGCAGCTCTGAAATATGGCCAAACTGGTGGCAAGTGGCATCGTGGCAGCTGCACGCTTGACTTTTCTCAGTTCATGGGCAGTTATTTTGCGCCTTGGTTTTTCCACACGCTTCTTGCGACCCTGTTGACTATTTTGAATGAAACGCTTGATTGTTCGATGATCACGCTTCAGGAGCTTTGCAATTTTAAGAGTGCTGCATCCCTCTGCAAGATATCTCTCTATTTTTGACTTTTCTAAACCTGTCAAGTCCTTCATTTGACCCATTTTGCCAAAGGAAAGGAAGTTGCCTAATAATTATGCACACCTGATATAGGGTGTTGATGTCATTAGACCACACCCCTTCTCATTACAGAGATACACATCACCTAATATGCTTAATTGGTAGTAGGCTTTCGAGCCTATACAGCTTGGAGTAAGACAACATGCATAAAGAGGATGATGTGGTCAAAATACTCATTTGCCTAATAATTCTGCACTCCCTGTGTGTATATATATATATATATATATATATATATATATATATATTATTTTTTTTTTTTTATATATGCCTTGCTGTTATTGGCCCAGCTGCTCTTGTCTGGTCCATAAAATGTTTTTAATATTAGGTTCAATTAGTCAATTGGAGTGAAATGCGTTGGTCGAAGGATATAAAATTTGGTTGGATATTGCCTAATCTTAGGGTTGTGTGTATAATTTATTTAGTGAGCATTTATTATCACTCCGTGTGTAGGGAGAGAATCTACACAATCTTTCATGACTGGGTGAGAAAAAGTGGGTTTATTAGGGGATAATTTATGGATTAGAAATAGAGGATATCTATTTTAAACATACATTCATTTACATAGTTATTCAAAAGATATATGCACAAAAAGATAAATGCTTTCCTTTAACATGTATATTATTCTATAAACATTTAGAGATTTAATTAACATTGTTGATCTTGCTGTTCATGTAATTAAAATGTCAAATATTTCTGGTTTTATAATGAACCAGCATTAAATCTCCCAAATTCCAACAGTGATTCAAAGAGTGTTTTTGATGAGGATAAATCAGTGATAACATTTAACGGATTCAAACCGAAGAGGTGATTAGGACATCAGAGGCATGCAGGTGTGCTAAATGCACCCATACTTCTCTATGTAAAAGCATGGTGGTGCATGTGGGCATATCATAACCTAGTGATGACTATCCTTGGCACTGCACCACATATCTCATGATGCTCAATCAGTATATTTTTTTTCATGGGATATGCCAAGTTTAGTCACCGCTCGATTATTATATGTGCACATGCATCACCATGCCCTTCCATAGGGAAGCATGGGTGCATTTAGCACACTTGCATGCCTCTGATGTCATAATTGACCATTTGGTTGGATTCAGTACTGCCCAGTAGGGGGAAACCTGGGAATGTTCAATTCTGTGCATACAGCTGTACATGTTTGATGTTTGAGTCCACCCCCAGCTCCGTTTAACTAATTCTGAGCAAGTAGCTGTACACTAAAATTTGCACATGGCCAAAGATTTCCACAATAGTGCTGCAGTGAGAAGTAAGTGATTTTACATAACATCATTATATGGGAACTGTTCATTATCCCATCTGGTTAGAGGGAACAATACAGTATGGACAGCTTGCAATATCCTGCAAAGACACCTCCCAATCCCCTGACTAGTTTTAAATAGGGGTAGGGTTACAATGTCACTAAAGTTACTCCTGAAAAAATGGTTAGGAAAAAGCAATGGGCTACTAGCAGTTATTGCCTTATAATGTGAAACTAAACATAAAAACAGGGTACTTCTTCACACAGGTCAAATATTAAAAGCTTTTTAGAATTTTATCTGGCTTTTGTAAATTGGCTTTATATTAGCTTTTGTACATGTATAAAAGATTTTTCAACTAACAATTAGAAATAAGAAAGAAAAGTGTTGAATTTTACATTTTCCATTATTTTTTTCTTTAAATTATAGGATGTGATCAAAATAATGGTATATAAAGAATGCCATTTTCTCTCTCTCTCACACACTCTATCTCTCTCTCACACACACGTATAAAAGGTACAGTGAATGAGGGAGAAGAAAATTACAGCGAAACATAAGCCACAGAAATGTTAATATATCCCTTGTCCTGAATGGTACAACATGGAAAAAACTGTCTGGTTCTTAAGGGGTTAAGAAGTGTGGGAAGAATTCCATGCTTAGCACATGTTTCTCCTTATATCTCTATTTATGTGCCACTAACAGGAGAGCATATAACATTGCCAAGGGTGAAGGCAGTGCTTTTTCAAGGAAACAAAAGTTCAGCTGAGGCTCTTTTGAGATATTGCTTTGGATCCAAATGTTTCTGTGGGATCATTTTGGCTTAGTTGTATGGTCTAAATTGGTTTTGGAAGATTATGTTTAATGGAATTTTAATGGCCACAGAAAGATATGAAACTGATATTGCTACCTGGTAGTTTGCTGTCCTGACCTTCTGCAAGATGTTAGCTGGGCACAGATCTGACTCTGTCAAGCCAGCAGTCGTCTGTCGATTCAGCAAACCTTCTCTTCTAAAATTAAAACTATTATACAGCATTGAACTGTCATTTGCAGTTAGAAATTGCAGATCAGGGACGTTTTCCCTTTTTTGTGGAACTGGTATTCTAATTACATGTTGACATTTCACATTCAAAAAGACCAAGGAAAGGGAGATTCACAGACTGTGTCTTATGGTCTGTGTTTGTGTATTTTAGGATTTTAATTATCTCTGGTTTTTAGAGAATCTTATGCCTGCACAATTTAAATCCCCAACAATTGCAAATTGTAAGCACAGCGTTTTAAACATCAACACTTTAATATTCATATTAACCTTTAAGGTTATCCCAAAACATCATTGCACACTCTGTACTTTTGGGTTTTTGTGGTTCCCAACTCCACACATTTTAATTAAAATGAATGTAATAATTGTGTGTATCAATGCTGAAACCAGGCCTATACCAGCCTCATTCGATTAAACCTATGTACGTTTTGAAACCTGTAAAAAAGTTATGTCATCTGCCCCTCAACTGTCTTGCTTCAGTACGGACTGTCCTTTTCCCACTATGATGCTTTCACCATTCCACATCACCTTAGGCATTGTCCTTTACCGTGTAAAACAATGCTCCTTACAGATCATTCTCATAAAAACCAAGCTATAGTAATTACTATTTCAAGATATGACTTTTTTTTTTTTTTTTTGGGGAGACTGCTTTTTTTTTTTACACTACCTTCATTTTGAGTATTCCTTTATTAAGCTCAAGCTGAAATCAGAGGAAGTCAAGTAAATTCTTCATTATTTATCTGTCAATATTATGGCTGAAACATTAGGGATATTCTATCACTGGGGTGTAACCTTTACCTTATACAAAAGGCGGTGTTCATGTGGATATATTGTCTAATTTACATCTTTTACAAATAAGCCAAACACAGTATTTCTGCTCTTATCTTTACTGACACTTTAGTCAAAATTCCTCTTCAGACATTCATGAATTATTTTTCTACATCTGTCTAGGTATGTACTAGTTTGGAAGGTCACCTACACAAAGTGTAACATTTCAGACAGCAATATCTGCAGAACTCGCAGAACATCACCATGCTATTCTGTGTATTTACTTCTTCTTCTTTTTGTAGCATTTTTACTAGTTTTACATTCTTCACTGTCTGTCAAAAAGCATTACTTAGAGTGGTCATAAAAAAAGTTTTTTTTTTTACAGCTACAAAAAATGGTATAATCGGCTAAAGTAGGCAAATCATCATGTCTCTTTCAAAGGACATCATATTATCTGTATCAAGAAATCGTTTATTTAAATGTGTAGTGTTGTTTTTCTTTGCACTCTTGCAGTATTGACCTGTATTGCTAGCGCTTGGATGTGTTTTAAGCACTGCCATCACTTTCTGACATCTTCCCTGATCCAGCTGAAAGTCAGTGTGTGTTTCCACATGAGCCCTCATGGGGTGTCATGTTCTCTCACAAGCCAGTGCATCGCAAATGTTTTAACACTGATTCAGTACTGCGAGGGATAGATTTGAATTATGAATTCTCCTTTGCAGCAGGCACCAGAGTGCTTTTAACAGGCTTGTGGGAAAGCGCTCTCCCTGTAGTGTTAAAGAAAAATGAGATGTGCTGACTTGTAAGTGAATACGTGCCCCTATGATGTCACATGCAGGGCTGCTATGATGTTTGCTCAGATCTACCATTATCTGACCAAAGTGTTAATAAGTGATGCTAGTGCTTACGTACTAAATATGTGTGTGTGTGATATACATTACACATATGAACTATATAAAACAATTTAATAATGTCATTTTTAATTTATTTTTTATTTACAACCTCTTCGAGAAACTGCACTGCTGTACCTTTAAAAATGTATTTTGTATTTTATATTGTTATTAAACTGCAATACACAACAATGTAAAATTCCGTAAAAAATGGAACGGAAAATAATTAAAATTAGTAAAAATACAATTTCAATACCTAATTGCTATGTACATCAATGAAACCTTAATTACATTTCATTTAAAAAAAAAAAAAAAATCATTGTCCTATTACTAACTCTGTACACACACACTCTATCTGCACCCTCTCCCTCACTTACCCTATAGCTTGCCCTCAATTCACCCATAGGAGGGATCTGGGAAAAGGAGAGAAAAAACTGGAAATACAGTTGTCCTTTTAAGTACATTTAATTCAAGTTTCCTGATCAGTAGTTGGAGTGATTCTGGCTGTTTAAGAATAATACTCTTTTTCTTATGATTTGGTTAACCCTAGTTAAAGGGACACTAATTGTTTGTTTTTTTCACTTATGCTTTTAATATAGAAGCACAAGTGAAAAGTCAGTAGTCTATAATATGAGGATGAACTGGCGTGCACTTTTGATAGTACACGCCAGTTTATCCTCTGACCGACAGCTGCCATGCTTCCATAGCAAGCAGGCAGCCGTCTGGTCGGCGACCGGATCTCACTGCTAGTGCAAAGAAGAGCCCCTAATTTTTCAGCAGGTGGGACCGTAGTTAACCATGGCAATTACCAGTGTTCACCCGGTACCTCTGTCCCTTTGATTCAAACTTTATTAACATTTTTGCCATAGTTACATTACTCTAGGAGGGTCCTATACAGGGCCGGCCAACACATTGTGCTGCCTGTGGCGGAAAACAAAATGCTGCCCCCCCCCCCCCCCCCCCCCCAAAAAATGCCCACAGTCATGATAAATTAAACTTATCAGGAAGTGATAATTTAATGCAAAAGCACCTTTCTATTTGCAAAATTATATGGCGTCAGTATTGGCTGACCATGATTAAAATGTGTACCCTAAATGTTTGAGCATTTAAACTTAATGCAGGGCTTGACAAATCTAATTAGATTTTAGGGGCCAGCCAAAAAATTTAGGAGCCAGACAATGACGCAAGCATACACGCAATTCATAAACACACACGCCTTCTTCACATATATACACACACACACCTACTTTACATATACACATATATCCAAACACCTCACACACATCTACTTTACATATACCCATTTATACAAACACCTCACACACCTACTTTACATATACCCATTTATACAAACACCTCACACACCTACTTTACATATACCCATATATACAAACACCTCACACACCTACTTTACATATACCCATATATACAAACACCTCACACACACACACATACTTTACATATACACATATATACAAACACCTCACACACACACACCTACTTTACATATACACATATATACAAACACCTCACACACACCTACTTTACATATACACATATATACAAACACCTCACACACACACACCTACTTCACATATACACATATATACAAACACCTCACACACACACACCTACTTTACATATACACATATATACAAACACCTCACACACACCTACGGTACTTTACATATACACATATATACAAACACCTCACACACACCTACTTTACATATACACATATATACAAACACCTCACACACACCTACTTTACATATACACATATATACAAACACCTCACACACACCTACTTTACATATACACATATATACAAACACCTCACACACACCTACTTTACATATACACATATATACACACACCCACCTCACACAGTCTTTTCTTGATGTGTCCCCCCTCCCTGCTGCTTTACCTCATTGCAGGGGAGGGGGACATCCGTGCTGCAGCATGTCCTCACTCATATGCCTGCTGAGTGCCAGGATGTCACGTGACGACAACCGGCACTCAGACACGCGTTGCGCGAGGGGGGCGGAGCTTGCAGTCTGTGCTATACGCACAGACTTTACCCCCTCGCGCTACGAAAAAAGAAAAAAACATCGGATGGCAGCGGCAAGGGGACAGGGAGGGTAACTTCACCCAGGCGCCAGGTCTCATTTCCTGGTCGCCATGGCGACCTGGCGCCTGGGGTTTGTCGAGCCCTGACTTAATGTACAATATTTAAGTCATGTTATAGGTCAGTGGTCACATGTTATGTTTTTGGGAATTGCACAGCCTATTTTAATAATAATGTTTGTTTTACCATTTCTTTCTTTTCACCTCGTGGTTGAGCTCTTAGAAAAATATATTTTATTTTTATATGCCCATTAAATCACATCTTATATACATAATAAAATAATTTAGAGCTCTCCCATAAAGTGAAAAGAGAGTCATGGTAAAACATTATTATGATAAAAGGCTGTGCAATTCCCTAAAACATAATGTGACCAGTGACCTATAACAAAATATATATCTATAACACATAGATATAGTCAGTGTCAGAGGAGTTAACCCCTGGATGGCTAGACAGATATAGGCAGTGTCAGAGGAGTTAACCCCTTGGGTTGCTAGACGGATAGAGGCAGTGTCAGAAGAGTTAACCCCTTGGGTGACTAGACGGATAGAGGCAGCGTCAGAGTAGTTAACCCCACACACTGTCACTTTTTACCTTACCTGGTCCAGGCATCTCTGTGCTTTTAAGCTCCTCGTGTGAAGGAGGGACTGAGCCAATCAAAGGAGGCTTCTGAACTGTCAGCCAATCAGGAGAGTTGAGAGGTCTCACCTGAATGGCTGGGACCTCCTTCTATCAAGCTCCCCCTGAAAACAAAAAAGACTGCTGCATGGAGCAAAAAAGTGCCACCTCTGCCAGGGTGCTGCCTGGGGCGGCTGCCCCACTCTGCCCCATTAAAGGGCCGGCCCTGGTCCTATATACTCGATAGATATTTAGTTTTTCTGTAAACATGGATACCTCCAGTAATAAGTGCTCCAGTAATAAGTGCTACCTATGTACTATCATAATAATTTTATAAATTTGTCTTGTGTGAGCTCTTGCAGTAAAGCCAAGTGGTTCAGGCCTGGTGAACCTGACTCTATTGCAGTCAGTATGGACATTTGCATCATGACAGCTGTCATTCTGTTACTCTGCTGTAAGATTGTACTATTAATATAGTACAAGTTCTCCATCAATGACTTGCCAGAATCTTTTTTTTCTCTCTCTCAAAGATTTACAGCAAAATAATTTTTCCAGCAACCGTAATAAGACCATTAAATGTCTGTGTCAGCAAAGTATTGGGTCACATTGCTCTAGATTTATGTTGTACTGTTTGTAAAGCGTTTTGATGCTGTTCGTATGGCATTTGGAAAGAATATACAGCATCAATTCCAACATTATTTTCTATAGCTCGGTTTTGAATATGTTTTTAACCTTCCCAGTATGAAATGAAAATGAAACCTGAGACATAATATAACATTGATTCTGGCTTTGTAAGTTTGCTATAGTGTCTTTTTTTCATGTATCACTTCATTAGAATAGTAAGCAGGCAATATATTCATGTGTGTAAAATATATAAAATATATCAATCTCAATAGATGCATGAGGAAGAGGAACGTGCAAATGGTGTTTGATATGAAACTTAAGGTTACACACCCAATGTAGAGATATAATTCAAGGCTTGACAAATACCAGGTGCCACATAGCCATGGCACATAAAATGCTGGCACCTAACTGAAAAATGAAAATGATTAGGCTGGCTTCTGAATTGATTCAAAAAGTCTACAAATATTTGTCAAGTCCTGTATATAATGTTTCTATATATTCAGTTAAGATTTGAAAGCTTACTTTTCCTCTAAATTCTTTATACCCGTTCCCACCTCCAAAAATAGTTTAGAACAGGAAAGTGGTAACTACCTCAGGTTCCATTTCAGATATAAAAAGTAATCATGCATTTTTTGATTGAATGTTCTCCATACTACTTAAATAATAGTAATATTAGTTTTTTGTTTGTTTTTACTATATTGCATTATATGTCTTGCTTTTCTGCATGCTCCCACCGTTTGGCTTTAAAACAGATACAAAATTGTGAACAACAATATGCTCAATTCAACAGAATACAAGCGTCATTGTTAAAGCACCCACTCATATATGTTTAAGCTGGAAGATGTACAGCCTGTGCCACTAGTATGTCACTTCAGAGCTGTACATACCTTGTTCTCTGATCTGAAACCTAAGGAGCAGAGATCTGCACTGCATGAGAAGTTGTATGCACTTGAGGCTACAGCCTCAGTCATCTCACCCTCATTACTGCTCTGTTGCTACACTAGCCAGTTGATATTTTTGAGCCCTCTGGCATGCCGTATCCACAGCCTATACATTTAACATAAATGGACAAATGCATCCCTACTATTACACCCTTCTTCCAAATTCCTGTCTGACAGATGCTAAAGAGTGTACGTGTCAATGGTAAATGCTAATAATCGTATTGAGATGTGTACATGAAATGCACTTCTTGTCCTTGTTGATTATTCTACCATAAACCATAAATTGTATACTGCTCATGTAAAACAGATGCTCCTGCTTGGAAACACTTTATTTTTGGCATCCCACTTAATGTATCTAAGTCAGCCTTGCATGTCAGTTCTATGGATGTTGGCAAAGAATACCAGATTTTTCCTGGCCGATAATTTTACACTACAAATATACTATAGTTTTGAAAAACTGTGTTATTTTAGTTTTTTGAACATCAAAAGGGTTGCATTTATTTTTTCTATATGTATGTAGATATGTAAGATTGTCTAAATATATATTTAGATTCACAGGCACACAAAATTGAACTTTTGGTTCAGATCCAGTCTCATTATAAAGTTCTGCAAACATAAACAAATTGCAAATTGGCTGGATGCCGTTGTTCTTTTAGCAATTCAATGTTTTTCAAGGAATATGTATAATTAGAAATAGTTTTGTAAATGAATCAGTAAATGTAAATCATTTGTGTCTCCACTGTGTCAGAAGCATAGCTAACTAACTATGGTTTGTGGACATTTTTGCAATGTTTCTTGCCTTTTTGTTTATCTTCATTAGTTTGCAACAAATACCGGTTTCGCTCAATTGAAAGTAAATGGCTCAGAACTGGATCCACTTCTTTTCCATCCACAATGGCTTACCATGTGTTTCCATTTCACCACTATGGCATGTTGTTACTGGGATTATGGTCCCAGGTGAATAGTAGAGGTGCACAGGTCATGGTTATCTCTGGACAGCTCACTGACCTTCTCCATATTGATTTAATGATGCCTTCGAGGTGAGAAGTTGTATATGATGTCAATGGAGGTGGCAGATCGCTTGTCTGCAATTTCCTGTCTTTGTTTTCTTTAATTTCTGCTGTAATTTAACAAAATAATTATACATCAGTGTTTAGTGTCTCTTGAAATGTTGTACATGATTTAAACCTGTTTTTGATGTATTTGTTGTTTAGGAACTTTCAAAATATATGTATTTGCAGATGTCTGGGAACTACATATCCCTTGTTATTCAGTCAGCCTTCTATCTACGACTGAGCATCGTGGGATACGATGTTCCCACACTGCTGCCAAATAATAATAATTGCAGTGGTTTAACCTAATGGCCATACAATGCTGCTGAGACTTGTTTCACTGTCACCAGGGGTCTACTGCTATTGAGCCCTATCTCCTAATCTGTTCATCTTTGGGTCTGTAGCTTGAAGAGTCGATAGAACTATATCTGTGCTCCAGTCTTACCCATTGCCAGTAAGCAATAATAGAGATAACGCATTACAACATTATATTTGTATTATTTGTGGATTTCCTTTAATAAGCTAATATACAGCAATGTTGCTGTATGAAGCTGAATTGTCTGTGTACTCTATCTTGGCTTAAATTCCAGTGTCACCAAATAACTCTTTTTAATGGGAAATTCTTAAGAGCTTTTTTTGTTGGTAACATCTGTGGTGTAAATGTTACAGTTCCCCAGTATATTTTTTCTCTTTTGAAAGCTATACTGTCTGTGATTTTATTGAAATTTACAGAGCAGGTGCTGGAGTTTTCATTACCACTGCCTGTGTACCTGGTGCTAATACTGAATTACAGCTGCTCTGAACTGAAGCCCATTGCCTATTACATCTGGGCAAGATGGCCATGACTTCCTCAGTGAGAATTCAGCTTCCAGTACTGATTGATGAGGTCCCTGAGGTAGAAAGCAGCCTTGCTTGTCACAATTATTAAAATTGTAACCATATTATTTGAGGTTTTTGATTTATTTACTTTTTTTCTTTATGTACCTGGCATGTGGTCAAGCCCTGGAGCCAAGGCACATTATTTGGCACTATTAGAAAACTAAAAAAAATGGAGAAATCTCCTTGGAAAACCGTATCCTAATTTTAGTTGTGCTTTTTTGGTGAACGCATTACAGCCTCATACAGAAGAGTATCTGGTGTGGGTTAAGTGCCTTGATATCTGGAACCCCTCAATGTGTTTTTGTGTGTGTGTGTGTGCCCTCTTATATTGGCTAAAAAGCCCATACACTTTAGTCTATTGTATTACCTCGTGATATTAACCCTTTTGCGCCACCAGACGTGTATATATACGTCCTGCAGTTGGCACAAATGAACATAGATATCCGTCCTTTGTTAAAACAAGGAGTGGATGCGAACAGTGATCGCATCCACCGCTAAAATGGTGCTGCTGTAATTTCTTAATGTCGAGGCATTTAGCAACACCAAAATTTGGCCCCCCCAAGGCACTGCAATCACTCCATGGAGTGATCACGGGCGCCATATTGGAAGACAGCATGATCCTATATCCGGCAAGCTGCCCTATATCCGACAAGAGCAATGGAAGTGATCAGAAATCACTTCTATTTCTCTGTTGCTTATGCAATAGAGGCAGCCAGCAATATTACATTGAAGAAGAAAAAAAGGACACCCTGTTAAAAAAGACTCCTATAAACCCAAGATCTCCAGTTAGGGTTACAGTTCCACTTAGGCTTACATTTAGGGTTAGGGTTGTAACCAAAATGTCAAGATTGGTTTTCCATTAGCTAGATAAGTACCTTAAAAGGCAAGTTTATGTCATTTTTCTGGTTCATATTTAGATGTTCAGTTACAGGAACAGAAACATTACTTATGTGTGTGTGTATTCCAAGAGTCAGAAATGAGGATTGTGATGCTACAGAATCTGATTGCTACATTTCAATCCACAAGGGATTTTTTTCAAGGCTTGAAACGTTTCCAGGTCAACAATACATATCATCACCTCAACACGGAGTGCTGTCCCTTCGTGTTTATTTGCACACTTGATTGTGGGATCGGAGTGAGGTCTCAGTCGGTGTAAATAGAGGGATTTTCTGCCTTCATTTCCTTGGATAACACTACCGTGCATGCACAGTATTCATCAGAGGCGTAACTAGAAACCACAAACCCCCCCCCCCCCCCCCCCCCCCCCCCGAAGCCACAATGCAACTCATATATGGCTGGTTTTATAATATTTACCGTATTTGCTCGAATATAAGACAAGGTTTTTTTCAGAGCAAATGCTCTGAAAAATCCTCCTCGTCTTACATTCGAGGTCTTCTTATAATCTGACCTCAAATTGAGGTCAGATTATAAGACATGGATCCAGGTCCCCAGCAGAGCTGCAGGGGACCTGGATCCCCCTCTCTAGGAGCAGGGGATGTTGGACGGAGGACAGACAGACAAGGGGAGGGGGGGATAGAGAGAAACAAAGGGAGGGGGATGGGGGGAGGACACAGACAGACAAGGGGAGGGAGGGGGACAGAGAGAGGGGGGGGGAGGGGGAGGACACAGACAGACAAGGGGGGGGGAGGGGGGAGACACAGACAAGGGGAGGGAGGGGGACAGAGAGAAAAGGGGAGGGGGGGATAGATAGAGACTAGAGAAGTTTTGGGGGGAGAGAGAGACAACACTGGGGGGAAAGAGACAGCTGGGGGAGCGGGAGAGAGGCCACATTGGCACATAAAAGCAAATAAAAACAAGAAATGCATTTGTATAATATAAACTTTTTATTCAATATTAAAAAGCAATTTACATATATACAAGTTAAACTATTTTCCTATAGGGTAGTCTTATAATCAGGCTTTTAGTTTTTTTCCTAAAGGAATGTACAAATTTGGGGGGTCGTCTTATAATCAGGGTCGTCTTATAATCGAGCAAATACGGTATATAACAATATATATATATATAATATATATATATATATATATATATATATATTTACACTTACATACATACATACAGTCAGACTTGCACTTACTTACATACAGTCAGACTTACATACCCACAGATTTGTTGTTTGTTTGTCCCCCTCCCTGCACGGTTACCTTTCATTGCAGGGAGGGGGGTTGATGCAGCCTCCGTTTTCGTCTGAGTGCCAGGATGTCATGGAAATCCGGCGCTCTAGAAGGATCAGAACACGAGGGGGCGGAGCTTTCACCCCTCACGCCTGACCAGCGGAGGTGCAGCTACCAGTGACAATGTCACACGGGCCGCATCTCTCTCTACAGAGGGCCTGTACTATGTGATCAGTTTAGATCGCATATTACATGTTTTAATCCATCAGGGTTGCAGGGGTCGACAGGGCAGCCGGGTGTGACGGGCCCTGCTGCTGCTGCGACCCCTGCGATAATGATAGTTCCGCCACTGGTATTCATTCTCTGGTGTTCCGAACACTAAAGAATTTAAAATCAGTACCACAGGATTAAATACTGATATAGTATGTCTATAGGTATGGTTCAGCATGGTTTATGTACAAATAGGTGACCATAGGACTGGTGATTAAACCAGACACTACTGTTCCCTTAACTTTTTATAGTTTACTTTTCCTCAGTAAAACACAAAGTGCTTAGCAATTAATCAAAACCCTAACACAGTCAACTATTCAAAATAAATGTCCACAATAATAACAATACTGTGGTTTTTAATGAAATTCCTATTTAATTAAACTAGAAAATCTAGTTCCTCTTTTCATATTGCAGGTAAGTGATCTTTAGATGTGTAATCGATCTATGTACGGTAATTGTTATTAGTGCTTTGTTTACATCTGTAGTATCACAAAAGTGTTTTAATTACACTAAATCATGATAGGCCTAAATTTATGGATGTATTTCTCAGGGCTATACATATATATACAAGTCTTTCCATTACCTGTTAATATCTGTATGCTGTTTACTGTCTTTGCATAATTACTTCACTAATAATTCTTATGTTTCAAATTTGTAGCAGTGAGTGAGAGCAAAACTATGGTATATGTTTAAGGTATACCGTATTTGCTCGATTATAAGACGACCCTGATTATAAGACGACCCCCCAAACTTTGGATATTCCTTTAGGAAAAAAACTAAAAGCCTGAATATAAGACTACCCTATAGGAAAAAAGTTAAATTTGTATATATTCACATGTAAATTGCTTTTTTAATAAAATATTATATAAAAAAAAAATGCATTTCTTGTGTTTATTTCTTTTTATGTGCCAATGCTGCCTCTCTCTTTCCCTTGCCCCCAGCTTTGTCTCACTCCCCACTCCCCCCTCACCTGTCTCTTCTCCCCCACATGTTTCTCTCTGCCCCCCTTCCTCTGTCTCTCCCCCCTTCCTGCTCTGTCCCCCCCTTCCTGCTCTGTCCCCCCCTTCCTGCTCTGCCCCCCACCCTCCCTCCCCCTGTCTCTCTGCCCCCCACCCTCCCTCCCCCTGTCTCTCTGCCCCCCTCCCTCTCTCCCCCTGTCTCTCTGTGTCCCCCCCTTACCTGTACCTCGATCCCTGGTGGCTAGTGGGGGCAGCTGGGGGTTGTCTGCACGATACTTGCAGACATCCTCCATGCTGCCCGACACGGCAGTCTATTATGACGGACAGCTGTCCGGAAGCACAGGGCGGAAGCAGGGGAGTTGCGCAGACATCCCCTGCTGCTAGAGAGGGGGATCCAGGTCCCCTGCAGCTCTGCTGGGGACCTGGATCCATGTCTTATAATCTGACCTCAATTTGAGGTCAGATTATAAGAGACCTCGATTATAAGACGAGGGGGATTTTTCAGAGGATTTGCTCTGAAAAAAACCTTGTCTTATAATCGAGCAAATACGGTACTTGAATAGTATATTTTAATATAGTACTGTAATATGAGGAGGGTCCAAATGAGTTTACAAGTTTTATGTATTGAGACACATATGGATTCTGTATTGCCCCAAAGATTATTTGTAGTTTTCTTTTTTTTTTTTTGTTCAATAAAACCTGATATTATTAAGTTCAATGACATACATTTAGTAATACTGTCCTATAAAATCCTTCTTATATTTACTATGTGTTTATATGAACTGATCTTTATATTTTGTATATTTATGTGTATGTGGAAGCTTTGAACCCTCTGTACTCTTTCTAATGTGTCTTTGTTTGTGACATATTCGGCGCTGTTATAGTTTCTGTCTCTCTCAATAGAAACCCTCTTTTCAAGTCTTTACTGCAGCGTTGCCATCACTACTGGCCTTGAACCCCTGAAATGGAGTTTGAGCATTGTGAAGAAGTAGTTCTCTGCACCTGACTGCACAATTGAGTTCTTTGCATTGGGGCACGTGGTAAACAAAGACACAATGCACCTAAAAGTGCCTTGGCAAATTTGCTAATTGGACCAAATGCACTAGATGCTTTTTCCATTATTTTCATTCACATTAAGCTGTTGTGTAACGCCGTAAAAGTGTATTCATCTCCTGCACAATGCTGTCATTTCTTGTGTTTTTAGATACAATTGTCACGGCCAGAGATAAATGGTGGTTAATGGCAATAAATGCTGTATTATTCCCAGATATGTTTAAACCTTGAGTAAAAGCGTCATTATTTTTTTTTTTTTTTTACTTCCAGTCTTCATTTTTATTTATTTATTTGAGGAGTTGAATGCCTGTTTTAAGAGTTGGATTTAGTTCTCCAGTCTGAACATTTTTCCCTTTCATTTATATATATTTTTTCATTTCATTAAAGCATTTAAAGGGAAAGTCTCACCTAGTTTATTTTCTGCTGTTTAATATAAACAGTTCTCCTGTAGTTTTACATTGAACATAACTTCACAGGGACCTCTAAATTCAGTGGCATCCAATAAGTTGGCTAAGGAGAGAGATACAGTTACTATACCAACAGTAATAAAACTATTACACTTTATATGCAGTTCTTTAGGAGCTAGTGCTGACAAAAAAGACTGATGAAAGATAAGATTGTCTCTCAGCTAGTGAGTAGAGATACCCTTGATGTTTACAAGCTTCTATCTTAGAAGCATGCTTGGTGAAAAAAAGTTTAGATTCTCTAATATTTTGGTAATGTCCCATTGCTTGTAAAAGAAAAAGGCTAAAAATGTGTGTTTTCTCTTCAGCCGTTGTATAATATCACCCATGTGACTTGCCAGACCTTTATACTTAACAGAACATTATGTGAATGGTAGTCCTACATAGCTGTTGGGATAAAGTTGAACAACCTAAAATGTCTTATTGGCTAAATGTGAATCAGTTTTCTTACATGTACCACCACAGGAGATGGTGCTTAAATGAAAGCACACCTATCATCACAATCCATGTGCTCCTAAAATTACATGATTGTACATCATTATACATGTTTCACTGAAAAGACACCATGAGGATTTAAAAAAATGCACCCATTTACACTTATAAAAATAAAACAAACAAACAAACAAAAAAAAAAATATATGAATTATGTCTGTTTCTAAATGCTATGTTTAGCAACACTGATAAAAGCCTTACCTGTTGTTTGCCTATGAGAATGTCTTATATCTGTGAAGACGTACTTTGGTCATTAGATCATGTCTCATACACCTTAACGGGTAGAATATATTATTTGGTTTAATATCTACCATATGTCCTGACTTTAATTTAGTTGTTAATGATTTGGTTGCGCTGCTCCTTTCTCTCACCTTATCCATCTGTATGTTGCTGAAACTGATAATACACCATAGTGAATAAAATGGTTTGGTTTTTCAAAAGAGAGACTTTTTTTCAGGAGTAGAATTAGGTTGTGCACAAAGAATAATAGTGGGATATTGCAGAGCAAAGTATAACCTGCTTCTTACCATGTAAAATGAGTTGCCATACAGTTACACAAACCCCCTTGTGTGCACCCCAGTGCTTGCTTGCTGAAATTTATGAGTCTTCCTCATTCCTTGGTCTGGCATTAAGTGAGCTGTAAATTTTAATTGGACTTGCACTTACACAAACCAGGCCCCTCGCAGATTAAAATAGATTATAAAGTCCAGGGCATTTCCAAATTGCACAAAACAAGACCCAGTTTATCTAAAACTGCAGACTGGGCCTGCTTTCAATTCAAGGTAATTATATTTCTGACCTAGCCTTGGATATGCAGCTTTTCATTCAAGGAATTAGTGCCCCAAAGGACAGAAATGGAAAATAAGCCCCCCTTTGTTCTTGGTTTTATTGGCAGACCAGGTCAGATGCTCTGATTAGCTGTCAGCTGGAGTCAGAGTTGAACTTTGACACTGGAACTGAAAAGCAGACCACAGCCCAGAAGCAAAGGAAGGAATAAAGTTTAGTGATTGTAATCCCAATGCAAGGCATGCATAATTGTACAGCTGACACAAGATAAAAACTTACATATGCAGCAGGAATACGGACCTACACATCACGTTATTGACAGTCTTAGTCCACCAAAATTACAGTATCTCAACATTGTCAACTGCTGGATGAAAACCAGACTTTTTGCTTATTTTATTGACCATGTTGATGTATCTCGCTCTTAAATAAAATTAAAAAAAATCCCACATTATGCATATATGCATATGTATAGAGTTCATTTATAATTCACTGGACCCATAAACCTTGAAATCACAAACCATCGCTGCATAAACTTTATTACAAATAAAATTTAAGGAGTGTGTTCAAAGTAAAACATATCTCTAAAGTTACTCAGTGTACATTTTCATAATCCTCATGTGAGTGATTCTTGATTTTAATATATGGTCTCAGGATATATGGTTAATGTTAGGATTGCTGAAGCCTCATTTGACTCTGGTATCAGAAGGTTTAGCTAGAATAAATCTGTACAGTAGTGATCCTTTAGAATTGCAACGATCCATTGCAGGCAGATACACAGAGAGGAAGCAGGTTCAATATTCTTATGTTTGCTTGTACTAAGGAGAATACAAATAAATATTGGTAATTTTGCATGGCATACCACTACTGGTTAACAGGTGAAATTCCGCTGTGTCGTACACCCCTTATTGAGCCACCCCTTATGTTTGGCCCAGAATAACTAGGGGGGGGTAGAAAGACAAGGGGGCAGAGAAACGAGGGGGGGAGAGCAACAAGGGGAGGGGGGAAGAGACGGAGACAAGGGGAGGGAGGGGGGGCACAGAGGGAGACAAGGGGAGGGAGGGGGGGCACAGAGAGAGACAAGGGGAGGGATGGGGGGGGGGCACAGAGAGAGACAAGGGGAGGGATGGGGGGGGCACAGAGAGAGACAAGGGGAGGGATGGGGGGGGGCACAGAGAGAGACAAGGGGAGGGGGGGGCACAGAGAGAGACAAGGGGAGGGAGGGGGGGCACAGAGAGTAACAAGGGGAGGGGGGAGGAGACAGACAAGGGGAGCGAGTGGGGAGATAAAGGGAGGGGGAAAGAGAGACAACACTAAGGGGGGGAGAGAGACAAAGCTGGGGCCAAGGGAAAGAGAGAGGCAGCATTGGCACATAAAAGTAAATAAAAACAAGAAATGCATTTTTTGATATCATAATTTTTTATTAAAAAAGCAATTTACATGTGAATATATTCAAGTTGAACTTTTTTCCTATAGGGTAGTCTTATATTCAGGCTTTTAGTTTTTTTCCTAATGGAATATCCAAAGTTTGGGGGGTCGTCTTATAATCAGGGTCGTCTTATAATCGAGCAAATACGGTATATGGAGCAAAGAAGGCTCAATAAGGCCATTTAATTTTATTTTATTAAATATTTTCTTTATAAATTATCTTTTAATCAAAGATAAGTTCATTTTTTGCTACAGTTATCCTTTAAGGAGAAAAACATCCATCAGAGAGAAGGGTGAGATTTATTGATATGCTTTGTATAGTTGCCACCACTGGGGAGAAACATTGGGAGTGTTTTTTAGACTCAAGTCTATTCCCAGATACTTTGGGAGACTCGCTTTCTCCTTCAGTGTGAGCCCCAGGATGAAACAAATATATAAAATTATACCACATCACTATAAAACAATGTATTTGACCCATCAGCATTGCAAAATAAAACACAAATAAGCCTTTTGTTATCAAACAAAAGGAACAAAGTGGAGTATTTCTATTGCATATTTGTATTGAAGTATACGTTGACCGTACATTTCTGAGAAAAGTGTTAAGAAACCATACACGCATTGCGTAAAGTATTCTCAAGCAGGTGATTCTTTTTGCTACTATAGAACACTTGGAGAAACAGTGTGATGATAGAAATGTAGGTACTGGGTTATTTTAATTTCATTTGCGTTCATGGATGCCAGAAGAATCTCCCGCATTTTTGCATTGGATTAAAGGGACAGGAAAAAAATGTATTTATAATCATGGTATCTATGAGTAATACACCTAGGTATCTGCTTTTGCTTGTTAATGGAATGTGCTATAGGAGCGCTTTAAATTCTCGTCATCATTTTTACCACTCTTCTGTCATCAAAGCGTTCTCTTCCTTTTGGGAGTTTAGTTCTGCTATATAGAGGGATGCTTTGGAGATGATCAGAGTTACATTTTCTGAGTCTGTCTACATAAAGGCCAAATCCTTTTTTAGCTTCAGATTTGTTTTAAGGAGGAATCTATTGGAAAGACTACAAAAGAGAATCCAAAACAGACTTAATTGCACATAACAATGTGCGTAATCTATTAAAATTCTAAAGTCACGTAAGTTTGTCACATTGTACACAAATTTTAAACAATATAATCAGCCAGAAAACGTGATACACGTGTGCTATGTTTTTAGTGCCCTATATAGACTTTCATTTTTTAATACTGTAAACATGTTCAACTGGACATAGACCTTGATTTAATAAAACATAGTGTAATCATTCTCCATATATTTATGTATAGGATTTTTCCATCTATTTGTAATAGTGGTTTATTAATGGAAAATATATTTGCACATTTAGTCTGCAGTGTTTGTAAATACTGCAAATTCAGGCACTTTATTAATATTAATGGAGCCCTGGGCAAGCCCCTTACAGTGTGGGCCACACACATCACCCCTCCATTTCAGCACCCCTTCCACAACATGAATCTGGGCACGTTATACCCTCTGCTTCAAACACTGACCTTCTCAAGTCCTACCATCACCCTTCCTATTCTCAAAACCCTCTCTTCAGTTCCTTTCATTATTCCTTCAGAGCCCTTACTAAGCTTCAAATGTTCCATTACAGCACCCATGATCACCCCTTCGCTGCATCCCTCCCCCCACTTTCACAGCCTATATCACCTGCATTCTAAGTGTGTCACCCCTCTCAGTATCCAATACCCCATTTCTCCTATCCTATCCTCAATTTCTGAGCAGACTTAAATAGAAGTGATTAAATAGAAGAATGCCAACAGAGAGAATCTCCCATAACACTTCAAGATTTAGAGTAATAGGGTAAGTAGTGGTGTATTTAGTTTTTGTTGCCCTAGGCCTGACTAAACTCCTCCACCCCCAACCCTCATTTGTCACACAACTTCCACCCATACCCATTCAATTATACTAAATACCCCTTGTATACCATTAAAACAGTCCTTTTACCCCCCTACAACCCTTTCGACACAGTCAGATTATCCCCATATCGATTTTCACTGCACCATTGCTCTCGCAGATCTTTGCGTAGGCAGCCGAAGGCACCTAGGAAGTATCTACTATTAACAATGGTTGTGCTGGCTGAGCCAATGTACTGGCTTGGGCCTAGTTGGCCATGGCAGAAAGACAACAATGAGGATAAATGCACGTATTTAAAAATCATATAGTAAGGAGGTATATTCAGTGCTGTATTTACCGCGAGGCATCCTAGGCGGATGCCTAGGGCAGCAAATTTTTAAAAAAAGTGGGGAAAAAAATCTGCCCCTTTAAAAAAAAAAAAAAAGACCCCGCTTGCAGGCAGAGACTGAGGTGAGGGGATCGGAAGATCCACCCTTACCATCTCTGCCTGCTGGCAGGCTGCACAGGAGGCCAAGCAGGCAGCACAGAGAAACCTCCATGCTGCCTGTTCGGCTTCCCGTGCAGTGTGACACGTCGGCACAACCGCCTGGGAGCCGAACAGGCAGCATGGAGGAGACCATGCTGCCTGCCACTAGCCACCAGGGAAAGGTAAGTGCTGGGGAGATGGGGGGATTTGGGGAAATTGGTTGGGGCTTATTAAATGGCAAATAACACTGGCATATTATTGGGCAAATTAGCAGGGGCATATTAAATAGCAAATAACACTGGCATATTATTGGGCAAATTGGCTGGGACATATTAAATGCCAAATAACACTGGCATATTATTGGGCAAATTAGCAGGGGCATATTAAATGCCAAATAACACTGGCATATTATTGGGCAAATTAGCAGGGGCATATTAAATGGCAAATAACACTGGCATATTATTGGGCAAATTGGCAGGGGCATATTAAATGGCAAATAACACTGGCATATTATTGGGCAAATTGGCAGGGGAGTATTCAATGGCAAATAACACTGGCATATTATTGGGCAAATTGGCAGGGGCATATTAAATGGCAAATAACACTGGCATATTATTGGGCAAATTGGCAGGGGCATATTAAATGGCAAATAACACTGGCATATTGGGCAAATTGGCTGCGGGATATAAAATGGCAAATGACACTGGCATATTGGGCAAATTAGCAGGGGCATATTAAATGGCAAATAACACTGGCATATTGGGCAAATTGTCAGGGGCATATTAAATGGCAAATAACACTGGCATATTATTGGGCAAATTAGGGGCATATTAAATGGCAAATAACACGGGCATATTATTGGGCAAATTAGCAGGGGCATATTAAATTGCAAATAACACTGGCATATTGGGCAAATTGGCAGGGGCATATTAAATGGCAAATAACACTGGCATGTTATTGGGCAAATTGGCAGGGGCATATTAAATGGCAAATAACACTAGCATATTATTGGGCAAATTGGCTGCGGGATATAAAATGGCAAATAACACAGGCATATTGGGCAAATTAGCAGGGGCATATTAAATGGCAAATAACACTGGCATATTGTTGGGCAAATTGTCAGGGGCATATTAAATGACAAATAACACTGGCAAATTATTGGGCAAATTGGCTGCGGGATATAAAATGGCAAATAACACTGGCATATTGGGCAAATTAGCAGGGGCATATTAAATGGCAAATAACACTGGCATATTGTTGGGCAAATTGTCAGGGGCATATTAAATGGCAAATAACACTGGCATATTATTGGGCAAATTGGCTGGGGCTTATTAATGGCAAATAACACTAACATATTATTGGGCAAATTGCACTAACCAAGTGAGATGTCTCTTACAGAAAAGGCAAACAATGTGCACATTTAAACATGAGAGTTTGTAGTGTGAAATACATTGTTCATTTGAGTCCAGATGTGTCACGCTGTAGCTGTGACTTCTGATCCGGCAAACCGTGTATACACAAATCCTGAGCTGGCAAATCTCTATGTGATTGATGATAGCACAATAGTGGCCTTGGGCTTACTTACACCTCCCAAAGTCTTGACTGTTTCTTTGACTGCAGACACTTAATGTGAATGTTGTGTGCATTTGGTGTGTATAAATGTATGTGTGTATATGCATGTGTGTGTGTATATATATGTATATACATATACATACCGGCATATGGTACTTTGGATTTTGGTGATTGTTTTCCTTTAGGTTAATTTGACATTTGTATATGTGTACTGTTACTCTGTGTCTGTCTATACAACGTTGGACATAATTTAATCTGTATTGATCACATTATGACCGTGTTTTTAACAAAGGTCGTATGCTGTGGTCATCAAAAAACATTTATAAATATCTTAGAAGTGACCTTTTAGACCAGAAAAAAAATCTATATATATATATTAAAGCTGTAAAATTATTTACCTATATATATTTTTTTTATTTATTATTGTTTCAGTTTTTATAAAGGATTACTTCTGGGGACTGATCTACCCCTATTGAGTTGTTTATAAAAAATAAAAAAAAAGTATTGCCAGCATCAAAAAAACATGAGATGCAAATAATAGAGATGCATTGCTCTGTGGGAGAGGCATGGAGGTGCCTTGTACACATTGATGCATTCACTTGGCGCATGCCATCACTGCAACTTAACCATTATTAACCGGTTGCATTCACGACCAGTCACTTATAATTATGATTATGCAAGACATAATCTCGGCGTGCCAATTTATCTTAATTTGTTGCACTGCCCCTAGATGCAGTCAGCAACGTTACACTAGGCTGTCTTGAAAGCTTGAATTCAAATTACAATACGCTAGGGTTAGCATCTAGGGTTACGGTTAGATTTTGGTTAGTGCTAGTGGTGGGGTGATTAAGGTTGGGGTCAAAAGATTACTGTAGGAGAAAAGAGTTAGAAACAATCACAAGTGCCATATAACTTGCAAAAAAACAACAAAAATCGTGTAAACAATGGGTATTTCTAAACTCAGAACAAATACTAGAATCTATGTAGCAGTTTTTTAATTTTCATTTGTAGATGTGTAAAATATTTTCATGTAAAAGTTTTATTTTTTTTAATTTATGATATGACTTTTTTTACAGTAAATTATGTGGTATGATGAAAATAATGGTATCTAAAGAAAACCCTTTTATGGCTTTAAAAACTGTGTGTGTGTGTGTATATATATATATATATATATATGTATAAAAATATGATTTATAATGCCTTAAAAGGGCTTTCTTTAGATGATATATATATATACACACACACACACACACACACACACACACACAATACATGAGAAATAGGAAAATTACAGCTAAACACAAACATTGCAGGTACATAAAAACAGCTTGTGTGCTAAACGGTACAACATTCCAAAAACATGTCCTCAAAGGGTTAATATGAGAAGCACTGTTCATGTTTATGTCTGACTATAGAGCTGAGCATGTTACTTCAGCTATGGTTTTCAGTTCTTACCTGTATAGACCTGGATGTCATTATAAAGCTGATTTTGTTACATCTTCTTTAAAGATGAACAATTTTAAATCTGTTACATGAACATAAAGCTTATTCAGTGAAAATCAGTAAATGTAACTTCTACTTATAATTGTGTTATAATATATATAATATGAGCTTCCCTTAAAGTTTCTTGAGCCCTCGTCTACTGAGCTTGATAATAACCTGTGTACAGGATGTAGCTGTGTACGATGTGCAGTGGCCAATGATTGGTAAGTTGTGTAGCCGTCCTCTTTGGGGTACATGATGTAGTGTCTCCAACGGCAGCATTTTAAGAGATTATTAAGTTGCAAAAAACAGCGTTTTCCTGTGAACAAAACAATAGAGCCCCTGACCCATTCACACGGGAGAAGGCAAGCCTTTTTAATTTACATGATGAGTTGGTGCAGTCTTGTTCTGATAGTTTGTTTTATACCTCCAGCTGCTACCAAATAGCCAGCATGCTGAATAAGCACTTATTTCAGCATGCCCTTGATAAAATTAATGAAAGCATCTGCAGTGGAAGCAGCGGCAGCTGCACAGCCTTATGGAAGGAGCCAAGTTCTGCTTTGCATTGCTTCAAAAAGAAGCAGTTTTGAGCTTGGAGCTAATACTGGGCTTGTTGCTTGGCATAAAAACTTGCACCTGCTACAGCTTCAGACAAGAGTAAAAGGAGGTTTGTTGATTGTGTGTTCTTGTTATCACTATTGTTATTGGTAAGAGGAGGGTGATGTCATCCTTATCAGGTCCAATAGGACTCCCACCGAGTGACTAATAATTTCCCGGCTGCCGTGTTCTCAGCATGAGCTGTGCTCTGGAGGGGCAGGCAGTGTGGAGTTGTCTGATGTAGGACCGCAGAGAGGTGAATAGAATTGAAAGGGATTGATACTTGTAATCAGTGCGCATAGTAATAGCTAAGGTGTAATGAAACATAAGTGCACATTTAGGGTAATTATACAGCTACCAGGTGGGGCCCTGGAGCTTTACATGTTTAGAAAGTGCTTGAAGAGGAGGACGTGCGCAGCGAGGAGTACGACTGTACCATCTGCTGCTTTCTCGTTTTCTCATTAATTCTCCTGTCCCTAAAGCCAGCAAGCACATTGACTTTGAACATCATTTCATCTGCTCACATTCAAAGCCCCTTAACATTTGGGAGGTGCACAAACCTCGAGTCATGTGATGCAACAGACACACACAGCACTGTGATAATACAAGCATCTTTTCAAGAACTTACGACTGTTACATTGCAGTAAGTGTAATCCGGAAGGCATCCATGGATTTGTATAGAGTTACACAAGAGTGATTAGATCTGCCTGTATGTGTTCTGGCTGTGTCTGCAATAGTAATTGCACTCTAAATGTGGACAGAATAATTATTTTTATTATATATTCTTCTTACAATGTTTTATAGTGTGTCCATGAAGAGAGAGACCACCATGCAATTTGTTGGAGTGCTATACTGCTATAAGTGCAATTGCCTCCGTAGACCTGAAATTACATTAACATTTTATTAATATAGCTCATACAGGGGGACTACATACGTAGTAATGTTCTCCCCCGTAGTAAGTTCGACAAACAAGAACAAAGTGGTACATGAGGTAGAGAGCACTGAACGCAAACTTACAACATTGGCCTCAAGCCAATTCTTTAACTGGTCTGCCAATATATTGTACTTGTAAACCGATGAGACTACATATTCCAAGTATTTTTCCTGCCAGATGTAGAGTTACCAAGTATACAATAGTGTAGAACAAAGTGGGCATGTATGGGTTTTGATAACAAATGAAAGGACAACTGGCAGAAAAAATACACTATATGTAATTGAACGATTGCATCAATTGTCAGCATTTTAAATATATATTTAATGAACGCAAATAAAGCACCTTATTGAGTTCTTCATAAAAACATTGAGGACATTAGCATGACTGTCATCCACTGATGAAATATCAGCTGAAAAATTGGAATCAAGCTATATGGTTCCCTTTACTGACAATTTGAATTCAAACTTTCAAGACAGACTTCAGTCTCTTCATGGATCATGCCAAGAGACTACATTTTTGTTTTGAAAATGCTGTATTGGTACTGCTATAGTCTTGCAAAATCAACAATTAGAGGGCTTGCATGTCACAGCACAGTACTCTGTATCAGTAGATAGAGATGATAATATAACCGTTACTCACAACCAATCAGTGAGGAGGAGAGGATCACACCAATCTGCCAGGTTAAGGGTAGCCTGGAAGTAGCTGACTTTAAGAAGAAACCTAAACTTTGGTCCGTAAAAACTTTATTATTTAAAAAAAAATGTATCTGTGTTATCTGTTTTTTTTTTTTCTCTCATTATTTTCAGGATAAATCTGGACAGTTAGTTTTTTATTATTAATTTCATACGATTTTAGTGCAATTACAAAATGAGACAGATCTAAACAAAAAGTGATTAGGACCGTAGCCAAATGGAGTATGGGGTCTAATTACACAAGAGGTAAAAGGGCAATATGTTAAGCTAATTAGCCATTTCTGAGTATTCAAAGGGAAGATGATGTACCAGGTGTATAAACATAATCCAGTAGTCCACAATATTTAAATAATTTGGAAATTATGACCCTTTGTTAAAAAAAAAAAAGAAGCCACACAACTTATATGCGTTTTATTATTAATCTGATACAAATTTTATTATCCCACTACTCTGCTCAAAGTTAAAAAAAAAAAAAAAAAAAAAACAGGTACTCTAGGTGGAATTTTCTGTGTCCACTCTCTGTATGGGTCACAGCCAATAATCTATCTGTGTGGTTCAGTCAGGTGTAGCTTTTGCTGGGGGTACTGCATTCCTGCATTCGGAGACCCTTGTTTCAATATAAGCTCCTCATCGCCCCCTCTACTGATGTTACCAAATAGTCTCTCATTGCAAGACCAGTGAGCAACAGTCAGTGACCAGATAACCTTGTGTGTTTGAAACTGGTGCCTTCAGCCGGTATTTGGGGTCTTGGGGCCGGCATATCTAATATACCAGCAATACAAAGGCCCGGTATTTTGCTCCCCCCTTCCCAATTCCCCTTCCCCACTACTTACCTCCTTGCTGCTGTCTCCCGGTGCAGGTCCATGGTTATGAAGGAATCGTTTTGCGCTTCCCTCCAACCGCGCGGCTTCAATAAAGTTTGTTTAAACTTTTTTTTAAACAAACTTTATTGAAGCCGCGCGCTGGAGGGGAGCGCACAACGCTTGCCTCACAGCCATGGACCTGCACCGGGAGACAGCAGCAAGAAGGTAAGCACTTGCTGGGGAAGGGGGGAGGAGGGTGGCATAACGAGCATATTAAGTGGCATTATCCTGGCATATTAATTGGCTATATCCTGGCATATTAATTGGCTATATCCTGGCATATTGGCTATATCCTGGCATATTAAGTGGCAATATCCTGGCATATTAAGTGGCAATATCCTGGCATATTAAGTGGCAATATCCTGGCATATTAAGTGGCAATATCCTGGCATATTAAGTGGCAATATCCTGGCATATGAAGTGGCAATATCCTGGCATATGAAGTGGCAAAATCCTGGCATATGAAGTGGCAAAATCCTGGCATATGAAGTGGCAAAATCCTGGCATATGAAGTGGCAAAATCCTGGCATATGAAGTGGCAAAATCCTGGCATACAGGGAGTGCAGAATTATTAGGCAAATGAGTATTTTGACCACATCATCCTCTTTATGCATGTTGTCTTACTCCAAGCTGTATAGGCTCGAAAGCCTACTACCAATTAAGCATATTAGGTGATGTGTATCTCTGTAATGAGAAGGGGTGTGGTCTAATTACATCAACACCCTATATCAGGTGTGCATAATTATTAGGCAACTTCCTTTCCTTTGGCAAAATGGGTCAAAAGAAGGACTTGACAGGCTCAGAAAAGTAAAAAATAGTGAGATATCTTGCAGAGGGATGCAGCACTCTTAAAATTGCAAAGCTTCTGAAGCGTGATCATCGAACAATCAAGCGTTTCATTCAAAATAGTCAACAGGGTCACAAGAAGCGTGTGGAAAAACCAAGGCGCAAAATAACTGCCCATGAACTGAGAAAAGTCAAGCGTGCAGCTGCCACGATGCCACTTGCCACCAGTTTGGCCATATTTCAGAGCTGCAACATCACTGGAGTGCCCAAAAGCACAAGGTGTGCAATACTCAGAGACATGGCCAAGGTAAGAAAGTCTGAAAGACGACCACCACTGAACAAGACACACAAGCTGAAACGTCAAGACTGGGCCAAGAAATATCTCAAGACTGATTTTTCTAAGCTTTTATGGACTGATGAAATGAGAGTGAGTCTTGATGGGCCAGATGGATGGGCCGGTGGCTGGATTGGTAAAGGGCAGAGAGCTCCAGTCCGACTCAGACGCCAGCAAGGTGGAGGTGGAGTACTGGTTTGGGCTGGTATCATCAAAGATGAGCTTGTGGGGCCTTTTCGGGTTGAGGATGGAGTCAAGCTCAACTCCCAGTCCTACTGCCAGTTCCTGGAAGACACCTTCTCCAAGCAGTGGTACAGGAAGAAGTCTGCATCCTTCAAGAAAAACATGATTTTCATGCAGGACAATGCTCCATCACACGCGTCCAAGTACTCCACAGCGTGGCTGGCAAGAAAGGGTATAAAAGAAGAAAATATAATGACATGGCCTCCTTGTTCACCTGATCTGAACCCCATTGAGAACCTGTGGTCCATCATCAAATGTGAGATTTACAAGGAGGGAAAACAGTACACCTCTCTGAACAGTGTCTGGGAGGCTGTGGTTGCTGCTGCACGCAATGTTGATGATGAACAGATCAAAACACTGACAGAATCCATGGATGGCAGGCTTTTGAGTGTCCTTGCAAAGAAAGGTGGCTATATTGGTCACTGATTTGTTTTTGTTTTGTTTTTGAATGTCAGAAATGTATATTTGTGAATGTTGAGATGTTATATTGGTTTCACTGGTAAAAATAAATAATTGAAATGGGTATATATTTGTTTTTTGTTAAGTTGCCTAATAATTATGCACAGTAATAGTCACCTGCACACACAGATATCCCCCTAAAATAGCTAAAACTAAAAACAAACTAAAAACTACTTCCAAAAATATTCAGCTTTGATATTAATGAGTTTTTTGGGTTCATTGAGAACATGGTTGTTGTTCAATAATAAAATTAATCCTCAAAAATACAACTTGCCTAATAATTCTGCACTCCCTGTATGAAGTGGCAAAATCCTGGCATATGAAGTGGCAAAATTCTGGCATATGAAGTGGCAAAATCCTGGCATATGAAGCGGCAAAATCCTGGCATATGAAGCGGCAAAATCCTGGCATATGAAGTGGCTATATCCTGGCATATTAAGTGGCAAAATCCTGGCATATTAAGTGGCAATAGAGTGGCAAAATCCTGGCATATTGATGGGCAAAAGAATGGCATATTGAGGATCAAAATCCTGGCATACTGAGGGGCAAAATACTGGAATACTGAGGGGCAAAATACTGGCATATTAAATGGCATATTGAATGGCTAAATCCTGGCATATTGAGGGGCAAAATATTACTGGCATATTGTGGGGCAAAATATTACTGCTACATATTGATCAACTGCTCCCAACCACCCTCCATATTACATTAACATATAACCTGCTTGTGAGGGTAGGTGGGGCGAGTGGGAGATATTGTCGGGGGGGGGGGGGGAGAATTTGTGAGAGAGAGAGAGTGACAGTCTGTGAGAGAGTGAGTAAAAGTCTGTGTGTGAGCAAGAGAGACGGTCTTTGTATGAGAAACTGCTTGTCTTTGTGTGTGATAGACAGCATGTGTGTGTGACAGTGTGTGCGAGAATGCTTGTTTGCGAGTGTGAGAGACAGCTTGTGTGTGTATATGATATACAAATATATATATTTTATATATACACACACGCTTCTCTCTGGCATGATATACAAATAATATATATCATTTCAGTGATAATCTGCCCCCTTTGTGGCTCCACCCCTCATGGCTCCTCCCTCTTGTATCTCCGCCCATCCATGGCCGGTATTTTTTTGAGGAAAAGGTGGCAACCGCATCTGTGTGAGAGAGAGCAGAGACTGTCTGTGTGAGAGAGAGCAGAGACTGTCTGTGTGAGAGAGAGCAGAGACTGTCTGTGTGAGAGAGAGCAGAGACTGTCTGTGTGAGAGAGAGCAGAGACTGTCTGTGTGAGAGAGAGCAGAGACTGTCTGTGTGAGAGAAAGCAGAGACTGTGTGTGAGAGAGCAGAGAGAGAGCAGAGAATCTGAGTGAGAGAGAAAGAGAGACTGTGAGAGACACAGAGAGACACACAGAAAGAGACTGTGACAGAGAGAGACTGTCAGACTGAGTGAGAGAGTGAAAGTGACAGTCTGTGAGAGAGAGAGAGCAGAGAGAGACTGTCTCTCTCACTCTCTCTCACAGACTGTGTCAGAGAGAGACAGTCTGTGAGAGTTTGTGAGAGTGACAGTCTGTGACACACACACGCTTCTCACTGGCATGATATACAAATAATATATATCATTTCAGTGATAATCCGCCCCCTTTCTGGCTCCATCTCTCATGGCCCCTCCCTCTTGTAGCTCCGCCCACACACGGACGGTATTTTTTGGAGGAAAAGGTGGCAACCCTATCTGTACCTGAAATTCATTAGGTAGCAGAGGCATTATCAATATATATACACATGCCAAACAACCCAGAAGGTAAAAGCTGATCATGGTTGGTCATATTTGCCTAATGCCTACCCAGAATCTCTTGCAGTGGCGGTAGCACTGTCAATGTGTGATTTATATGGGAAAAGCGGGCCTTCTGGATTGTTTTGGATAGATTTGTGTTAGAAAATGCTTCTACTACCCAGAACATACTTGGAAACAATAACTATTATTGCATCCTTCCAGTAAAACACCTAATAAATACATTTCCATAGAGCATTTTAAAAGTGGAGAGAGCTCTTGATGTAGAATGAAAAATCAACTGTGTGCTTGTACCCAACCTAAACAGTACTTATTTCTTAGATTGATAATTATGTTCTGTCAGTTGTGGTTTGCTAAATGACTTTGAGGATAAACAAAATGAAAGTGTCATGAGTATTTTGTTCCACTGAAGTGTTGTATTGTAGTATGACCTTATTTTAGCGAGCAGGAAATGACCAGTGTAGATGTGGAAGCTTGCTTCAGACTGTTCCAGTGATTTTGCCCCAAGCTAGAAATTGTGATGGACAGTTACAGCTTCTGATAGCGGATGCCCTCAACACTGTGAATCATGGGAATGCATTAAATCTGTATCACATGGTAGTGACTCACTGAAACATTTGCATGCACAATTGTAGAAAAAACAGCCAAACCCTGTAAATAGGGACTGGGAATGTAGGGTACAGTAGCAAAACCTGCAGGAATTCTTGTCTCTGTGAATCAAGACTGCGAGGAAGAGACAGGCTGCTATAAGGACACCTGCAACTAGGTTTATTTCAACATATTCAAATTAAAATGTGCTAATTGCTTGTTATATATGCATATATAGCAAGTTATTAAGAGAATACAATAACTTATCTTTCTGTTAATTCCACTTACCTCCCAAAAGGCTGGTAGATTGTTGCTTTAAGTCGGTGCTGAATAGAAAATGAGCCAATTTGGTGCTCCAAGGTGTGATGAAACGGTGTGTTTTACACAATTCTGATGTGTGTCATGCACTGATATTTTTATTTTATCAGAGCTTTGAAATTCAGTGACATCCAATAAGGTGGGGACTCTGAGATATAGACAGGATTGTTGCTATAACCACAGCAGTATAATACATTACATTTTTTGCAGTTTTTAGGTGATCGGAAAACTTGAGGAAAAATCAAGACCAAATTGTTTCTCTTTAAGAAACAATATTAAGAATATTCTCTGCATATGCTTATCCAGTGTTGCCTATGATGCCACAGAAAGATCACTGGCACCAGTTCGGATGAACGCATACCCCTCCAATACAGTGGTGTATCTTTGGGCACCATCCTACCCACGCACGACATGCCCCATACCCCATTACATTACCCCTTCACATACCCCCATTACATGACCCCTTCACATACCCCCATTACATGACCCCTTCACATACCCCCATTACATGACCCCTTCACCTACCCCCATTACATGACCCCTTCACCTACCCCCATTACATGCCCCATCACCCCCATTGCATGCCCCATCACCCCCATTGCATGCCCCATCACCCCCATTGCATGCCCCATCACCCCCATTGCATGCCCCATCACCCCCATTGCATGCCCCATCACCCCCATTACATACCTCCATTGCCACCATCACCACCATCACATGCCCTATCACCCCATTATATGCCTCCATTAACCCCATCACCCTCATTATATGCCTCCATTAACCCCATCACCCTCATTATATGCCTCCATTAACCCCATCACCCCATTATATGCCTCCATTAACCCCATCACCCCATTACATGCCTCCATTAACCCCATCACCCCCATTACATGCCTCCATTGACCCCATCACCCCCATTACATGCCTCCATTAACCCCATCACCCCCATTACATGCCTCCATCACCCCATGACATGCCTCCATTACATGCCCCATCACCCCCAAGACATACCTCCATTACATGCCCCATCACCCCCATGACATGCCTCCATTACATGCCCCATCACCCACATTACATGCCTCCATTACATGTCCCATCACCCCCATTGCATGCCTCCATTACATGTCCCATCACCCCCATGATATGCCTTTATTAACCCCCATCACCCCCATGATATGCCTTTATTAACCCCCATCACCCCCATGATATGCCTTTATTAACCCCCATCACCCCCATTATATGCCTTTACTAAGCCCCATCACCCCCATTATATGCCTTTATTAAGCCCCATCACCCCCATTATATGCCTTTATTAACCCCCATCACCCCCATTATATGCCTTTATTAAGCCCCATCATCCCCATTATATACCTTTAACCCCATCACCCCCATTACATGCATCCATTAACCCCATCACCCCCATTACATGCCCCATCATCCCATTACGTGCCTCCATTAACCCCATCACCCCCATTACATGCCTCCATCACCCCCATTACATGCCTCCATTAACCCCATCTCCCTGTTACATGCCTCCATTAACCCCATCACCCCCATTACATGCCTCCATTAACCCCATCACCCCCATTACATGCCTGCATCACCCCCATTACATGCCCCATCACATGCCCCCTCACCCCAGGACTTATCCTGATCCCTGGTGGCTAGTGGCAGGCAGCATGGTGTCCTACCATGCTGCCTGTTCAGCTCCCAGTGGTGAGAGTGGATAAATCAAGTGACCTGGCAGCCTGATCTTCTCACAGTTCCTACTTCTACATTTTAGCCTTTTCTATTAATGAAAAGATGTCCTGCTTTATTATTTTCTATATTGAGCTAAAACCAGTGCCATTAGACATCCATGATTTGAAATTATGTAGGAATTCTGAATGGGTATAAATATCCCATAATGTATTCATGGTCCATACACCATTATTTTTACAGTTATTTATTTGTAAAAAGGATTAATTGGGTTTAATTAGAAACAAATACAAGATGTTTGGATGAATATGATCTTTCACTACTTCTACTCCTTCCCCCATCCATTAAATCTGCAGCTTTTTCCACTTTGTAAATCCTGCACTAATTTCTTCATCAGTGGTATGTAGTTTAATATATTCATCATCTCTAGTTCCCTAGAAATAATAATCCCTAAGCACCTTGTGCCTGAACTTTGCCACCTGAAACTGAATTTATCTCCATTTGTTGCAGAGTGTTTGTTACTTAGAGCTTTGCATTTCATGCTGTTTATCTTGTAACAGGAGAATTTGGAGAACCTTATAAGCTCACAATAGAAGCTGGTCAGTGAAACCATGGGAGAATTAAGACATAATAGTAAATCATCAGCACACATCTGATAAACTGAATGTAGAATCTGAATATCCTGTATATCTTTGCCAGGGCTTTTATCTAAAGTTCCAAAAGTACTGTGCATAATGTAAATATAATAGGTGATGTTGGGCATCTTTCGTGTGTACTATATTAATTTCACTCCATTTATCATGGGACTTGATTGAATAACCTGATCAATAGTTGTTTAACTATCTTAAACTATCATTATACTATGATGGACTACAGGGTAATCTTTATATTTATCTATTTGTCTGTATGTAAAATTCTAACATTAAGTAATGAAGAAAACAAGCAGTAGAACACTAGCTTACTTAAGTCCAGGTGAGTCTATTGGACCCAGGTGATACTTTAAGGGGGCGGCAGCAATTTTCTGCCCTCACTGTCGTCATGTTTTGTTTGTTTGTTTTATTATATTTTTCTCCATATGAGCTCAGTGCAAGGAGGTGAAATCTGTGCCTCTGCGCTCTTATGTCGGAGTGCACTCAAAGAGCCAGGTGATGCCTGGTGTAGGGAATGAGCACTATGCATAGTGCAGTGCGCCTGGGGAGAGCCGTCTGACCACAACCTACCATGGCTGACTCTGCACACAGCGAGCATGATGAGACCATCAAAAGCTTCACCAGGAAGGGGGCCCTGTCGCAACAGAACGTGCATGAGGTGACGGAACACAAGTTCACTGGCCACTTCTTCAAGAAGCCCACCTTCTACTTGGGGAATCTGGGGCAGCCCCTGACATCGCCACCTGTGGTGTGCTAACTGACTGGGGAAATGAAGTCGAAGCCCCATGCGGCAAAAGATAACTCCCATGAAGCTGAGGCAGCCTCTTCACAGTCACTGTGCATGTTTCTGTGTGTCTATGTAACTGCATGCATGTATCTGCTTGTATGACTGAGTATGGGATTGTGTATATAAGCTTATTTTAACCAATAATATCTGGTCACCAATTTGCTATATAACCAAATGCCAGTTACTTTATAAATATTTTTGCCACACATTACATTATATGGATGTTAATGTTAATACAGTAATTCATGCTCAAAGTATTTTTTTCAAGGATCTTTTAATTCTGCAGTGTAAGTGAGCTAAACAGACACAAAAATAGTATTGTAATTGTTTTAATATAGAAGTTATAAAAGGTTTAACAAGTGCCATTACCAATTCTTACGCTATAACTGGATATGGAGCTTGAGCCCTGAGTGCCTTATTTGCCAGTGATACTATTATATGCATATTAAACAGGCGGCGCTAAAAATGATTACTGAAAAACTTATATAATTATAAAATGGTAGTGTATTAATACAGTAATCTCTTACACAGAAAGTAATAAAATACAGTACATAATTTTATTGATATTTTGGATATGTAGTTATACAAACCCCTATGTTTCAATGTTGCAGATACACACGCCCTACACACCATCTTACTCGCTGAGCTGTTCATGTTACTAGGCAAAGAACCTAAAAATTGCACCTCCACTAACACGTCCTACAGGACACACTTCCTACTCTTCATCAGCTGGTGGGCTTATGTAAATAACTATTGCTAGTAGATTAGATAGGTAACATGCAACATTTGATTTGATCTGGCGTACAGATTCTGCATCTACTACAGTCAACATGATTAGTCTTATAACAGAATCAAGCGGGGAAGTAGCACAATCAGCTGACAGGTTAGCGCTCCTTATGGCAGCCAGACTAGTCTAGTTCACCGCAATGAGCCTGATTTGAATAATCTCCGTGTTTTATATTATGGGTGCCAGGTGACCTTGGGTCTTGTCTATTAACATCACCAAATAAATTTGAAATATCAGCCCTATGGCAGTACTTCACATGGAAGTCCCTCTTGCTAATTCTCTAGTATGTTCCCTGAAGTTGACCTAGTAGTCGTAATATTTAAATCGTCCCAGAGCCCACATTTCAATTCTGTGGGTCTCTTTCTTCACCGCTTCAATCGATAATTACAGTGAAGCAGGTGTAATAATGTGCTTCAAATATATAGAGAATCCGCTCTCGAGTGGTGCTCAAATGCCTGATTAATAAGAAACAACCACTGCGCACAAAACACAATGCAGTATTATAATAAACATAGTATGATAACATGTCACTCTTTGACACGTTAAATTAATCAACGACGATTAAGGGATGCTACTGAGCTCACGTATATATGCAAGATTACACTCAATCTAGTTACACAGACAGACTTACAAACACGGGGACAGACTTACACACACAGACAAAACACACTTACACATGAAGTCACACTTGTACACACACACAGAGAGTTAAAAAGATACATGCCAATTTCTTTGATACTTAAACACCTCCATACACAGTCACACGAACACTCAGACAGACACACTTATGCATGCAAGCAGAGCAGACACTTACACATGCAGGCAGACACACACATTTACACACGCAGGAAGACACTTACACATTCAGGGAGACACTTGCACACAGACACACTTACACATGCAAGCAGACACGAACACACACGCAGACACCTACACATTCAGGCAGACACTTACACATTCAGGCAGACACTTACACATGCAGGCAGACACTTACACATGCAGGCAGACACTTACACATGCGGGCAGACACTTACACATGCGGGCAGACACACCTACACATGCGGGCAGACACACCTACACACATGCAGGCAGACACACCTACACATACGCAGGCAGACACACCTACACACACGCAGGCAGACACACCTACACACACGCAGGCAGACACACCTACACACACGAAGGCAGACACACTTACACACACGCAGGCAGACACACTTACACACACGCAGGCAGACACACACACACTTACACATGCAGGTAGACACACACACACTTACACATGCAGGTAGACACACACACACTTACACATGCAGGTAGACACACACACACTTACACATGCAGGTAGACACACACACACTTACACATGCAGGTAGACACACACACACATTGACACATGCAGGCAGACAATTACCCACACATTGACATATGCAGGCAGACAATTACACTCACACTTACACATGCAGGCAGACAATTACACACACACTTACACATGCAGGCAGACACACACACTTTTTAAAGCAGGATTATGGGCTCCCGATCTTCCTACACGCACCTTACGTCAGTTTGCTTTTGACTTCCCTCCCTATAACCCTTGCGCATGACCGCACGCTCGGGTAGAGGAGGGAGAATCCGCAGAAGGTCAGTTTCCCGGCGTTTTAACGCCGGCGCAGGGTCAAATTCCACATGTAGTTGGAGGTGCGATTACCGCTGCAGATCGCACGCAGACCACACCTTCATGTCCAGCTGGCCGCATGTTGGACGCCTCTGATATAGGTCAACATCCTTTTTATTATCAACTTTTTATTTTATAAATCAATATTTAGCCTTGGTTTTTTTTTTTTTTTTTTTTTTTTTTTTAGAAAAAACATACTTCTATTTAAAACTGGATATCATGGATGGATCAGGTGAATGAAGGTGAAGATTGGGGAAGGTCATAGTTCCACAACTTTTCACTTACAATGTGTTCTTTATACATGTGTGGCATGTACATCCTTGGTAATTTAGTAAATGCTTGCAAGTGTTGTGGGAAAAAGAGTAGTGCCTAATTCTGACCACATATATGGTTTTGGTTTAGCTGCTTATGGTTTAACCTCAGTGGTTAGTGGTTTTGTGCTGCTGGAGGTGGAGGTGCCAATTTCGCTTGGCTTCAACTGGTATAATGGAAGAAAGGACCCTTTGGGGCAGGTTATCTGTTTTTGTAACTTTGAACATTTAAAACATGCAATGTAAAGGTTAAGATAGATTTTGCCTATACTGTAACCTTCTTGCCTCACATAAAAAAAATGAAATATATTTAATAGTGCCTCAGCAAAAATGTTTTTTCTATTAAGAAAGTCAGAAAACATAAGATTGAATGACTAATTGTAGTGATTACTGGACAAACCCATTGGTACATATTTTGAGGGTGTGTTTTTTTGTTTATATTGTGCAATACAGAGTACATGCTTGCTAGAATTTCTTGCTGTTGTTTTTTTCTCCCAGACATATATTACATTGTTCCGCAAAGGCTCTTCTTAGACCAGCTCAGTAAGTGCTCTGTGTACACTTCTAGGATGTGATTTCACTTTAGAAACATGAGTAGCAGATACAAATAGACTACAATGGTAGTAAAGATACTACAATGGAAGTAAAGATGACGGCCCTGCCCACCATGTTGAACAGCCAGCAGCAGACTTTGTATTAAATTAATCCTATGGCTGTCTCTAAACCTAAACGTCTCTGAATGTAGGAAGTAGGGTGAGTAGATAGCTCATCAGACGCGTCTAGGACAGTTCAACACAGCCGCTTCATTGCGGCAATGTAAGCGCTGTCAGTTCACCCCCCTAATAAATCATCCCCCCCAAACACTAACATTAACCCTCCTGAACCCTAATATGATCATTAACCCTCCTGAACCCTAATACGAACATTAACCCTCCTGAACCCTAATACGAACATTAACCCTCCTGAAGCCTAATACGAACATTAACCCTCCTGAAGCCTAATACGAACATTAACCCTCCTGAACCCTAATACGAACATTATCCATCCTGAACCCTAATACGAACATTAACCCTCCTGAACCCTAATACGAACATTATCCCTCCTGAACCCTAATACGAACATTATCCCTCCTGAACCCTAATACGAACATTAACCCTCCTGAACCCTAATACGAACATTAACCCTCCTGAACCCTAATACGAACATTAACCCTCCTGAACCCTAATACGAACATTATCCCTCCTGAACCCTAATACGAACATTATCCCTCCTGAACCCTAATACGAACATTAACCCTCCTGAACCCTAATACGAACATTAACCCTCCTGAACCCTAATACGAACATTAACCCTCCTGAACCCTAATACGAACATTAACCCTCCTGAACCCTAATACGAACATTAACCCTCCTGAACCCTAATACGAACATTAACCCTCCTGAACCCTAATATGAACATTAACCCTCCTGAACCCTAATACGAACATTAACCCCCCCAAACCTCAATACTAACATAAACTCCTCCAAACCCAATGCTAACGTTAACCCCCGAACCCTCATACTTATACTACCCTCACCGAACCCGAATACTAACTATAAACCCCCCTGAACCCTAATACTACCCTCCCCGAACCCTAATACTAACAATAAACCCCCCTGAACCCTAATACTAATACTACCCTCCCGAACCCTAATACGAACATTAACCCTCCTGAACCCTAATACGAACATTAACCCCCCCAAACCTCAATACTAACATAAACTCCTCCAAACCCAATGCTAACGTTAACCCCCGAACCCTCATACTTATACTACCCTCACCGAACCCGAATACTAATACCTAACCCCCCGAACCCGAATACTAACAATAAACCCCCCTGAACCCTAATACTATCCTCCCCGAACCCTAATACTAACAATAAACCCCCTGAACCCTAATACTAATACTACCCTCCCCTAACCCTAATACTAACAATAAACCCCCCTGAACCCTAATACTAATACTACCCTCCCCGAACCCTTATACTAACCCCCCCAACCCAAATACTAACATTAACCCCTAATAATACCTTCAGAGACCCCACGATAGTGTCCTGTGAAGAAAGATCCAGTGATGACCTGGCGGTGAAGCGGCCGTGCTCATGCAGCCGCGATGAACCATCCCATCCAATCAGACCATATAACTTTTCTCCATTGCACTAGAGTTAAGGTTTTGTACTATTTTGTTGTACTAGTCTTTGTGTGTTGGCCTGAGATACAAGAGATTACTGCACATTCTAAACAAATTCTAGTTTTTTTAAGTTTATTACTGGGTTACCAAGGTGCTAATCCAATTCTGTGTTTGTTTTTGAGGTTGTTCTTGAAACTATCTTGTTCTTGAAACAGATAAGTTTCTGTTCATCCCTCTCTTTGACTTGCAACCTCTTCGCTGATGCAGTTTGTCCATGTTTGCCTATCATGATTCGTAACATAATTTCTCTTAACACAGTAAACCATTTTGCACATTTTGGACAATTTGGGCAGCGACTACAGGACCTCTTTGGAGCTGTGTCAAACTCCCATATCAAAGTGCCAATTGTCGGCATAGCTGCATTTAGCGTGTAGGCAAACAACTCAAGTGCTTGTTCCAAATGGATGTGTCTGTGTAATCTGTGTGGCCAATAGAAATTGTCAGTGTTAAATGTAAAGTTACACCATCACAATGAAATAGTTAAAGGAATTAAAATCACATTACAATATATTCATGAAATGTTCACCTGCCTTAAATATGTGAATGCAAATCATGATAGCTAATGTGCAAACCCAGAGGATTGTGGGTCAGTTTACCCATCTGCTGTGCGTGCTGCTGTGCCATCAGAGAGCTAAAAGGGACATTGCAGGGACAAGGATTAGTTGTTGTAAATGTTTGAGTGGGGGAGGGGAAACGGTTTGGCCATTAGAGGGCAGCAGAGCTGCAGGAATTCTTTATCCTGTTCTCATCCTCTGCCAATAAGTCATGTGAGATTGCTTTGCAGTGTTTCCTGGATAGATTTTGGGAAATGTGATTTTTAAAGCCTCTTAGCAGCTGCAGACTGTTCATTCTGTATGCTGCAGAAAAACTGTAACAACATTTTAATGCCCTTTTTTTTTTACTATCCAGCTGGCAAAATGCTTAAATTGGGCATGTTCTACCAATTTTTCTGGCATGTGTAACAGTCCATTGCACTGAGTTGTACACTTGCTAGCCTTCAGTACTTCATGAGTTAATTGTAGATGAGTCTCCAGTCACTGCTGCTTTTGCTCTGAGTGCAATCCCTCCACCCCGTACAACATGATGTCATCGTACTTAAAATGGCATTGCAGAGCTTCTATGTATAAGTGTGTACCACTATTTCTGTACGAGAAAGGGATTTATCCTAAATGTATAACCAAAACATAGCTGCTTTCTAAAATGTCTTCATAAAAACATGCAATTGAAACAGGAATATCTCTATTATTATTATTTTTTTTTAAATACAATGTAGTATTTATAAGTAATTGGCTTTAGAGTTAGAGTGTCACACAGATGTTAAATGCTTCAATCAAACTGTTTAATGTTATTAAATAGCATTCAAGGGTTGGGACATTGATCCAAATCCATATTTCACGTCTTCCGTCTTTGTAGGAAATTAATTAAAATAATCAAGCTAGAGGATGCCACATACAATTTCAAAACAAAGATATATTGTTTGTTAGGAACAGCAAAGACTACATAACGCGCAAACCTTATTAGTAGTAGTCCTTTAATTGGCTTGGACTCTTCATTATTTATTTTAAAGCTTTATTTGCAGTGTAACAGGAAGTAAGCCTCCAGACATGTCTTGCTCTAGTAATTTTTGACAATGCTCTGAATGTGCAGTTAAGATACAGAGCTAGTAATTGATTGGTCTGCTTTGGCCCCGCATTTGATGACATCACATATTAAACTGCATTCCCTTAAGAGCAGCCAAGCAGTGGTATCGCCTGAAGCAAGTTTGACAGCTGTAATAGACAGTCTTAGGGTGATGAACTGTAAAACCACTAGTGGGAGCTCTCGAGCACTCTTAAGAACATGGAGTGGGAAGAATGATTACGGCTGGTGGACCAAATAATCACTGGTTTACATCAACTAGTTTATAGTGTCAATGTATAGAAAACAAAACAATTTATAAGTAGTTAGCAGAATTGCAAGCTAATCTATAAATTAAAGCAATACATTTTTAAATGTTTCTGTGGTATCTTCTATTTGTGACATCACATGTAGCTTGAAATGCAAATTTACTAATTGTAATGGAAAATGTGAAACTATAGAAAAATCTTTGAGTAGCTTGGAACCAGTAGATTTTCTGAATTCTATACTCTACATTTTCTTTGTAGCATAATACATAACCAATGTTATCTTTAATTGTTCTGTACATGTCAAAGCATTAATGAATTGAGTTCATTAATTTTCTCTGACAGTTTGGTTAAGCATTTTATTTGCAGTGTCATCATTTTTTTCCATTTTAAACCAGTTTTCGTTTCACCTTTGTAACCAGCACCACTGTCCTGCCAATATGACTGACAGTGTGATCATTTATAAGATAAGTCCTCTGCATAATTTAATCTACAGTATCTACCATCCTATGGGAAAAGAAATGAAATCTGCATATATTTGGCATGTCAAGGAAGCAAAGTCACACTAACATATAATATTAGAAAATAAAACAGACATTATTCAGAAAGTTCCAGCACAGTATAGGTAAACCAGCTGTAAATTGTGTTGATTGGTATGCATGCTTCCTTATGGTTGTAACATGCAACGTTTTTGGGTAGAGCGTTTACCTTGATAAGGATCAAACATAGAGATGCTGTGGACCAGATTTTTTTAACGACCCTTGGTTTTTTTCTTCCTTCCTTTTCATTCATCTTCCCACATTTGACTTGTAAACAGTATTGATCTGAAATCATCTGTGTGTCTAGACTTTCTCTGTCGTGTGACTTCACATCTCTGTGGATCTGATGTCTGTACAGAATTGCACAGCGAGTCAATATGTTCAGCTCCGCTCTCTATTCCAAAGCATCCGTCACCTTGTTAAAACTTTACGGAATGAACCACCTTGTAAAAATCATTTAATGGAGTTTTGTAACACTGACACATTCACTTTATGCCCAGTCACACCTTTAATGTAATAATGAATATCACAGTGTAGTCATCCCCTTTGAACGATTCCCCAATCAAATTATCTCAATAATGGGAGTCAAAATTGTATTCCCCATTGAAACTGCACCCACACTAAAATATAGCATTTTTTTTTTTTAAAGCATCACCCATTCTTTCCATACACTACAGTAAACTATGGATCACTATTTTGCTGTCCTCTGAAGCAGAACTAACCATCTGGAGTCCAGCATGCTATATATAATCTGTTATATAACCCTAAACAGTACAGACTCCATGGTTTTAATAGGGTTCAGCCCATCCCATGAAAAAGTTTAATGGCCCTGCCTTAATGGACCATTTTACTAGGATCAACCTATGTTCCAGTAGAATAGCTTTACAGACTGATACTGTGGTTGAAAAGGTGAGGGCAGTATGTCTGAGTGCTTGATATTCCGTATCCCATAATGCACCACAATGGACTATTAAGTCTACTAGCGCCTGAAAAAGCAGGGTTATTAGGAACACCCCTGAAAATTACTCTTAATAGAGCTGGATCAATAACTTTCCTTTGAATTAACACAGAGTTTATTGCAGCTTGGCGTCTCCTAGGTGAAGCTTGGTTTTTCCCCATTATTTTGTTGAAGGGTTAATGTTAATGACTCCTCCAGCAGCCAGTAATGAACGACCAGTTTCGACAGCTGCTTCAGCTTACAGGGTGTTTTTTTTTTTTTTTTTTTCTTTTCTTTAGGAGTTGGTTGGATGTGTTTGAGAAACCTGCAGAACTGGTTTGTGATTAACATGACCGTAATTGCCAATATATCTTTGGCACTTGGGGCACCAGGGAAAGGTAGTAGCTTAGAGGGGAAACACTTTGCACTGCTTGTTATTCAGTATTATAGAACTACACAGTCTCCATAATTGAATACAAATGAATCTCAATTTACAAACAAACTCACAATCACAGTAAGGTCTCATGTTTACTTTTAGAAATAAAGACTGAACCTTTTTAAACTTTTCTTCTGTGCTATACTCAAAGGAAATGAGTTGTAAACTCCTCTATTCTAGCCTCTTGTGCACATAACTGTGTTTTAATATCTATCTTTTAACACATTAAAAGATGTGTATGAAATCCATTTAAAAGATTCATGATCTCTCACCTTTCAGATTGAGATTGCGGTGAAGAAAGGTTTTATCATGTCTATATAACAAATATGCTACACAAGCAAGATATGCCATTATGCTAAACATACAAGAAAGTTACACTTATTATTGATACAATTCTATAAAGAGCAAAGAGGGGTCAGTAAGGTACTTTGTATGTTTTCATTCATTAAAACATTTCCATTAATATGTCTACATTTGATTGTAAGCTTGCGTGCGGCCCTCTCTACCTCATGTACCACTCTGTTCTAGTTCGTGTAACTTAGTATGTAGTTCCCTTCTATGCTGTGTACCTGGCGCTATATAAATAAATGTCAATGTAATTAAACAGAAGTACATTTTTGGAGGCAGTTGTGCTCCAAGATTGTTCGGACCTGACGGTGAAGTATGCGGATGGTGTATTCACATGCCCATGACATTTTCGAATGTAGATAACCATAACTTACAAGTATCTCTATTTAGGAGACACAGTCCCTATTTTGAACCCAAATTCCTCTGTCCCTCTTTCCACTTTAATTGTCCCTATTTTCTAGGAATGCAGAATTGTTGGTGTGTATCACAGAGCTTCTAGAGCCATAAAACTCCTAATACAGTTTACCACTGCAGTAAATGTGTTTATATATTATATTTTGTAAATACAATACTTTATTTTTATCCTAAATGACTTAACAAAATACATAAATTGCTATCAACTGGCACATCAGCTTAAAATGTTCTGGTATGCTCTGCCCATGGCCATTCCTTTAATCTCCTCCACAGAATCTGAAGTTTTTTGGCTATCTGAAATGTTGTGAGGCATGGATACTGATCAGATATTGCTGATTTATTTAAGGGCTCCCCTTTCTTTGCTTTCCACACTGCATTTCATACAGGTCTCTGCAGACAGCGATGTGTGTTACATGGATTTCTATTGATGTTCCTGCATTGTTCCCACAGATAATGCTATTTTTTCACACTGCACACAGAATTTCTGAAAATGCTTATTGTTAAAGATATTGCTGCTTGTTACTCTGATTTCTGTGATAACTGGTTCTTTTAATATTTACATGTACTTAAATGCAAACTTCTTGATATAATCTGGATTTATTCTAATTTAATGCAATTAAAGAGGTAGTATGTTTTGTATGTATATGCTCACAGTCAGAAAATTGCCCATGCAATCTTCACACTAAAGCCATGGGTATTGTTCATCAGGGGAATCACATTGTTAAGTTTGTGTGTTTGTGAACAGTATCCCTAAACATATGCTGCTTGTGCGAAGACACAGGTTATTGTGATATTAATTTAGCTGCAGTTAGCGCGTCTGCCAGGCAGGTTTTTGGAAGTACAGAGAGTTGGTTCTTAATCTCCAGTGATTTCACAGCTTCTACCACTTTTATTTTGGACTGCCAAACCACTTGCAAAAAACATTAGGGGAAAGCGGGAATAAATATTGCAGTCCTGGTGAACACACATGCCACAGAAAAAGGGGGAAATTACAAGAACCCACTATGTTCAGGTATAACCAGTTACATGAATATATTATCTGCTGAGAGGAGTGTGATAGGATTATGTGATATACTGTTGTCTGCACCTATGTAACATATGTGTGCATTCACCCATTCCTCAGCGAAGTGGCTGCCAAAATCCTTTGCACTCGCTTATGATTTCTTGTTGTGACTATTGTAATATGCTCCTGACTCGCCTTTCTCTGGCTCATCTTTCTCCCATACAGTATATTCCAAACGCAGCTACAAGCCTCATCTTTCTCACTTGTAGTTCTGATTTCACTATTCCTCTCTGCAACAACCTCCACTGGTTTAGGGTACATTTACATAATGTATCTTTAACTTAACCCGCCACTCCAGCCCTCCATACATTGCTAAACCTCATTAACCAATATTACCATGCACAACCACTGCTCCCTCCAACCTAGTCACCTCCTCCCACTTGCACAAATTGACCCCTTTCTCTGGAACTCTTCCGCAGAGCATCCACCCTCTCCCTCGTTCTCAACCTCAAAAAATATTCCTCAACACTCCCTTATATAGGAAAGCTTACTCATCCAGCTCTAGCCAATCCCACATAGCCCTCACTATCCTTACACACAGTTAGGAATAAGGAAGCTTACAACACACGTACCGTATTTGCTCGAATATAAGACGACCCTGATTATAAGACGACCCCCCAAACTATGGATATTCCTTTAGGAAAAAAACCTGAATATAAGACTACCCTATGGGAAAAAAGTTTAACTTGTATATATTCACATGTAAATTGCTTTTTCATATTTAATATAAACTTATGATATAAAAAAATGCATTGTTTTTATTAACCTTTTATGTGCCAATGCCTCCCCTACCCCCCAGACTTACCCAATGCTCCCCCCAACTGTGTCTGTCTCCCCCCAAGTTGTCTGTCTCTCTCCCCCACCCTCCCCCCAATATTGTCTCTCTCCACCCCCCCAGCGTTGTCTCTCTCTCCCCCACATGTTGTTTGTGTCTCTCCCCCCACCCTCCCCCCAATGTTGTATGTCTCCCCCTTACCTCCCCCCAACGTAGCCTTCCCTGGTGACTAGTGGGGGCAGCCGGGGGATGTCTGCACTATATGTGCAGACATCCCCCGGTTGCCCATATCTCCCTGGTGGCTAGTGGGGGCAGCCAAGGGATGTCTGCACGATACTTTAGACATCCTCCATGCTGAGCGACACTTCCGTCCATTATGATGGACAGCCGGTCTGTCATAATAGACGGTAGTCTATTATCGTGCAGACATCCCCTGGCTGCCCAAATCTCCTTGGTGGTTAGTGGAGGCAGCCAGAGGATGGCTGCACGATACTCGCAGACATCCCCCGCTGCTGCCTAGCACTTCCACCAGGACTTTTATGATGATTTTCATCATAGAAGTCCTGGCGGCCGTGCCGGGCGGCAGCAGAGGATGTTTGCGCGCATTGCGCACTCATCCACCGGCTGTTAGCGAGGGGGATCCAGGTCCCCTGCAGCTCTGCGGGGGACCTGGATCCCAGTCTTAGAATCTGACCTCGATTTGAGGTCAGACTATAAGACGACCTCGAATATAAAAGAGGGGTCTTTTTCAGAGCATTTGCTCTGAAAAAACCTAGTCTTATATTCTTATATAGTCTTATATTCGAGCAAATACGGTAATTAATCTCTGGTCAAACCCACTGGGTTCCAGCCATCCCAAATACTGTTACTACCACCAACTCTCACTTTCCTTATGTGTCTCATGCCCCCTAATCTCCTTAGATTATAAACTTGCAAGGAGGGCCCTCCCTATCCCTGTACATAGTATGCTCTTTACCTAGTGTTGTGTATATTGTTGGCGCTATTTAAATACATGGCAATATATAATCTACTTTAAAAAGATATATTCTTGTGTCATAAATAGAATCACCAAGTATGTATGTGTGATGCTAGCAAACTGAATGTTAACAATTTCTACTAATGTAATTTACAATGAAGCTCTGATCTTTTTTGTTGCATTATTTTGTTTTTGTGTGGTATGGGTGACCATACCACTGTTGCTGAGATTGTGATCACAGCGCTGGGTTCACTATTGTTTTTTGCACTACTTTGCCATATGCAAAGTATACCACCAGTATTACTTAAGTGACATTACATTATTAAGTGTATTAAAGAAAAGAAAAACTTGGAATTAGTGCCACTTGGCCTGTGTTTACCAAACTTGTACCTTTACTGGTGGGTGCCGGATCACGCTGACAGTGAGGAAGAAAGCCTTGCTCGTAAGCGTTTTATTTATTTTTTTCAATTTTTATGAGATGCATTCCAGGACTGTCTTTAAGCCAAGCAGATTTTGGTTTTGAAGCTGGTTAACTTTTATTGGTAATCTGGGTGAAAGGAACTTTTTATATTTTAGCTAAGTGTATATCATTTGTCTTGTTGTACACATGTGGTGTTTCAGTTCCCTGCAAACTTTATTTTCTGTTTGATTAACCTAGGGAAATACATAAGTCTCTTTTTTTTCTATCTATTGAGCTTAAATAAATTCAGCAACGTTTAATCCTTTCAGTGGCTGTGGGAGGATAGTGTTCTCTTCATTCCTCTAGAACCAAAAGGGATAAACATTACAATAAAATAGAGCAAATTAATTTATATATATATAAAACATAACACACACTCCTCACACATACAACATATCAATAAAAAGAAGTGTTCCTGGTGCCAGAATGACAGTCCTTCTTGTGTTGATGGAGAGGGCAGGATTCTCTCTATCAACCCCAATCCCACTAGTGATACCTTGGTACCACTTTGACTTTAGTGGAAAACCATAGTGTGTGAGATTTAACCCTAAAAACAATTAGTACAATTTCTACATACAATATTCATGCAAAAACTAAATAACACTGCACATTCATAATAATATTTTAATAAACTTTTTCCCTTGTGATCTTTTTTTTCTAATTCTATACCTACACATTCTGAACTAGTAAAGCACATTCTATATCTTGCATAGGCCTTTGTAGTAATATTAGAGGACATTTTTTCCAGAGTATAAAACGCTAAAATATGTTTCACTGAACACGTTTTGATCATTTCTGGATTATGGCCTTACGGTACTGTGACTGGTACAGACTGCAGACACAGGAGTTAATGTATATGCTCCAAATAATGCTGCCTTGTACAAGAAAATACTTTAAAATGACTTGACTTTATCCTTTAAGGGATGCTTGGTTTTTATCACTGGCACACAGCAGCTTTGTGATTTTTTTTTTTTTTTTGATCAGACTGAGAACTTGTGATCTGTGGTAATTCTGTGTATCGGTTGAAATGCAGCGAACATAATCTGTGTAGCAACACAGTGAATAACTGGAAATATACCGGATAGTTCAGATATAATCATTAAAATGCTTTACTTGTTCTACTTTCACTTTAATAGTTAAATAAAGCTGTCAAATGAATTTCACTTACAGTGGGAAGTTGAAATGTGTGTGTTGTAAATCCAAATTCCACAACATCCAGACTCATCTCATCAGCAATTGGATTCTGACTGTTTAAAGGACAACTGTAGCAAAAAAATGTACTTATGTACTTAATTAAAATATTTTATCAAGTGTAAATGATTTATAGAGTAAATCTTTATGAATGAATACAAATAAAGTTCCTTATTGAGCCTTCTTTGCTCAATATTGTTATTTCAGGTTGCAGACATCTTGTTTAGAATCTTGGGTCAGATCTTCACTGAACTTGGTTCAGATGAAGAAAGATCTGACCCATCTGACCAAAGATTCTAAACCAAAAATAAGTAAAAGTTAATCTTTTAAATGACAGCATGAGGTCATGTTTGAGGTGTATTTTTTTTTACATCAGGCCTTGATTGACAGTAGTGATAAACAATATCTTCTAATCCACATACAGCACGAACCAGTAAATAAAGCCAGATGATTGCTCAGATATACAGATGCAGTCTATTAGATTTAGTTTTGAGCAGAATGCTGGTTTGATTATTATGTAAACATTTGTTTTAAAAAAAAATGTGATCCCTTTGTAAAATGTTTTTCTTTTTTTAATTGTTTTCACACTTTTAATATACAATTTCATTAAAATAAGTTTGGAAAGAAATATTGCATTTAGCATTACTATGTAACAAAGAAGCAATAGTTAGTGGGTTAAGCCCAAGTGTTAATTGGTGTACAGCACTACAGCCCTACCAGAAGCACAGGTTAGCCGGAAAGCTCCAGCAATTTGAGAACGGGTGTGTTGAGCTCCATAACAAGTTGGCATATCAGTGGCGTCCATCTCTCCGCTCGGATCAGCTTGCTGTCTAATCATGTCCACTGAGCAAGGCACAAATGACTGGCAAAAGAAGTGGGTGTGTCTGTGAGCAGCTCTCCACTGAACATCTGCTCTGCTGACAGGCAAACAAAGGTCACTTCTGCTAGTGTACCTGTGTAGGCTTTGCAGGCAGCAGGTGCAGGACCATTTCAGTCTTTTGTCCGACACCTGTCGCACATCAGGTAAGTATAAACAGCTGTTGGGATGAGAACAACATTTACCCAATTCCATGCTTTTGGGGTCTGGAACAGGCCCAAGTATGCAGTCTTTTGTGCACCTTCACTTTCAATAGCCGATTATCATAAACCCACATTAACTGCCTTTGGAAAGCAGTCATTAAAACTCCTGCTTGGGCTTATGTGTAGAAGTGGTAAGAGAATAGTTTTTCTTTCAAAATACTGTAAAAGAGTGCAACTTAAAACCAAGCGTCACTAGGGCTGGATCCCACTGCTCTTTGTCAGGAACAGAATGGAGAGCTAACCTCAGATATCATTTGTTTGCAAAAGTAGGAAAGATTAAACACTTTTTTTTTCTCCCTTTCTTTTTTTGATGTGTAGATATCCCCCAGCTATTTTTGTAAGGCGTGTGGCAGATGCTTTGTATTTGAAAGAGTGATCAGAGCAATCAATGAATTACTGTAACTACAACATCTTAGTTTGTAGCAACAAAGAAATAAGTTCTATTAAATAAGTAAAAGCTATTTTTACAGTGTACTCTGTGTTGTGGATAAAAAGCATGTGTATTGGAAGTTGCAGCTGCTCGGATTTCCCTGTTAAAGATGCTGATTTTCAGAGTTTATACACTACATAATGTTCCTCAAACGACAACTGGTGGTGGGGAAAAAAAGTTATGTTTAATTGAAAAATTGCATTGAGCATAGGCATTTTAAATATAAATACTTTTATTAAAATAATACAAATAAAGTACCTTATTGAGCATTCTCTACTTGTATAGCTCTATCAGGGGCCAGACTTATTGGGCCAGATCATCATTCATCTCACTCAAAATTCTAAAAAAACATGTCTTCCCCCTGCCCCCCTTGCAAGCAAAGAGTGCTCAATAAAATACTTTATTTGTATTCTTAAAACATTTCTAGTTAAAATGCCTACACTTGATGCAATCTTTCAATTAAACCTAACTTCATTTCTGCTGACAGCTGCCCTTTAAATATATTACATACAAAATATATTGTCTTGCTGGGAATGATAAATGATGGTCAGTAGCCAGAATCTCTAATATAACATTTTAATATTCACCTGTCTGTCCTCATTCAGATTGGTTGGCTATCTTGCATGCATTTCAAGTGATTTACAAATGCCCAGGTGTTATTTTATAGAGGATTAAACTATTTCTTTACATTGAGCTAGCCAAATTACTATGGAATGCATATACCTCTCTTTAACGGGGGATACTGTTTTATGCCTTGCCATAGTGGTTAAACACTAGAAATATGACACGGTAACTCTCAAAAGATGATATCAGGTTCCCATAGCATGCCAAGTAGAGTGGATGTCAGCGCCCCCATTTGGGACGGATAAGTAAATACATTCATATTGTGCCCATCTTGGTGGGTCAGGACAGCCATGTTACCATCATGTGTGGCAGTGCCCTTCAGGTAATTATATCTCTTAATCTACATATTTGTTGATACAAATCTACTGTAGTCTGAACTTGTCATCCATATGTTTTGAAGATGACAGGTTTACTTCAAATCTTCCTCATCTATATAAATGGTGAAGGGTTAATGCTGTCTATTTATTCTTAGAAATGTTAGTTCATTTGTCTGACATAAATGAAACTATAAATATACCCAAATAGTTAAAACATTTTTTTTACAGTTTTGAACCTAGTTGTCTAACTGCAGTCATCCAGCAGCTGCTGAACTACACATCCCATAATTCCCCATTAGCTTTCTAGAGTAGTAGAGAATGATGGTGATGGTAGTCCAGAAACAGCTGGAGGGCCACAGTTGGACCCCTACGGTTTAGTATATCCTATATTATTTAAGGCTTTTACAATAGTATAATGTCTGTTACAAAAAACAAACAAAATTAAGAGTCCTTTATGACGTATAAAATAAAATAACCTTTGCTTGGTTTGTGAAATGCCCCTATGAGCTTTCTTTCTTAGGACAAAAAGGTCAGCAATATGTCTTTGATTAAAGTAAATACAATTAACTTACAAACCATATATAAATACAACCTAGATATACAATCTATGTTTGTATAAGAAATCACTGGGGTTTAACATGGTGCATTTGCTTTATATGGGTTTGAACCACACTTAAAGGTTCATTCATTTTTTTGCATGCTGAAATATGCATTATTAATATGCATTTTACATTTCAGCACACACAAAAAACCTACTCCAATTAAACGCTCTAAATGCAATTTCCTAGTGTAGAGATCTACATCACAACTGAACATATATAGCAGCCATTTTAAAACATAGACATGGGACTTTCCAATACACATATGCAAGATGCTGATGTTTGTTTCTGAAAAAAACGCAACTTGTTTTATAGTTCAGAAAAAATGGTACATTAGCTATCAATTGATCATGAAGTCACTTATAACTTCAGCCACTCCCTGAAAAAACAAAAGTGCACCTATTTGGCCATATGAAATGTTAGGAAGTATGTTAATCTCAATACATCTTTATGAGAGCACTTTGATTTGGCTCGAGATTGTTGGAATGCCCTTTATATAAATATAAATATCATGGAATGATAAATCACTGGGAGAAAGCCTTCAAAATGAATACTTGTTAAAGTTATGACTTTAAAATGCAGTTATACTTTTTAGCTCTGCTATTAATTCCTGGTTTTTACAGTTCACTTGCAGCTTGCTTGTCAGTTCTGTTTTAATTAACATAACACAGTATAAATGTTTCTGCAATTGAACATATTATGGAAAAGAAAGTCCTGTGATTGTGTTATAGTTATTAAAGACTAATGTCTCAGAGCATCTTAATGGATGGCATAGAAAACTAATAGACGTTAGTAAATAATGACCTTTTCATTCACTACAGCTATTCTTTTGTAGCTAAACCCTAAAAAATAAGTTTGTGTGGTTTACCAGGTTAGTAAAGATTTTTTTTTTTCCCCGCTAGATTGTTTCAATGATTTTTTGCAAGGAATGGCACCTCTTCTGTACACATCTAAGCAGTTATTGAATAATTAATAAGCGTAGAATGGCTGCACATTCTCGCTGACTAGAGTTGTGGGTATTTGATTAGGAGTGTTCAATAGGTCAGTCATTTCACTGTCGCACATTAGAGATGAAACAATTTAAAAAAAAAAAAATATATATATATATTTATATATATATATATATATATATATATATATATTACAAATGACATTGTGCAACTCCAATAACTTTGTGTCAGAAGACATACAGTCATTATTTTATACATAGCTACATGTACACTTTCTTGTTAATTATGTTTTGTTTTTTTTTTTTTATATGATCAGCACCAACTCTTAGCAACTAGGAGTCCAGTAGAATAAATAAACAATAAAAATGGACAGATAAGAGCGCCATGACCCATAACATTCATACTTTCCAGTTTCTAGTGGAGGTAGGCCACACACAGTTCAAACACAAACTTTGTTTTAAACCGAGGCACGCGAAATGAAAGAGTTTTTTTCTAGTTTGTTTTCTTTTTGTTTGGGCTGTGCATACATTTGCTGACTGATGGATTCAGCAAACTTGTGGCAAGTGAGTAACAAGCCATTGTAGCGGATTTTTAGAAACATAAGTTTGATAAACAGAGGGTGATTCTTGCATTCAATGGCCAGCTATTCATAAATAGTAGATATAAACTGAATTGTTTTTCTTTATGTCCAAGCACTCCCCATCTACCAGATTGTATTAAAATGTTTAAGAGCTAGGGCTATAATTCCACTATAAGGAATTCTGGAAAAAAAATTCTATGTGCTATTTTTGTTATGTTTCATGAAAAGATTTATTAAGTGTAGACTTTTTTTTAAATAGATGGGTCAGATGAAGGAAAGAGTATATTCAACATGTCATAGTATTTCTACCTCTGGCATGGATGGCAGACATGTCAAGATTAACTGATTTTTTATGTTTTCAATCAAACCGGACATATTTGTGCCACATTCAGTAACATGTCTACATTTAAAATAAACGTTTAATATTTATTCTACCTTTTAATAAGTGTTTAAAGGCTGATTTACTTGGTCCCAGAACAAAAGACTAGGTGGGATCTAAAGGGGGCGGATTTACATGTCATTGCGTGACCCTGCAACATTGAGCTACTGGGTGTCTGTAGCTCATTGACTCTCATTTAGACGGTGTATGTCTCTCATACATACAAGTCTAAACGCAATGCACTGGCCCAGCAAATTCAGGACTGTTGGCATCTATGGATCTAATGTGGTCCTAACTATCTTTTGATTTTGACTATGTCGGAAGCCAGTTTTCATTTTCTCTCCACAGCAGTGGTATGGATAGAGAACACGCAGTGCTACAAATGTGTGAATCACAACCTCCTGTGAGCTGGAGCAGTTTTCAATAAGGAACTTCATGTGAAACCATTTGATTAAAGGCTCTGTGTACCGCTCTGTATCATGAAAGCTGTGTTCAGATCCTTTCTGTCTTAAATGATATACTTCAAGTTTTATTTATAATAGTTACTAGAGAAATATGTGAAACGCTACCCAAAATACAGCAAATAATAATTTGATTGAATATTTAGCTTTTTTACTGATATTTACCACTGGCTGTAAAATTCTGAATATTACCGTATTTGCTCGATTATAAGACGACCCTGATTATAAGACGACCCACCAAACTTTGGATATTCCTTTAGGAAAAAACTAAAAGCCTGAATATAAGACTACCCTATAGGAAAAAAGTTCAACTTGTATATATTCACATGTAAATTGCTTTTTTGATAAAAAATTATGATATCAAAACATGTATTTATTGTTTTTATTTCTTTTTTTGTGCCAATGCTGCCTCTCTTTCCCTTGCCCCCAGCTTTCTCTCTCTCTCCCACCCCTTAGTGTTGTTTCCCTCCTCGCCTCTGTTTTTGCACCCCCCCTCCCCTTGTCTGTCTCTTCCCCCCTCCCTCGCCTTGTTGCTCTGTCTCTTCCCCCCTCCCTCCCCATGTTGCTCTGTCTCTTCCCCCCTCCCTCCCCTTGTTGCTCTGTCTCTTCCCCCCTCCCTCCCCTTGTTGCTCCGTCTCTTCCCCCCTCCCTCACCTTGTTGCTCTGTCCTCCCCCCTCCTCCTGTCTCTCATCCCCCCTCCCCTTGTTGCTCTGTCCCCCCCCTCCCCCTGTCTCTCTGCCCCTTCTCCCCCAGTCTCTCTGCCCCCTCCCTCCCCCTCACCTATTTTATGATCCCTGGTGGCTAGTGGGGGCAGCCGGGCGATGTCTGCTCTGTTCAGAGCGCACTAACCCCATAAATACACAGTGCGGCTGCTCCATGGTATGTGTGCTGCGCACATATGGAGCATCCGCGCCTGTTGTGATCTGTGTTTTTTTTAATTGTTCTTTGCATGCATACTCTCTGAAATTACTAACCCTTCTGAAACCTAATTGGGTTTGTTACATAGAGTATCATGTTCTAAATTAAATACTCTATTCACATTGTATGAATAAACAGTTTGTATTGTCCTATATATTCAGAGGTCCTGTTTGCTCTCTATGAACCAATTGTTTGAGAGTTGAGGGGTGTGGTGCTTCTTAGTTTGTTTCATGGCCAAGTGTGAATTGTTTTCTAAATGCACTTGCCATGAAAAAAATAACAAGGTATTACTTTGTGGAGGAACTAGAAAACACCCCAAATTATCTTAAAATTAATGCATTTATCAAAACCAGATTTGAATTCAGGCACAGTTAATTCTTCATTTGCTTTACTGGCTCCGTGGGGGGAAAAATACTATTACTTCTTACAGTATTGCTTTGTTGCTGTAATTTGTACACTATTTACTACCTAGAGCATCTTCTAACGAAAAAGTGCTAAATCTGTGAAATATACTTATTTGTAGCCAGACTGATTAAGATAAAACAACCTTTTTTCCTGCTCAACCCCCCTTCCAAACGAAAATGGTTTGTAATTTAGCGATAGTTATATTGATGGTTTCTGAAATAGTTTTTTTTTTCTTTTGATTGTATCAATCCAGCTGCTCAGATTGAGAGGAAAAAAGCATTCTCTGATCATCCCAGGATAAACAAAAATGCAAACTCTTTAGCACCATGGGGTCTTGTATAAAGCTTTGGTTTTGTTCCAAAACAGCTTAATGTATTTAATTTTAGCACAGGAGGTTGGAAGGCTTTCATCTACGAAGATAGAAATAATCCTGACTTACTGTGCATGTTAACAAGTATTTTCTATGCACTTGGCAGCTTTGAGTTTAAATAGTAGGTATGTAGAATAAATATGAGACTGGTACAGTTGTTTATATAACACAGGGTTATCAGATACTGCAACTGCTCAATAAATAAGGCCGTTGGAGCACTGATGGGCTGCTTCAAATAACGTTAATATTATATTTTAGTGTTTTCTACCCATTTCAGTACCAGAGACTGAGCAACACATTACATTAATAGTGAGTAGAAATACATAATGCCCCAGATGCTAATAGATTTGCTTCTCTTTTACTGAAAGAGGAAGTGATACATATGTGGTGGTAATTGTACATATGGCCACAGGGTGCTCTAGACCATTCTGGCAGTTGACTTACTTCTATTCGTACTTCTGTGCTGCCCCTTTATGGCGAGAACTAGTGTTCACAGAATTGGGCTGGCTGATGCGTGTCTTTTAATTGCATCTTGAATTCTCAGTATTAATTAATTATTTTTTTTAAAAAGGGGAGTGTCTTAGAATCGAGGAAATACAGTATGTTATGTCAATATTTTTTTGCAGATTATGTTTTATCAGAGGTTACATTTTTGAGCATTTTATAAGAAGTTTAATATTAACAGTATACTTAGTAGTTTCCCCAAAGTGAATAGTTTTTACTGCAAATTTTCGGCTCTCCAGACTTTTTCTCCTTCCTGTGATCTTCACCCACAGGCCTGTCAGTACAATTCCGGCTGATTATCTCCTCCCCACTAATATACACACCAATCAGAGAGAGCGACGGTGGCAAAATGGGTTTACTTCTTGTATACCATTCTTAACTGGGGCAATTACTCGATTTATATTATAACCTCTCAAGTATCCAAAGATCGGTCCTATCTGTAAAATATATGTGGTAAATACATATGGGTTATACAGTAATAGTAATCTGAAATGGGTAGATGTGGCTGACAGAATACTCACTAAAATAGACAAGAAATCCTACTGTGGTTTACTGGAACTATTATACTAGCACTATGGATTGCACCTGGTGCTGTTGCTCATCTTTTGTTAAAGAAACAACTACACTTGTATGTTTATTTTATTGTGCTCACTTTGATATGGCAGCTTGACTTTCCCTTCTTAGGAACAGAGTCTAGTAGCTGGCATTTCAAAGTAGCCAAGTCTGAGCATGTTGCTTTCTGGTCATTGTGGGATGAGACTGCAGAATTCATAAATATTAATTTAGATGAAAAAAAAGTACCTTTTGACTTTCTTACCATTTCCATTGCTGCGCTATATTAAAGAGAGGAGCAGTAATGTCAAAAATAGTAAATATTTGGTTTGCACAATAAATAAAATATTAAACAGACTTTCAGCTGCCCTATCTCCTTTATTTTCTGTCTTTTCAGGAAGCAATGTTGTTTCACACTTTCATGGTGCTGCACATCATTTTCAGATTTATACTTAATGAGCAATATGTACAAAGGGTAATTCTGGCACAGAGCTCTGAATGTGGCGCAGCCATCATGGAAATCTAATGCGTAGTCTGTTTACTTCACTTTTATAACTTTCAGTTGCGTATGTTATATATTACTATAGTTGTTGGGTTTGGAGGGGGGGAGGGGGTCTCCTTTTCTGTCCTGTCCTATTAAAGGCAGCATTGTGTGACTAAGAAACATACACATTCTCTAAAAGCCATTGAGCTCCAGACACCTGGAATCTGTACTTTGGAAGCTGGAGCTCAATCCCTCGGGTCACAGAATGTCATGTGACATAATGCAGCGCCACTTAACCCCGTATTGTTTAACTCCACCTCTTTTTGTCCCAGGAGCCAACTGCCAATGTAAGGATGATTTTATGTGCAGAACCAATATATGCCGAAGCCCCATTGTCACCTGAGAGTGAGTAATACATTTACTTGAATTAAACAATGGTTAAACAAAACATGTCCCGGGACTTTTATGTAAACCTGACGTGTATATTTATAGATACACGCGGGTTTACTATCTGCAGTGTCACGTGCGAGACACAGAAGTTTCTGGTTGTCGTCAACATGCACAGCCAATCAGAGCAGGGGCTTGTCGAATGACTGCTAGTTCAGTAAGACACCCTCGTTTTTGCATGGGATCAGCAGGGGGGACCTAGTTAAATTCCTTAAAGAAATACATTAAGCACTTTTCAGACTGATCAGACATCAGACAGATTTTCTGCCTGATTAAAAGTGCCCTTTTCGCACATATTTATCTCCTCCCAGCTAGAGGCATGTTTTGTGTGTTGAACCAGCACTGAATGCCTGCAGTCAACTCATGGAACTGAAGCTCTAACTTGGCAGCTCGAAAAAAAATGAAATCACCTCTGAGGTGTTTAAATCAGGCATAACTGCACTTCTTCCTGATTTAAAATATTTTTAGTTAGTCCCTCTTAAAAATCCTTTGACACTACAAATGGCTGAGCCCTATGTGCCCCCCCCCCCCCCCCCAAAAAAAATAAAAAAATAAATTGATGTTCCAAAAATTAGTGATCACTGCTCAAAAATGATATGTTTGAGCATGCAAAAAAACCCAAATGATATACTAAATCAATGCAAGCTTCTAAACTACAAGCACAAATTAAATGAGTGTACATTCTTTATTTAGAGATTAGTCAACCAAGGAAAAGCATTGCTCATCTGTCTGGCACGTGAACTGTTAATAATCCCAATGTCATTGGGGGGAAAAAAATCGTTACTAAATTGATGGCCTTATCTGCCACAGCAAACTCCTGTTTTCTCTCTTTAGTTTTTGCCCAGTCTGTCACCTCCTTAGTAAATATGCATGTCGTGTTCGTTTGGAATATGAAGGATGTGTGGATGGGTGCATGCTTGTGTGTGCTGTTCAGCATTTTCATTCTCTCTCTCTCACTTTTTTTTTTTTTATTGTATGAAATGTGTTGTAGGCCCCTGGGGTATTGAAAGGATTAAATTATCTACTTGTGCACACAGAGCCAAAGCTGTACCATCTGCTCTGCCTGTTCTATTGCTCAGCTGATATTGTTGACCCCCAAGTAGAATTAGGGACTTCCAAGTTTGGTCTAACTCTGCAGTCTTTTGAGTACCTCTGAAATAAGAGGTTACCATGACAGCGGTGCAGAAGGTGACAAATCCAAAGGTCAGCGAGGAGCAGTCGCTATAGCATGACAAGGATCTAAAGAAACGCAAAGTATAAAACCAGCAGCGTGCCTTTAGGAAATTTGAGCCCTTTATTTGTGTGTGTGCGCTCTCTCTGTATACCCATTTTTTTATTTTCTGTTCTTGGACCCCCTCCTCACTCCCATCTCGCCGCTTCTTTTTTTTTTTTGTGTCTGAAATGTTGCAAGCTGCCTTACTTTGACAATTGGAGGTCTATTCAGTTTTGAAAAGACCAGGCACAAAAGATGGTGCTTCATCTGCACCACGAACAGGAGAGAAAAGGCCTGCAGCTGCAATTAAGAGCGGATTCTGAAAAGGTGCCAGCAGGTTCACCTCAGCCATGGTTGATATTTAAACAGTCCATATAAAGTTGCTCTGATCCATATTCTTAAAGAAGTTTTCACTGTAGCGTTTGTCATTTATCTGGTATGTGTATGTGTGTATATATATATATATATATATATGTGTGTGTGTGTGTGTATATATATATTTTTTGTTTTATATGTGTATATATTGATATATTTGGTATGTGTGTGGGTAAATATAGATATATATATATATATACCCAAAGTACTAGCACTCTGCGCAGCATTCGTCATATATACATCACATGCCTGGGTGCAGCTCACATCAATATGTATAAAACCCAAATATATATATATATAGATGATGCACTCACAGGTCTTCCCATGTAAGTAATTTAACATTTTTATTCCCATGATGATTAGCGACGCAAGCCTAATAAAGCATCTCAGTACTCATGAAATACAGAGTATTAATGCAAATACTATATAGATAAATGACTTTTACTGTGCTGATGCTTTGATCTGACGCATCTTTGAGAACCTGCGGTTGGTGCATCAGGCCTGCACATGTGCCATTGGGGGCATTTGGCAATCTGCGCATGCATGGAAAGTCTATAACGCAGCTTAAGGGGGCTGGACTCTGAATAAACTGCTGTGTGGAATAATCAACTTGGGGCCAAATATGTGTGTATATTTATTATGGGATGTATCAATGCAGTCCAAATGGCAATGGAAGTTTGTAAATAAACATAATATAATTTTTTTTTACCTTTTATTATATACATTTCTTTAGATCTTCGGATGCTACATGGTGTAAAACACATTTAAAATAAGCATGTCAGAGGGTTATGAACATTGATAGTGTATTGCAATGTTATAAGGTGATATTAAATCATATCTGCACTTCCTACATCCTATTGAATGTGCTGAGAACATGGTCAAACTACACATTCACTAGATCTACAGCTTTCATTTACCATATCACGTGTTCCTCTTTATAGTAATGATTGTGTTTACTACAGTGCCGTTTGGTGACTTACGCGTAATGTTATTTATATTTTTCTTTTTCTGGGGCATATGTTATGATTGAGTTTAATAATATTACAATTTATGTATTCAGTGCTTCCGATCGCTGATACTTTTATTTAAATCTTGTTTGTTTAAACCAGAAATCTGGTATCTGGATACTCTAACAGTATTAAGTCAGTGGGCAACCACTAATTTATTTAGTGTTTAGGATCAGACTGCTGATCTGGGCCAGTTGTCCAAATGTAGCACTGGCCTGTCACTTTAAGACCGCCAATTTTTTTTTTGGGCTTTGCTGGATGCCTTCACTCGTGATGCATCCAACAAACCCCAAAATAGCGCGAATAGCGCAAAGACCAAAAATGCAGTGATTGTACTATTTTAAACGCTGCCCGTACATGTACGGGCATTGTCCTGAATGGGTTAAAGCAGGACCTTTTTGTTATGAATAAGGAACAAATATATAATGGGGATTACCTCCCAGAAACCATAAATAGATCCAGTGTGCTTACACAAGATGTAAACCTTGGAGTGACATTTTTTAGTATAAACATTAAGCCAGGAACAAAAAGTTGACCTTACCAAAATTCTTCAGCAACTGGTCCAATGGGGATCTTCCCTTTTTAGCTAACAATTGATCTGGGAGACCAATGAAATCACACCCGGCATGACCCTCACCTACTTTTATAATCATTTATAATATTTATTACGCTGCAAAAAACCCGCTGTATCCATTTGATGCAACAATATGGTTAACATCATCCTAGTTGTTACCATTGCTCTCTGGAGCAGAGGATAAGGCTCCTTAAGGTGATGTTAATTCTGCTCATCCCGAGGTCTGATTTTTTTTTTTTGCATTGGGTTGTATGGTGCTATCCATCATCCGTGTTTAATTTTATGAGCTATTCATTGTGTTTTAACTGTGCCTCCTACACATAAAATATTTATTAAAGCCTGTGGTTACAATGCAATAAAATGGCAGATGGGAACTGTATCAGGCCTCACACACTTAGGGTTTGGATCCTTGATGCTATCATTAGAACTTTAGGGATCCAACAATTCCCAGCTGTTTACATTTCAGCACCAAGCATATGAAAATATTTTGCAATGGTACTGGAGAAAGGGGTGCATGTTGTGTGCCTAGATACACTGTGTGTTAATAATTCATCAGTTGCACCACTTTTTCACATTACGATTGCATTACTTTTATTGATTTATTCCTCCTCCTCTGTAATGCTACAAATCTGCCTAGCGAAGCACACTTTGTGTGAGAGTTCCTATGACCTCACTGTGTTTTCAAACGAAAGTTTATAACACAACCTCTACCCGTAGTTAAAGGGCAAAATCCATCTCTGCTAATGTTTATACTGCATTAAAATGTATGGGTTCTCATGGGTCCCTGGATATCTATAGTCATGTGTACACATTTAAACTCTCTTTCCACAATGAGTTTTAGTGAATATTATGCGGCAAATCTAATAAATGATGATGCCAATTTACAGATACTGAGAGATTGGGAATAAAGTTACATGTTTGTTGTTGTAAACAGAACTCTGCTTTCTGCCTTGGCAAAATAATGCTTACTTGCCAACTGCGTAACATTGAGTCTTGGTATGTGAAGGTGCGAAGCCTAACATAGGCAGTGACATTGAATGACCCGAAATATTGTGCTCCAGTCTACTCGATACATACACCGGGTATCTGGAGATCATTTCTGACCGGCTGTGTATGTCTGTATAGGCAATAGTAATGCTGGGAGAGAACTGAATTGGATTTGAGAGGACCCCCTCCCCCCAAAAAAACCAAAAACCCTGGAACCAATTTGGCAAATCCAGGACTTGTAACTGTGAATAATGACTGCATCAAAATGTTAATTTTGTTCAAAAATATCAGTACTAGAATAAGAAGACATATTTTGAAGTTTAAGTTGAATGGTTATGTGCAACAATAGTATTTTCTAGAAAGACCAATAAATGGAAAACCATTGCAGAGGAATTTATATAAGGTTTCCAAAATAAGACTATCTTGAAGGAAAAGCAAATCTAAGCCTTTTGTATGAACAGACTAGATTTCTTAGTTTTAATCTGTGGTCACAGTCTTTGCTACACACATTAGTCCATGGTTAGAAATATTACAGGCAGTTTATAAAGTAAAAATCAGAAAGAAGTGTGTACATAATGGTCTAAAACCATCTAAATGTGAACAACATTATAGTCTTCTTTGTCCAATTTAGTGAGTGCTTGGAGCCCATTCTGTCCTCTATATTTTGATGCTAAATTGTGTGATAATAGGTGTCTGATGTATTAGAAAAACAGTCATGTACTTTTAAATAATTTACCTTGTTTCTAACTATTCACCGTAAAACTCTGAATCCCTGTAAACACATGACTGGCAGTTGCCTCAGGCAGAAATTTTTACTGATGCAATGAGATAAAAGTAATTAAAAAAACATGTAGACTGATGGGTAATTAAATTCATGTGAAACATTTTGTAGCTAATTACTGTGTTCTAATCGCAGAATGTTTTCTATTTGTCAAGGTAAGTGTGCGTAATTACAGGACTCCTATTTTCTTTACTCTGAAGCCTCGACCCATTTGGGCTTGACGGGGGGCTTCCAATATCAGGCTCATATCTTGTTTTGTTGAAATATCATTTCTTAAACAATCGGTGGGCATAATATACATGCATAATTGATGCTTGAGAGCAAGCTAGTAGCATCGTCAGGCTATTTAGAGATAGTGTCATAAAGATTACAAATCCTTTTTATGCCTAAAACGGCTTTAAACTACTTAAATATGTTACAAACATGAAGTAGTATCGCTTGATACTTGTTGGTGAGTGCTATCTGTTTATGAGGAAGGAGGTTTTACCACCACATAAGAACTGTAGTGGAACATGGATTGGTGGCAAGCTGGCAGAGCAGAACATTTCCTCCCTTCCTCCCCTATTATGGGAGATAAGAGAGATAACATGTATTATGGGAGATACATCTTTCCTCCAAGCTATACATGTTAAGATCTTAACGAGGGTATATTTAAGAGAGAGTATATTTAAAAGAAGAAAAACTACCACAACTAGAGGACATAGTCTTAAATTAGTGGGGCAATGATTTAAAAGTAATATCAGGAATTATTATTTTACTGAGAGGGTAGTGGATGGATGGAATAGCCTTCCAGCGGAAGTGGTAGAGGTGAACACAGTCAAGGATTTTAAGCATGCGTGGGATAGACACAAGGCTATCCTAGCTATAAGATAGGGAACTGGGGACTAATAAAAGTATTTAGAAAATTGGGCAGACTAGATGGGCCAAATGGTTCTTATCTGCCAACATGTTTCTAGACCTGTGACTTGACAATCCACTTCCTAACCAGGTTGTCTGGCTGGCAAACCAGGCAAATCTGAATATTTCATTGGTATTTCTGTGAGCAACAAAACAATAGTCTTTGCTCAGGTTGACCAGTAATGCTATTTTTGCTGTTCCTATACTGGAATACTCATTTCCACTTGAGTATCAGATGGAGGGGTGACAATCTAATATTTTGGTGTATATTTTAATATCTTACATCTCTATGCTATAGATGACTTTAGTAAAATATGTATCCCAGGAGAAGAACATTTAACCAGCTACTTTTCCGAAATATATCATCTACAATAAGTGTATGTCCCTTTCATGTATTCTATACCTCATAGCCTTGCTAAATTGAAAGCAAATGTGTTTATAATCACTGTTTGTTCTTACAAAAAAAAACTATTTTGGACAAGTGAACAGTCCAATGTCTCATATCATCTTATTACGCTCCTTTGGGAAAGCAGAAAGGGAGCCTTTCTGGGCAATGTGGCTGGGCAGGACTGGACTAATATAAATGGGTGTGGCATTGCAAAAATGTGTGGTCTATACTTGGAAGTAATCAGAATTGCTGAGGGCAGAGCACCTGGAGAAGGGATGTCAAGATTGGTAACCCAGAAATTATTGTTAGACCTGATAAGTTTCTAGTTATGTTTGGGCATATAGCTGCTCTCTGCATGGTATAACGGCAAGCATCTAATCTTACCATATTATTTCATAAATACAGTTACTTGTGACTTTCAATGTATAGATGACATTGAATCCATAACAGCTGCACTTGATGATGTTAATGTACAGTTACACACGCACTGCAATTTCACAGATATACTGTCATTTTAATGTGCAACAAATTGATGTGGATCTATCGCACGGTAGTGTAACAAAGCTCTCCTTTATACAAATCCATTACAGGGGTATCAGTGAACTACAAATCAGTATTTTATATATGAAGTAATGTGTCCTTTTTTAACACTTGAAATACTTATCAAAATAAATGTGTAAATATGTAAGGACCGATATGCTAAGCACTCTCTATGTATTTGTCTGCACATACTTAACTATTTGAAATATTTTCTGACACCCCAGCTGAAAGAAACACCAGGAATTATTGCAGCTTGGACTCCTACCAAGGTGCTAATTAGGAATGCAGAGTCCCATAGAGAGCCAGATCTTGCTTTTGGAGGAGTTTTGTAATATGGTTTAAAAAAAGTAGTCTTTAGTATTTTTATTATAATACAATAATTGGAGTTTTCATATGAAAAATTGTGTCGAAATCAAATTATCATGGGTTAAAATTAAATTAAATTGGGTCTTAAAGGGACATTCCAACTTGTTTAACCCTTGTTTCCCTCAAGGTAGCAAGGGTTAAACAATACATGTCCCGGTTTTGAAAGTTAACCTTAATCGATACACGCGAGATACAGCAGTTCCCCGTTGTCGCGTCAGCATGCGCACAGCCAATCAGAGTGGGGGCTCGCCCTGCTCTGACAGCTGAATGCGAGGGTCTCTCGCTGCTAGTGCAGAGAAACACCCTTATTGATCCCATACAAAAATGAGGGTCTCTCTCTGCACTAGCAGAGAGAGCCGGTCGCCGACCAGACAGCTGCCTGCTTCCTATGGAAACATGGCAGCTGTCGGTCAGAGGATAAACTGGTGTGTACGATCAAAAGTACACGCCAGTTCATCTACATACTAGAGACATTGGACATTTCACTTGTGCTTCTATATTAGAAGCACAAGTGAAAAAAAAAATAAAAACATTTAGTGTCCCTTTAACTGTCCATATGTTTATTAGACCTATACAAGTGTAGTGTAAAGGTGATTATAACGTTTTTTCGACTGCTTTTGTATTACTGCTAAATAACCATACGTTTTTATCTGGCTAACAAGCTATTCATCATCATAATAATTACTGCAGATATACAAAAATAAGAATCCCAATAAACATGTGCTCTTCTGATCATATGACCAACTTCAGAAAACAAAATTAACTTGGGTGCCCTGTTTTCTATTTACTACACAGACCATGTTTCATTGGAAAAGTAAACACGCCACTCTCTTCCAGATTACTGTGTGTTCCACGCTCCATCTTTGCCAATTGTATAGTTCTGAGGAGCCAGTGGCGTCCCGAGGGCGGTGCAGACCGCACCGTGTGACACCTCCAGTGGGGGTGACACCCTTGCTGCGGGCATCCCCCCGCACCACATCACGCTGCTGAACTTTTTTTTCTGGCAGCCGCATCAGCTGGATTCGGCCGCCGGAAAAAAGAAAAAAAAAATCACTGCGGTGACTGTGTTTCCCTCCTCCGTGCAGGAGGGAACAGTCAACGGAGACGTCCGGGATTGCATGGGACACGGAGCAGCAGCCAGGCGGTAAGTGATGGGGTAGGGGGGAGGAGGGAGGAAGAAAACGAGCACTGGAATGGCACAATATTACTGGGCTCTGAATGGCAAAATATTACTGGGCTCTGACTGGCACAATATTCCTGGTATCTGAATGGCACAATATTACTGGTAATTGAATGGCTCAATATTACTGGTATCTGAATCGCACAATATTACTGGCATATGAATGGCACAATAATACTGGCATCTTAATGGCACAATGGTATTGGTATCTGGCACAATAATACTGGCATATTAATAGGCAAATTGGCTGTGGCTTATTAATGACAAAATTATACTGGCATATAATTAGGCAAATTGGCTGTTATAGAGAGAGAGGTGTCTGTATGCATAGATATGTATTGTTTTAGAATTGTACAATTGTCACCTCGTGGGGCTCCTGTGTGTTGCATAATTAATGGCGGTCCCATGTGTGCATAATTAAGGGACTCTTTTGTGTGGCATAATTATGGGGCACCTGTGTGTGTGTGTCATAATTATGGGGCACCTGTGTGTGTGTGTGTCATAATTATGGGGCACCTGTGTGTGTGTGTGTGTCATAATTATGGGGCACCTGTGTGTGTGTGGCATAATTATGGGGCACCTGTGTGTGTGTGTGTGTGTGGCATAATTATGGGGCAACTGTGTCTGTGGCATAATTAATTGGGCAGAGGTGAGGCATAAATAGTAGGGCTCTGGTGTGGCGTAATTTATGGGGCTTTGGTGTGGGATAATTTATGGGGCTCCTGTGTGTGGCATAGTAATGGGGTTCCTGTGTGTGGCATAGTTAATAGGCCATCTAACTGGCATTACTAAGGAATCTGTTTGGCATTGTATTGGAGGAAATCCAGGGGGGTGACACCATGAGTTTCTGCACCGGGTGACACCAACCCTAGTGAGGAGCTTTGCTAAACAGCATATGATTGAATCCACTTTATGTATGCTAGCAATTGCATTACCTCAGCTAAGTTACTGAACATTTTCAGGACACTTAACATTGTATTTACTTCTCATCTGCAGGCGAAGAGTCCATTTTCTTAAAGGCAATATGACTACATATGAATAAACACATAAGTACAATAAAATCTGTCTGTGCAAACTCTCATCTTGAAATAATAGATTTTACCCAAATAATAGTCTTAATAATAATAGTGTGTACATTGAAAGCAGAGTTTAAACTGATTTTTTTTTTTTTTCTTTTGATTCCATACATTTAAATGATGGGCATAAAATTCAATACATGGGAGTGTTTTTAAACAATGTGCAGCCTTGAGTTTTATAAGACGAAAGAGAATTTCAGTGACATGACAACAGAATTTCTCAGTTGGCAGCATTGATTGTTCCCCGAATAGATGACTAGTGAAGATTTATGCAGTGAGGAATTGGATGCTGAAAGAAACAGTAATAGGCGGGAAAGTGCTGCAGCTATTAAACATTTTACAGGAAATAGTTCATTAAAGAAATACACGGTTTAAAGTAACCTGTCCTTGCAGGAAGAAAATGGCAGAATTGGCTTATCCCACCTTTTTCTTTAATTCCCGGCACACTTATATGTGGGAAAATAGTGCCTGTGGCAATATGTATTTGTCAGACACTTTTAAGGTGCTCTTTGGTGTCGCTAAACACGCCAAATTAACAACGGTGTGTATAACACAAACTCCTGATATATCTCTGGGGTTAGCAGTATACATTAGTAATTCAGCAATAGCACCACTTTTTGGCGCTATTTAAACATCACCCCAATATGTATTTACCACTCAACATTAACAGGATTTAGGCTTTTCAGTAGAGAATTTTAAATTCTGTAGCTTCTTACAAAATATAAAATTGTATTTATATAATGCATTAGATTTAATTACACAGTGGATGGAGTGGACACTGGGAGAACTTTATTAGCAGTCACTAATACATTTACAATAAGCACTGTTATTTTTTACTATTTTTTACACTTTTTAGTGTATATTCATTAAATTTATATTGTTGTTAAATCATCTGCTGTATTGCATGCCTTGGATCCCAGCCTTTCCACTTACATTGTTGATTTACCTAAAACTTAGTGTTGCAGACAATTGTTCTGCTGTATGTGTTTTAAACACTTGTTTGTTGATCAATCCTGGTGAATCTCATGTAGGTAAATCAGTGGTTGTATGAAAGATTTTACATAAAATGTCTATTGTTCCTCTCTGTTCCCCCCATCTAAATCCAGGATTTGATAGATTGCATGTTACTTGCTATTATAAATCCATTAGTGCTTCCACATTTTCTGCAGCAGTTTAATCTCAAATTTGTTTGATGTCCACTTTGCTTCATAATTTACTGCTAGGATATTTTGCTTTTGATGTGTATTACACTCAATGCTCTGCCATTGATTTTAGCTGAATACTTCAAGCTGGCTTCTATTTGGAGCAATGTTGGAGAGCCTTTTTTTTTTGTCTTTTCCCTTCCAACTTGATTTTTTTTTTTTGCTTTTATATACCACAAAACACATCTAAAAGGTGTTATTAGAACTGCCATTTTGAAATAAATGTCCACAGCAGGTGCAGCTTTTGTGGAAGTTAGCCAAGCAGCCTGAGTATTTGAATTGGAGTGTGGTGAGAGGTCAGTGGCTTTATACAGGGATACAAGAATGCCCATTGACGAACCTGCTTGCGCTGGTTCGAGGATGAAAGTAAAGGCCTCTCTCTGTTTCTTATAAGCAGCAGGGATCTGTAGAATATACCTACTTCCAATGCTTCCATGAAATAAATGGAGAACAGTTAACGTGATGAAGACATTTCAGATTTATATTATTGATTTTTTTCAATGGGTTTTTTTGGGTGAAGGAAACATTTACCAGAAAATTAGTTAGGAAATCCTGTGATATGGATTAGCAGAAAGGCAATTAGTGCCCTATGTTAAGTCTAAATAGCTACAAATTAATTTATTATGCGGTGTGCATTGTTTTTCATAATGCTTCATTGCCCTTTACTTGCATTTTGGTAGAACGAGCAAATCATGCAGAACAGTGTAATTACTGTTGGGCATAATTCAGGATCTGTTATTATACAGAGTGGTTTCACATTTATATTAGTTTATACATTCATTTTGCTGCTTTTTCCATGCTGTATTTTATAACATGTATTACCTGGGACAGTCCTACACCAGGGATTTAATATTGCAATCTATAGTTCCTTAACACCTTAGGTGCGTTGTTGTTTTTTAATTTTTTTTATTGTGTTATTATTTCTTTATTTTGTCCAAGTGGTCAGGTCCAGAAGACACAAAAGAAGAGACCTGATCAGGTTCTTTACAATGCTCAATGATGTCACGCACACCCAGAGCAATTTTACTAAATGTAACTTTGAGAGTCTGTTATATTTAGCCTATCAGTGAGGCCACTGTGGTTTAGAAGACAAGTTTTGCCATCCACATGGTTTTTGAAAATGACATAGCACGTCTTTTTGCGGGAAGGAAGGTGCATCTCTTTAATAAAATGAATTCCTCAAAAGGCTCTGATGCCCACCAAATGTGATTAAACCAACTGTATTTGTGGTCGTAAATTCTTACTCCAAATAATGTTTTTTTTTTCACTGTTTAAAACGTTTTTGAACTTCATCAGAGTGAGTGGCACTTACATTTTATTAAAAATCTCCAAGCCTATGTTCGGTCACACGTCCGCAACATCACATGTGACATTGCAAAGTCTTGTGGGAAAAATGATAAGATATTTTGTGATAAATTTGCTCATGTACACAGTAGGATCTCTTTTAACAGTGCAACACACTATCTGATGACTAGAGAGACAGGAAATGGCATTATTCTCATTGGTTCCTGCAGCAAAAAGAACATTAAATTGACTTTTACTCAGCTAGTGTGGACAGTCCGGGTTTCTTGTCTCATCTAGCTGTAAGTATTTTCAATTTTAAGCAATGCAAAATGTAAAACATGCATTTTAACCCTTTAAGGACCAGGGATTTTCCTGGGCCAAGGACCAGAGCGTTTTTCAATTTTTAATACGCGGTTTTTGAAACATAAATTTCCTCTCTCTCATTTAACGTACCCATACAAGTTATATGTTGTTTTTTAGAGGACAGTTAGAGCTTTCTTTTGATACCCTATACATAAAAATGATTTACATTTTAGTATTAAAAAATACATATAAAAAGGAAATTTTTGAGGAAAAAAAAGTTTTTCGCCATTATTTTCCCAATAATAAGCTACATAACTAGTGCATAACAATAAGTGCAACACTAACCCACTTATCCCCCCTAATTAACTAACTAATAAAAAAGAAAAATATTGGTTCCCAAACCCCCCATAACAAAAAAGACAGAAAAAAACTCTGAAGAGTGCGATGTCAGATCAGTAAAAATCATGCAACAGGCATGCAGGGGTTACATTTTTTTAAATAAATATATTAAAATTACCTTTATTTATTCAAAAAAACTTTATAAATTGTAAAAATAAATAATCTGTTAAAAATAAAACTAAATGAGGGCCATAAAGTGGAAGGAAACTGATCACAGTTAAAAACTGTGATCAGCAATGAAAGGGTTAATTTTTTATTTTTTTTTACCTATGTGTATGTAATTCATTTATTTTTACTTACAGGTCACTCTCTGTGCTTCACTATAAGAATGTGAAGCACAGGGAGTGAATTAGAGGCAAAGTCAGTGTGTGAACACACTGACTTTGCCATCTAATTTGCATGTTATGCCCGGAAACTGACCGATCGGGTCCAGGAGCTTTGCCTCGGGTGCGAGGCTTAGTCCTGGACCCGTTGCAGACTAGCTGGCGGTGCCCACGGAGCGCACCGCCGGCTAGACTGCATGACGAGTTAACTCGTCATAAGGTCGCTAACGCTGCGGCTCTTATGACGAGTTAACTCGTCATAAGGTCGGGAAGGGGTTAAAGTACCTTGAAAGCACATAACTATGCATTAACATTTTGGGCACTAGACAGTCCCTTTAAGTGTGTCTACAGAACATTGTTTCTGACATCAGCTGTTTCTTGATATGCAAATGAACTGGTTTTCAATATTGATTTCAATGTTTTTTTATTCACATTCACAGTGAAAACATTGCTTAGGTGATACAGTCCCTTTAAATTTTAGTTTGCTCTCTACCCAAGTTTGTAATTCTAAGAATTAAAAAATTGGGGAATAAGTAGTCCTTGTATTCTTTCTATATTTATAAAGATTATTGTTGATTAGATCAGTTTAAGAACTTTGCCCCAGAAATTAACTTTATACATAAATCTCTGTGTAGGTACAACCTAACTAATTAATAAACAACTTATTTTATTAACAGACCTCTACCTCCAGTGCAGCCATTTTAAATTGTCCTATGTTTGAGTAATGCAGAAGGAGCCAATAACCTGAACGGCCCACAACTAGATAATGAAAACGATTGTTAGTAAATGAGGTAATCGCAATAGTGGACAACTACAGCTTATCGGGACACACAATGGCACTGTGAATCCCATTTGTTTGTAAACGGGCAGCATTGTGAAACTCTTTTGTGGAACGGGCCTACTAATTGGCCACATTCTACTTGTCTGTGTTCAAAAGTAATATGTTTTAAAATTGCTATAGTTCTCTTTAGATGGTGGTAGCTAGGTTCAAGAGCTGTAATTAGTGGGAATAACGCCTACTATTTGTACTGAGGAAAACCCTGGTAAAAGCGTTATTTCATTGAAGAGGACTTGTACCAATTGACCAATACTCGGTGCTTCACTAGAATGTTATTTTGCACCTGTGTACGGATATGTTTGCTGTATACACATATGAAAAGTGAGATATAAGTAAGCATATTTTGAAGATTAGTCATTTTTTTTTTTTTCAATTTGTACTGTGCAGGGTAAATTTTTATTAGGTTACTTTACTTTTAGGCATTTTTGTATAAAGGGCAGTTTCCATGGAAGCTCTGCTGGTGGTCAGCTACAGAAGAAAAACAAAACAAAATAAATCAATCTCCACATTGTGTCTTTGGTGTTGGATGGAGCAGAGGTCAGGATCTTACATACTAAGGCTAGTTTCCCAAGTTACGTGTAGAGATGGAGAAGTGCCAGCTTAATAACCTCAGTAAATATGTAGAACAATAGGCTGTGCAAAGCACCGAGTCACTGATTTTTGGGAATCCAGACATTTTTCACAGAATTTTAAGCTGAACCACATGCTGCTATTTGCAATCATTGTACTATTTCTGTCTTTATAAAAATGACTTGCATGGTCTTCTCTCATGCATAGTTGACTGGATTTCAGCAGCTGGACTGGGTAGCTAATATAACAACCTGTACACACATTTACACTTGGCTAATCTGTTGAGTACCTGTTTAAGTTATTTGGATATACATGGCTAATGTAATAAATGTATAGTTGAATGTATGTCTTGTATTAATCACGGTACTGCAAACCAATAAGCCGATCATTACATGCAAGCTTGTCTGCTAATGATTAAAAGCTGCTTGTTTCTCTAGTGAGCTGTCGTGTAAAAGGAGTATTCTGTAAAGAAAAGGACAAAACTGAAGCAAATTATCATTTTGTTGGATCTTTGGTGTACATGTATGCCACCAACTAAACTATAAAACAGTTTAAAAAAAAATTTACTTCATAAATGTTATTCTTAGCGCAAACTTTATTAATATAATGCATGCATATTTAACATTTATTTAAAGACCTTTTTTTTTGTCTTGGATTGGAATATTTTTTTCTTCCCCGCCATATCTCCAGCCTCTGGTGGTCTTGTGGTTGTTTTTGAAAATCTACAGCAAGGGAAAAATGTGGTAGTAGGACCGACGAATTGAAAACTGTACAGCGATACAAACATGATTCCAAATGGAGACCATCATTCTTCATTTCCAACAGAGGGAAAGGAGATCTTAATACATGTTTTTGTATTGAAGCTTTAAGCAGACAGATATATTCACTAGGTGAGGTTCAGGTGAGTTGAGATGAACATTTCATCTCACCGACTTAACTACATATCGTGCCGGGACAAACCTAATATGTTTTTTTTTTCCCCCTGCAAGAACAGTGTTGTCTCTGTGTAATACAATCTGCAAACATCTAACTATGCATTATGCAGAGCACAATTTTTGTGCTGAAAAATGCCCCCCTCGGCTTATACTCAAGTCGGTGGGGAAAAAAAAAAAATCTAAAACTTACCTCGTTCCTGCTCTTAAACAAACTTTATTGACGGCGCGGCTGGAGGGAAGCTCACAGCCACGCAGCTTCAGAGCACCGGGGGACAGAGCAGGAACGAGGTAAGTGCTGGGGTCTGGGGGAGGAGGGTGGCATAACGAGCATACTAAGGGGCAATATCCTGGCATATTGGGAGCAATATCCTGGCATATTGGGGGCAATATCCTGGCATATTGGGGGCAATATCCTGGCATATTGGGGGCAATATCCTGGCATATTGGGGGAAATATCCTGGCATATTGGGGGCAATATCCTGGCATATTGGGGGCAATATCCTGGCATATTGGGGGCAATATCCTGGCATATTGGGGCAATATCCTGGCATATTGGGGGCAATATCCTGGCATATTAAATGGCATATTGGGGGCAATATTTACCAGTAGCTGCCTCATTTTCCACCCTAGGCTTATACTCGAGTCAATATTTTTTCCCAGTTCTTTGTGGTAAAATTAGGTGCCTCGGCTTATATTCGGGTCGGCTTATACTCGAGTATATATGGTATTTTGCTGTTTTCCTGATGCAAAATAAGCATGTGTATTAAATATAATACTTGGACTTTTAATGCAAAACCAACAAAATCTGAAGCTGTTTTTGAGTCACTGTATAAGGTTTGTTCGTTTATTTTGTCAATTTGTTTATTTTTTAACATTACCATGCAATTTCTAAACAATAATAATAATATAACTAGAATGTATATAGTGCCTTTCTTCCAGTATCTCACCGGCCTGAAAGCATGGTTGGTTTGGATAATATTTTGGGACTAACCCCTCAAAACAAAACTTAATCTGACAAAAAGCAGGGCCCTTCTAGTGACGCAGAGAAACATTTATGTGACATGCAGCATGGTTGGCAACCAAGATACTGCATGCTTATACACTCAGGCACCAATGACAAGTGTCCATCTCTCTACCATGGAACATTGCTCCGTCAAATGGCAACCCCCTTCTCCTTGCTTCTGGAAAGACTAATGGGAATAATTATTGAATGTGCACAATCAGAGCTCCATCCAAAAGGCAGTTTTAATCGGGCAGAAGTGTCCCTCCTCCTGGTTAGAACTGATGTTTTGGATCTTGTTCATCTTTAAACTTTGAATAAACACTATCTCAGTAAGCAAACCTAGCAAACATCAGAGAAACACACAGTGTATGCCTTCAAATAAGGTCAAGAGGATTTAATAAAAGGCAAAGTATTGACAGGTCTATGATTGTAACTTAGTGTACACTGACATAACTGATTTCTCTTTAAGCACATCTCTCTTGAAACACAATTGATTTGAAAAATCAGTCAGTCTAGTGTAAATTCAGGATTGCACCAGAAGTATTGTGAATCGCTTGCTGTGCTTTGTGTGTTTGCAAAGCCCATTTGTAAGTTTTTTATTTCTGAAATGCTGAACTTCTATAACATCAAGTTTACATGATCATTCTGGTACTGAATATGCTTTGACATTGTAGTCTTTGTATGTGAAATGTAAGGAAAACGTACACAAGGGATTTGTTTAAATGCCCTTATATATTCCCACCAAAAACAGTTTTATACAATTAGCTTTTTTCAACCTTGGCTCTCTTTACACCTGTATAATCCATAACACACATGGTATAATTTATAACACACATTGTATGTTCCCTTATCTGGAACAAGACCCAGAGTCTTGCACCAGTTTTGAACAAGCTGATTAAACAATGATGCATAATGTAGTAGCTATGTGTGCATTTGTTCACATCTATTCATGATACCAAGGAATTTTCCTGGATTTGATATGCCAATGGCATGTGTACACATATGAAATAATAGTTCTCTATTGTTAAATGTTATATGGAATCCTGCTAATGTCTGTTATGTTCTTTTAATATACATCAGGTTGGCTTGTTCCTTTTACACCAGTTCGGGTTACATCATGGTTGAATACTTGAACACACACAAATAGAATATTTTAGTCTTGTGGAGCGTGTCACTGGTGTATCAGTATGCTACTCTACTTCTCTTCCGTTGTATATTGTGCGTGTAAACTGTTAAGTGATAAAGGCCACTGGCATGAATTCAATGTATGAGCCTTAACATAGCATGTATGCAGGAGAAGAAGGTTAAGAGAGCTCCAGTTCTTCTCACTGTTCACACAAGCAATTACCAAGATCTGTTAATGGCTTAGATCATGTCCACCTTGCTGAATGTTTCTCAGACAGTACAGTTCCAAAACATCACAAGTGGCCTTTGATGGAAGTCCTCACTAGAGACTTTTAGGGAAAAGGCCAGTGAGCAAAGCGGCTGAAGTCATTCAAGAGATAAATGGTTTAACATCTTGGGAAAATACTAAGTGCTAAAAGGGTCTTGAAATAGATTCCTTGTGCCTGAGAGTTTTAAGAGACACAAGTTCAGGGCCCTTTTTTGTTTGTCTGCGATATCTTGATCAGCGAGAGGAATCCCTGGTGAACAGTCCTTTGCCCACAGGCAGTCACTTAACTTTCCAAATGGCATGTGCTACTGCTTGGCAGTAGATAAATAACTTTTGATACACAACTGTTTTGTTTTGGTTTTTTAACAGTGAATTCTGGATTCAATTGATGCAATGCCCAAGATACAGTTGGTAAAATATAATAAAGCCAACAAGTTGATATATAGCATACTCAAAAGTAAACAACGCAGTTCAGGAAACGGCAAAACAAGTATGTTTTGCAATGTGCACTATAGTAGTAGTTTAAACAAACAGTCATAACTTGGATTTTTTTCTCCTAACCAGTTCACTGTGTAAATTCTGTTTTTTTTTTTTTTATAATGGACAATAAGTATGATTATGCAATGGAGAAATTTGAAATAACAGAAAACCTTGAATATTTCTTACCGAGTCAAGGCTTTATACTATATTGCATATAAAATCAGTTTGAATTCTATGGAAAACATTGATGGTTTATGTAAAGGCGCTGAAAAGTGCTGGTGTACAGACCACTGACGCAAAATGGGTATAGAGCTATTGGTATGTCAGATACTTGAGATGTTGGGCTATGTTTTTGAAACCACTGACCAACTTGTGTCCAAGCAGCTGAGTATACGTACAGCTTGTGATTTGGATTGGTAGAACACAGTGAGACCCTTGGAGCGATTGTGGCAGAAAACAGGTTTGCACATGCTTGTCTTATACTAGTACTGAAACCTAATGCATCAAACTTTCCCCAAGGATTAATGACATCATCTATCAAAATGAAGAATTGTCCAGCCCTTGCCTGCTGGTGACCACTTTCAAGAGATGGACGATAAAACAAACAAAATATTAAAGTTTTTTGGGGGGGGGTTTCAGTGCGCCGCTGACAAGGGTTGAATATAAAATACACAATGAGATGTGGGTCATTAGCTTAATTAGATTGTGTCAATCCATAGCCAAGCAAGTTGATAGATCTATGTGCTGTTTCATGATTTATGTCATCAATTATTTTAAAATACTTTAAATGTAATTGTGTGATATGTAATACATTTATGTGTATAATTCTGTTAGTTTCAGTGTGTTTTATTTGTTACTTCATGCTTCATAAAGTATCTTTGTTCCTTGTCTACTTTATCATTTAATCTCTGAAGTATCAATTTGTGTGAGAGGCTGTTTATTATACTGGACATATTAACACTTTGTGTTTTTTTGTTTTCTGCTCGGTTATGATAAAATGTCAGTAGGTCTCTTCACAATTTCCCAGCAATAAATAAATAGTCAATAGAGTACAATGTATTGTTGTAACCTTTAGAGACCTGCGGGATTTTTTTTCCTATTTAACAAAAAATAAACATCATTTATTTTTTACCATGGTTTTGTGGTAACTTATGTCATTACTAATTGCTTTATATGGAATTCACCTTTTCTGTGACTCATATAAAAATGACATTAAACCAGATTAAATTAAGCAAAAATTTGGAATGGCCAATATTGCAATACCGAGAAAATTGGGATATTACCCAAAGTTTTTTTTTCTAGAGATGGACACATAATTGTAAGTCATAAATAAATTGAAGAATGGCATGTGATAAGACTATCCTGAAGTTATGGCCAGTCTTACGTGGGCCAATTGGGCATTTAGTGTTAAAGGGGATTCCTTGCCACCTAAACCTCCAGGCAGATGTAATGTTTATACAATGCAATACATACATGTAGTGTGCATCCATACAACATATTATCTTAATGTTATTTTTTACCTTTTTCAATAATTTTAGTTATTTTAAAAGCTCTGTCCAACATATGCCGGTTCTGGGGTGCTGTCCAAATAATATTTTTTGCATGTATATATGTAAAGCCTGACCAGGTTTTGGGGGTGTGCACCCCACCCACTCTCAGGTGCTCTATATGTGATGTCCAGTGAAATTGTATTCATTCTAGTTCAAGACAGATTGTCAGAGAGATTCACTTCCAAGTAAATAAGCTAAAGCTAGGACTCACCAAGTTTGGTGGGCTAAGCAAAATATGGCCATATATTATGACTAAATCTCCAATATTTTTTTTCATCTAAGCTAGGTGCTTATAAAATATCCAAAATGGTTTAAAAATATAAAAAAATAACATTAAGATAATATGTTGTATAGATGCACACTGTGTTTATGTATTGCATTGTATGCATTTAGGTCATGTTAGTGGTGCTCTATGCAACATATGCCGGTTCTGGGGTGCTGTCTAAATGTTTTAGATCTGGATTGGATCGTTGACAAAGAAGTCACCTACCTCATAACTGAGCCTCTAAGTGCTAGTGGCTGCTTTGAAAAAAAAAGTTTAACTTGTATATATGTAAATTGCTTTTTAATATGTAATAAAAAATTGATATTATACAAATGTATTTCTTGTTTTTATTTCCTTGCGGCCTCTCTCCCTCCCCCCTCCAGTGTAGTCTCTCTCTCTATCTCCCCCCTCCCTCCCCTAGTCTCTCTCTCTCTATCCCCTCTCTATCTCTCTCCCCCTCTCTCTACCCCCCCCCTCTCTCTCTCTCTATCCCCCCTCTCTCTATCCCCCCCTCTCTCTCTCTATCCCCCCCCTCTCTCTCTCTATCCCCCCCCTCTCTCTCTCTATCCCCCCCCCTCTCTCTTCCCCCCCCTCTCTCTATTCCCCCCCCCCCCTCTCTCTCTCTATTCCCCCCCCCTCTCTCTCTATCCCCCCCCTGTCTCTCACTATCCATCTCCCCCCTTTCCCTGGTGGCTAGTGGGGGCAGCTGGGGGATGTCTGCACTATACGTGCAGATATCCTCCATGCTGCCTGACACCTCCGTCTATTATGACGGACAGCTGGTCCGTCATAATAGACGGAGGTGTCGGGCAGCATGGAGGATATCTGCACGTATAGTGCAGACATCCCCCAGCTGCCCGCTTTTCCCTGGTGTCTAGTGGGGCAGCAGAGGAAGTCTGCGCGATGAGCGCAGACCTCCCTTGCTGCCGCCCGGCACGCTCGCCGGGACTTCTGTGACGAAAGCGGAAGTTCCCGGCTTCTTCACAGAAGCCCCGGCGGTCGTGCCGGGCGGAAGCAGGGGAGTCTGCGCTCGTTGCGCAGACATCCCCTGCTGCTAGAGAGGGGGATCCAGGTCCCCTGCAGCTCTGCTGGGGACCTGGATCCCAGTCTTATAGTCTGACCTCAATTTGAAAAAAACCTCGTCTTATATTCGAGCAAATACGGTATATAGAAATCAAGAGCAAAACACAATCCTGCGCGCTTATCCAGAAGAAGGAACTAAAATAACCAAATAGAGTGATTGAGGTCTGGGTGACAAACGGCAAATCATATGACATTGAGTAGACAGGAGCAAACTAAAAACAAATCAAGTGCCTTGTAGACCACCTTCTAGTAAAGATGAGAATGCTTCAAGGGGCACAGCAAAAGGTCAGTAGGTGTTTATCCAGAGAGCCTAGATGAAAACAGAACTCTGATGGGACAAAATGACTGATAAAACCAGTAACTAATACGTTCATTTTAGCAGAGAATTTCAAACCACTCGGTTCCCGCTGATTAGTCAGTTTACATAATAAGTCGAAAACTAAAAGGAGCAGGTAAAAAAACAGATTTGTTTATTTGTGAAAGCGTATGGTTTCAGATTTAATGTTTGTAAACTTTTAACCCCCGCAGAATGAAGTTGTTCTGCGTGACACAATTTAAAATAACTTCTTCCCCAGCTAGAATGTGCACATTTGAAGGCAGCAACTTCTACAAAGCTGCCATGGGTGACCTGAGTAAATTGTGTTAAAATGGCCATAGTTGAAGGTGACTTAAAGCTGCACACTCTGATCAAATGAAATGGAATTCAGGTCACAGAGCATCCCTGTCCAGCTATACCAAAGAAATCTATCCTTAAATTCTAAATGCCACAACTGCAGAGTTAGTATGGCAGCCTTAAACTGATTGTCCTTGAGACTGCAGGCAGTTTTTGACAAACATGAATGTCAGGCTTTCCCTTGGCAGATGGTTTTTGAGATTCCAAGCTTGCAGAGGGAGATGTATTTCAGTGATCTCTACTGTTTTTAAGCTTTCAATAGAATTCTCAGTTGGAAAAGGAATAAGATGGAGGTCAGGGAGTTATTGATAAGAGTATGCGGTAAGATAGATGGTTACAGCTATGGGCCTGAAGCTTAGACGACCTGCAGAGATTCTCGCTACTCCCAAATATACAACTGCAGACATAAAGGATCGCATTAAATGCTTATATTTAAAAATCATTTTAGTATTCTAGGAAAAAAAAAATCAATAAAGTTAAAGCTTGACATTTTTTTCCTACTAACCTTTGCTTACAATATTTCTGTGGTAATTTATCAAACATGCTGAACGGTAGAACATTTGTCACATTTGTTTGAAACCAAATACATAGCATTGTTATTACTTAATAATGCCAATAATGTTGAATATATCGGGATTATGTTTTCAGCTGTGATTATACATCTATTTTGCCATAACACTGAATAGAAGCTCAGAGCACTGCAGTGGTACAATTCATTCTAAACAGTATAAACTGCTCTGTGTGCCCACTAGATAGGAGAGTGTGCCTTGACGTGGCGGGTGAGCTTAATTATGCTTTGGCCAATTCATTTAACCAAAACCTCTCATTTATATTATATTTATTGCCAACTTAATTAGGGTGAGAAGCGCAGACAGTTTTTGTTTTTTGTATACATTGTACAGCCAATCACACTGTATTTGCAGCATGCTCACACCTGTTTGGTAAGCATCATTTTATACATTTATATTTTTTGAGCCTGTGACTAGGGTTGCCACCCGGCAGGCCGGTAAAAAAATGGCATCAGGCCAATGTTAAGTCTATGGAGACAGTACCAAGGCCGGTATTTTTTTGAAGAAAAGGTGGCAACCCTACCTGTGACTAGCTTAGCGCAGCAACATTTTTCTTTTCCCTGCTTGCACAATTTATTCTAAGCCAGATTTAACATTACAGTCTGTTAATGATTTGCTGCAAAGCAGTATTTTGCATTATGCTCATCTGTGCCTACAGTATACATCAGGACATTTCATACCAAGGGGTTTCATTCCTGGGTGGCTCCAGAGGATATAATGCACAGTTCTTTATGTCTTCCCTGCATACTCGATTTATTTTATTTTTTTATTTTTTTGAGACTTAAAATAAGACTTTGTTTTCTGAACTGACCATTGTTTTGTCTCCAGGGAAATTGTACACCTAATCACATACTCCATCTAGCTAAAAATAAAACAACTTGTTTTCACTGTACTTCAGACTGCATACAACAGAACAGCACCCCACCGTATAATCTCTGCTTGGTGAATGGACTTTGATGTCACCAGTGTCTCTAAATTCTAAAAGACTTTCTTCCCCTTCTGTTCTAAGTTCCCCAGTGATTTTTTTTTTACATTTTTTTTTTTTTTGTCACCTGATAGAATTTCTATATACTTAGCGCCTGGGGGAGAGAAACAGTAGCAATTTATTTTGGAAAGAGGAGATGGCTATAAACACCTAAGATATGTTCCCATTTTTAAGAAGAGAGAAATAGTAGTAACAATATTTAAGGTATAAGTGCCCTTTAAATGAAAGGCAATCAAGGTAATATGCGTACAAATCAAATATATAAAAACATTGTTTTTTTTTTTTCATTTAAAAGTTTTTATTGTTTTCAGATTACAAAGAAAAGGACAATCACATAGTACAAATGACAAAAATACAATATACCTTTAAAACATTTTTCAAACACAATATATGTGTGTAAAAAAGCCCTACTTGTGATTATGGGATATAATAATAAGTGTTTAACCAGGAACGATACAGTCTGAAATTCTCTGGTTTTCAAGTATGTCCTGGGGATGTTTCTCTTGCCCAACAGCCAGGGGATGTTATAATTAACAATTAACCAATTTAATGGTAGTCATTTTCTCAAACTCTGAAGGATGAAGGGCTGAGTAAACCCTGCCAGGAACCTGTGATCCCAGGTTCCACAGATGATGCATTATCACACTGAGCTATATTAGTCTGTGTGAATCCCGCCCAACACGTTTTGTGCCTGGACTTCTTCAGAGGCAAAACGGGCTTAATGCTATGACTTGTAATGACATTCCTGCTCGCGCTGGCTGCAATACCGGACATTCCTGCTCACGCTGGCTGCAATACCGGACATTCCTGCTCGCGCTGGCTGCAATACCGGACATTCCTGCTCGCGCTGTGCTGCAATACCGGAGATTCCTGCTTACTCGTCTGCAGTACCGGAGATTCCTGCTTACTCGTCTGCAGTACCGAAGATTCCTGCTTACTCGCCTGCAGTACCGAAGATTCCTGCTTACTCGCCTGCAGTACCGAAGATTCCTGCTTACTCGCCTGCAGTACCGAAGATTCCTGCTTACTCGCCTGCAGTACCGAAGATTCCTGCTCACGCTGGCTTACTCGCCTGCAGTACCGAAGATTCCTGCTTACTCGCCTGCAGTACCGAAGATTCCTGCTCACGCTGGCTGCAATACCAGACATTCCTTCTCACGCTGGCTGCAATACCGGACATTCCTGCTCGCGCTGGGCTGCAATTCCGGACATTCCTGCTCACGCTGGGCTGCAATTCCGGACATTCCTGCTCACGCTGGGCTGCAATACCGGACATTCCTGCTCACGCTGGGCTGCAATACCGGACATTCCTGCTCACGCTGGGCTGCAATACCGGACATTCCTGCTCGCGCTGGGCTGCAATTCCGGACATTCCTGCTCGCGCTGGGCTGCAATTCCGGACATTCCTGCTCACGCTGGGCTGCAATACCGGACATTCCTGCTCACGCTGGGCTGCAATACCGGACATTCCTGCTCACGCTGGGCTGCAATACCGGACATTCCTGCTCACGCTGGGCTGCAATACCGGACATTCCTGCTCACGCTGGGCTGCAATACCGGACATTCCTGCTCACGCTGGGCTGCAATACCGGACATTCCTGCTCACGCTGGGCTGCAATACCGGACATTCCTGCTCACGCTGGGCTGCAATACCGGACATTCCTGCTCACGCTGGGCTGCAATACCGGACATTCCTGCTCACGCTGGGCTGCAATACCGGACATTCCTGCTCACGCTGGGCTGCAATACCGGACATTCCTGCTCACTCGGTCTGCAATACCAGACATTCCTGCTCACGCATTAGTTTTTAGGTGCACTGAAATATTGAGGTAAATAAAATTTTAATGTAAAGGGTAGTGTCGCTTTAAGAAGCTTAGTGCTATTTTAGTGATTGAAAAAGGACTGTGCTTAGCGATTACACCCATTATGGTAAATGGGGGAGGCATTGTGTATTCACAAATCTGAGCATACAGCTGTACACGAGCAGGTGGCTTATGCTTATTTCACAAGAGAGCTCCATGTTCCGTAAAATCAATATACATATGCAATAACTTTACATTTAACTACATGTTCACATCTTCTCTTGTATTGAAGCCAGTTACTGCACTCTATATACTCAGAAATGGGAAGAATATATGACAATTGGCTTCATACAATGTCACTCTGCATGAGCAGGCACTATTTTTAAACAATTATATGGAGAATGTACATAACTAGTTTTCTTTTTATTTGAGGGAAGTAGGGAAGCCTATTAGTTTCCTTTTAGTGTGCCGCCCCCCCTTTTTTTTTGGGGGGGGGGGGGGGGGAGAGACAAAATGGTCAGTTTATCCAGTCAAGGTGAAATATGCTACTTGAAGCGGCATGTCCAGATACAGTGCGTGCCTCATTTAGTGAGATGCATTCTTAGTGTATAGGTCTCCTAATACAGGGAGTGCAGAATTATTAGGCAAGTTGTATTTTTGAGGATTAATTTTATTATTGAACAACAACCATGTTCTCAATGAACCCAAAAAACTCATTAATATCAAAGCTGAATATTTTTGGAAATAGTTTTTAGTTTGTTTTTAGTTTTAGCTATTTTAGGGGGATATCTTGTGTGCAGGTGACTATTACTGTGCATAATTATTAGGCAACTTAACAAAAAACAAATATATACCCATTTCAATTATTTATTTTTACCAGTGAAACCAATATAACATCTCAACATTCACAAATATACATTTCTGACATTCAAAAACAAAACAAAAACAAATCAGTGACCAATATAGCCACCTTTCTTTGCAAGGACACTCAAAAGCCTGCCATCCATGGATTCTGTCAGTGTTCACCATCAACATTGCGTGCAGCAGCAACCACAGCCTCCCAGACACTGTTCAGAGAGGTGTACTGTTTTCCCTCCTTGTAAATCTCACATTTGATGATGGACCACAGGTTCTCAATGGGGTTCAGATCAGGTGAACAAGGAGGCCATGTCATTAGATTTTGCCAGCCACGCTGTGGAGTACTTGGACGCGTGTGATGGAGCATTGTCCTGCATGAAAATCATGTTTTTCTTGAAGGATGCAGACTTCTTCCTGTACCACTGCTTGAAGAAGGTGTCTTCCAGGAACTGGCAGTAGGACTGGGAGTTGAGCTTGACTCCATCCTCAACCCGAAAAGGCCCCACAAGCTCATCTTTGATGATACCAGCCCAAACCAGTACTCCACCTCCACCTTGCTGGTGTCTGAGTCGGACTGGAGCTCTCTGCCCTTTACCAATCCAGCCACGGGCCCATCCATCTGGCCCATCAAGACTCACTCTCATTTCATCAGTCCATAAAACCTTAGAAAAATCAGTCTTGAGATATTTCTTGGCTCAGTCTTGACGTTTCAGCTTGTGTGTCTTGTTCAGTTGTGGTCGTCTTTCAGCCTTTCTTACCTTGGCCATGTCTCTGAGTATTGCACACCTTGTGCTTTTGGGCACTCCAGTGATGTTGCAGCTCTGAAATATGGCCAAACTGGTGGCAAGTGGCATCGTGGCAGCTGCACGCTTGACTTTTCTCAGTTCATGGGCAGTTATTTTGCGCCTTGGTTTTTCCACACGCTTCTTGCGACCCTGTTGACTATTTTGAATGAAACGCTTGATTGTTCGATGATCACGCTTCAGAAGCTTTGCAATTTTAAGAGTTCTGCATCCCTCTGCAAGATATCTCACTATTTTTTACTTTTCTGAGCCTGTCAAGTCCTTCTTTTGACCCATTTTGCCAAAGGAAAGGAAGTTGCCTAATAATTATGCACACCTGATATAGGGTGTTTATGTCAGACCACACCCCTTCTCATTACAGAGATGCACATCACCTAATATGCTTAATTGGTAGTAGGCTTTCGAGCCTATACAGCTTGGAGTAAGACAACATGCATAAAGAGGATGATGTGGTCAAAATACTCATTTGCCTAATAATTCTGCACTCCCTGTAGTGTAGATACAATATAACTAACAATAGGAAATACCATGTCTGTGGTGTCTCCTATTTTGACATCGCCTGTGGCTTGATATGCAAATTAACTTTTTCACTGGAAGATGTATAATTTGCATATCGAGCCACAAGATGACATTTCGGTTGACTAAGTCCCTTTAATGTTGCTTGAATACCGAGACGCACAATGTCTGCCTTACAGTGGACCTGGCACCTGAAAGAAATGGTAAATTAATAAAACGTGTGTTAGTATTGTTCTGCTTAAAGTATGGTAGTTCAGGATCTTACATATGAAATTGCACGCTTGTCTGTGTATTGTGCACCTGAACTTTATAGTCTGTTTCACTGGCTGTATGTTTTTCTTCCATTGCAGTCTTACAATAAGTCACAATCAAAAAATTTCATCTTTATATATCATTGAGTTTTTTTAAAGAGATTAATTTCAAGAATGTTGTAATTTACCAGAAGTAACTCAGGTTAAATCATTTTCCATTCGCTGTAGTTGTCAAGGCTGCTAGTTGTGTATATAAAGTTTACTCTTTTAAGCTTATTTCAAAGCAGAAGTTATCTGTTCTTTGTCAGTTTGCAATACAAACATAAAAGCACATAACCAATTATCTGCAAATCAATCTGAGACCCATTTAGTTATCTGTGTCCTTGCAGTTTTTTTAAAAGGAAGTCTGTCAACCTAAGCATTGCTTATACTGTGAATGTAGAGAATTAAAGCTACCGTATTTTTCCGTGTATAAGACTCCCCCATGTAGAAGACGACCCCTATTTTTTTAGCCCAAAATGAGGAAATATATATTTTAAACACCAAACAGAACAACTTTTGATATTTTAGTAAATATTCAAAACATCAGTTATGTGTTAGTAAATTATTAAACTGAAGAGTCTCTCTAATGTATAAAATAATTATTTATTTGCATGTTGCAACTTTCAAAACTCAACTTACCCACGAGGATCAGAATCACAGGCAACCACTTTCTGACTTATGTTCGCTCCAGCCACCACAATTCAATCTGACTGACAGTGTTATAGTGACACCTGATGTGACGTTAACACACACACCATTACACACACAGGCACACTTACACGCACACCTTTAAACACACATTGAAACACTAACACACACTGAAACCTTTACACACAGTCACCCATACACACACACACACAGAGACCCACTTACACACACACACACACACCCTTACACAGACACAGTGACATACTTACCACTTATATGCAAAGCTGAATGAAAGAACAAATGCTCAATGATCAAAAATGTAATTTGTCCATTCAGATGCCCTTTGCTTCCGAAATTTTAGCCTCAGTCGTTCCCCATAGTGTTCTATGGGGAGAACGTCAGAACCCTTTCGAGAGGACCTGCACCTTTTCGAAAATAGCCGAAGTACGCTCGAAATGGCCCAAAATAATATAATAAACAAAATTACATTTAAAAAAAAAATTGTATAAAAATAATAATAAAATCCAAACACATGATATTCAAAGGTTTTTGCACAGAAATTTGTCCTATATATTGGAAAATGAAGGAAAAACAAAAATTGTTCTAGGCCCACAGTTCGTATTTGTTGGCAGGATATAATAAATGGACACATTAACACAGGATTATTTATTTCTGTGATATTAATAAATATGGCTGGTTTTTGAGTTTGATTGTTTTGTTTGAAAGAAAAAGCATACCACATCATATAACAGACACATCTTTTACACTTTACAAGGCAGTTGAAATATATAAATGACACACTTCATATATGTTCAGTGTTTTTATTGCTGGGAGACGACTGCAAGATGCGACACATGCTCTTACTTTGAAGTGTTTTCAAATTGGTTAATAAGCGTGAGATAGTGAACACAGAAATGCAAATAACATTTAGCATCTTGTTGTGAGTGCTAATGGCGTATTTTCCCTTTAACCACTACAAATGTGAGAATAAGTGATGTGTGCATATCAGTCAAGACACATTGCCAGATTATCCCCAGTTTTGCTGGACACATATAACTTTTCCATGCTCCCCTGTAGAATGTAGGATGAAAGTGTATCCAAACGACTGCTACTAGGTTTATGAATGCATTCCCCTTTGTACACAAATGAATTCTACAGTCTGTATGTAGAACTTGTGTCCCTCAAAAAAGTTTTTTTTTTTCTTGAAGTGAGCTTTTAATCTGTAGTAAATGTTTATTTGTTTAATGATTATTTTTCTTTTCCTTGACTTATTTACTAAATAGCTATCAATAGGTTGAAAAGCCAATTAAAACTTATTGTAATACCCCTTGAAATTTGAAGAGGGGCCAAACCCTCCTTCCATCAGACAGGCACCAACCAGTAAATGCCCATATGGGAAGAAATACTGGTAAACCTCATACATATACATTTGAATATTACAACATGAGTTCCATAAAGTTTCACATGAAACATTGTTTTCCCTCAATTTAATATTATAGTAAAAAAAAAAAACTGTATTCCCAAGTAAACACTAACACAGACCATGGTTTATTATGTGCCTACTTTCATTACCTCTTAAAAATGACAAAAACATTAATTGAAGCGCTGCCTGGACATGGCCCATAATCCCATTGTAGTTGATGCCATGTTATGAATCATTTAATGTATAGGTCTAATTGAGAAGTTAAAAAGTAATGTAAATGCCTTTAGAATGTCTCACCTCTGGTGATAATCTTGTGCTTTGCAGTGACAGGAAATACATTATCTGTGTGTTGGATTAACAGGTCATTAAAGAGCAGGTTAATTAAAGATTCAATGCATTAGACCAGAGAGGAGAGAGGAATTGATGACTCTTTCCATACGATTGTACGTGTGCTGTATAAAATGTGAAAGCCCACCAATAATCTGTAATCTTGTAGCTTCACTATTGAGTGGATAGGTTTCCAGGTAAAAATGAAACATCCCTTGTTAGCAGAAGGGCAAATACAACAGATTGTTGTAGGATATTTTTTCCCTCCAAATTCAGCAGTACTGATTGCATTGTTCATAAAGCATACAGCAAATGACTAGTTAAATTAATTTGCATTAATAGTTGCGTACAACAATTTACACAGCTTTTTTAACATTAAACTATGATACAAACTTAGTTAGACAGATGCAAACATATGATAGACATCTGATTACAATGTAGAAGGTGGGTGAAACCTAATGCTAGGGAAGGTGGGCAGGACTGTGTCTACTATACAGGTAGACTCAGTGGAGCCTTTATGGGGAGTTCTAGTTTTTTTTGAATTCGAAACCTATTTGATGATGTGAGTTCTGGCAGTGGCATAACTAAAAATGCCAGTGTCTTCTGCAAGATGCCCATTCCCAGCACAATAAGACCTGCCCACACAATGCTTTCCTTATTGGATGAGGCTTGATTCAGCTTCTAATTGTTTTCTTGTTGTATGGTGGGGAAAGCTGAGGAGTGTGGAGATAAAAGCAGGCAAAAACAAATCAAACGTGAGGATGGTGGGTCTAAACTGGCCAATCGGGCAACCCTATTGTGCTGCAGGCAAGGGAGTCTCTTGTCAACCGATACCTCTCTAAGTTTTAACTGGTGAATACACTGCCAGAGAAGGGCCATCCTGGATGGAGGTCTTTGTATGTCCCCAGAGTTTTGATTCTTAAAGTAGTAGGAAACTAGTGGAGCAGAAGTTGAGTAGTGACAAGGGATGATGATCTTGGCAACACGAGCCAAATATATATTTCTGTGGAAAATGTTTACAGTTGTACCTCTTCCATGGCTCCTGTATGTACTTGGTAAGAGCATAAATTAATCTGGGGCCAACATTTAAGAGCTGTTAATCTTGACTATAACTTATAATTTATTAACATTAAAATGGAAATTACATGCCAGTCCATAGAACACATTATATTGATTTTTGACTAGCTTTTATTTCTGATAAAACAGGAGCTATTTCTTTGTCCTTATTTGCTATTACATTACTTTGGTAACTACAGATCTTGCTATTCATCCCTTGAAATTAGTTATAAAATAGAAACCTAGAAAGTGTCAGCAGATAAGAACCATTCGGTCCATCTAGTCTGCACAATTTTCGAAATACTTTTATTAGTCCCCAGTTCCCTATCTTATATCTAAGATAGACTTGTGCCTATCCCACGCATGCTTTTAAAACCCTTGACTCTGTTTACCTCTACCACTTCTGCTGGAAGGCTATTCCATAAATGATGCAATGTAATAATTTTATGGAAATTATTTTGCCAATTTTTTTATCTTTTACCCTCTCAACTGAAAACCCAACACAAAAATTATTTGGTGTTTTGTATGTGTTTAGGCCTCATCATAAGAGTTCAGCCATAGTTATTTTATTTTCAATTTCAAGAACTTTTGCTTATGTTTCAAACAATCGTAGCTTATAACATGCCTTACTGCAGTTATTAATGTGTTGGGGAATTCTTCTCATAAATAATAAACACACATGAGCATGCTACATATAGTGTGAAAAGCAGTAAACACATTATATAACACAGGATAATTTGCCAGACACAGAAAGTATAGTGGTTTAAAAAGGTTACTATAATAAATCTAGGATAGATTAATCTAATAATCATCCAGTAAATCAGATAATATTTACGCTAGTTCAATCACTTTGGTTTACTTTTAATTCTAGATTTACTTCGAGAGGAGACTCATTTAATTCAATTCAAAAACTGTGGGCCAACCCACTAAATATAAAGGAAGCTGTTGTAGACATGCTTTTAGTTTTGACAGACAGCCATCAAAGACAATATTTGGAAGAGGAGTTCAAAAACATTGCGTGAGCAACAGGTTTAAAGCCTGAGGCTGTAAATGGATTGTGTTCAAACAAAGGATTGCCATTTGAAACTAAATGGTTCTCTGAAAATACTTCCACAGGATGTGCATGGAGTAGAGAGACATGCAATATTAGCCCCTTAGATATACATGCAGTGACCTTCATAAGTTAGTCATGGCCACTGAGCCATTAAAGGTCCACTACAGCAAGAAAAAATAATGAACAAACAAATGCATGTCAAACTGATACTTAAAAAAAAAAAAAAAATGCATTTATAATTTTATTTTTTTAGGAAAAAAAATTCTCAGCAATTGATCTTAGAAATTTTGAAAAATTAAAAGCTTCTTTGTTACTCCTTATAATTTGCAGAAATTAAAATCATGCCAATAATATAGAGTATTTAGGCATTTGCTTGCAGTTTTGCTAACACAACACATGCATAGATCATTTTCAATGTGTTTTTATTCTCCATATTCACATAAAAGGGTATCACCCAAACATTGTTTTTAAAGTGGTACCCTTTTCAAACTAGCCTATAATGCTGATTGCATATATACAAAAAAGTACATATAAACTACCTCCAAATATCTACTTTCAGTGTGTGTTAACACCTTGTGTTTCAATGATCTCCTACTCTGTCTAAATTAAGTAAACAGGGCTATATCTAACTTATGTATCAGTTGGTCTTCATGTAATTGTGTTTATAACAAACAATGTTCTATATAAAGTTATATATAAATCTTTGGTGAAATATAAATAAATTAATGTAATATTGTGTTTTTTGTTTTGTTTTTTTGTGTACCAAGAGAACTGTTCCTGACGAGCACGGTACTATATATACAATGTATACTATATTCTAAAAATGAATCTATTGCTTGTTGAAAGGTTGATACCTAGTATATTCTAATGAGTGCAGTACTATATTCTCAAAATGAATGTGTTGTGTGTTGAAAGGTTGATCATTGTAGAAGTTATCAGGATGTGCCTAGTGCTTTGATTAACATGTCTGTGCTCAGTAATAAACCTGAGACATGCTGTTTATGGTGAACAGTGAATGTAAATCTCAGTTCAGTCCACAGTTGTAATCTACTGCATTGTTACAGCTCTCTGGTGCTCATAAAATAAACTTAATAACCTGCTGCTGCCCAAGGGACATGCTTCCTTCTAGTCCTCTTCTTTACAATTCAATGTCCACCGTGGCTGCATAATAGCCCACTGAAGTACTGAATTAAAAAGGAACAGCTGTATGATGATAAAAAAAAAAAACCTCACTAATTATTTGTTTGCTTTATTCACAGAGGGTGTCTGTGAGATCTGGCTGACCAGCGAAGACACTGGCGCTTATGGCAAGGACATTGGCACAGATCTCCCAACTCTCCTATGGAAGCTGGTTGAAGTTATCCCTGAGGGTGCTATTCTGAGGCTTGGCATGACCAACCCCCCCTATATATTAGAGCATTTGGAGGTAAGAGCATCACATTCACAAGTCTAAAGTGGGGGGGACGTTTCTGATTTTGGAAAAAGGGTATGATGATTTTTTTTGTAGTATAGGATAAAACGAGCAAATAAATAAACTCAGAAATTAAATTATTCTCAAACCATGGATGCCGCGTACCACATGAGTGCAATTTTGGTTGTTGTTTTTCAGCCTAAATTTTAAGGGACTTTGTAACCTAAACATTCTTTACAGAGTGAATAAATACTATAACAATTATGTTTATATATTAGCAGAAATTAAGCAAATGCATGGGTTAAGAGAACAGTGTTTCTATTAATGACACAGACACACAAGTGAATTACTATTGAGAACATGCATATAAAACTTAACTGTCCATGCATATTAAAACTATTGTGAACTGCTCTGAATTTATTTGCATTTGCATATATTTGCGCCATGCAGTGTATGCGGGGTACTGGGAGTTGCCCCATACTTACTCATAGGCACAACTGTTCAGTAATTACATTTCATGCCACAAGGTGAGGTCATAAACTGAAGCTGTAGAAACATTTAAGACTAACCTTTCTCTTGAACTATACATTGTCTGGCAGTTATTTTTCATCTTAAATATACCCATTGTGAATATGGTTTTCGGTGTCAAGGGGCCTCTGATATGTTAACCCTGCCGCAGGAATTTGATTTCCCCTTCAACAAATGATGCCTTTTTGTAATTAGCTGTAATATTGATATTTCTTTTAACTGGAAAATACAGGCTGACATTTTTTGAAAAAGTACACAAATGTGTTAAAGGAAGCTAGAAGCTTTGTGCCAGAGATAAATATTTGGAAACAACTGTAATTAACCTTTTAAGTGTTAGGATTTGTTTCTCGTACCTTTCACTTTTAAACCTTTATTAGCAGTATTAAAATATAATGAAGCACACACTACCACTGAAAACGTGTAACCAAGGACATTTTTGTGGAGGGAAATAGAGAAAAGCACTACTGTATCACAGCTATTGTTTGTTTCTTTGAACCTGACCAGTATTTACTCATATTAAGTAGTGAATTTTTTATTAAAGGAAATTATTGAGCAAAAAACCTGAAGGCATAATATTGTCCTCCTTTGTTATAGCCCTTGGTTTCTAGGCCAGTCCTATTCTTGGGACCAGGGTTCATGAAAACATTAATTGCAACATAATTTTTATTAATGTGTTAATTATGTTTAATATTTTTTTTGGTGTTGGTTTTATCATGTTTTTGTGATTTTTAATTAATCCCTTGCTTTGTAATGCGCAATAATGACTGTCCTGTGGCAAATTGTATATGGTAATTTCTTTTACACTTTTCAAATGTTGTCATACAGTATTTGCTCTATTTTGTGAAATTTCACCTGGGTTGGTTTCTTTATATGTTGAACCTGTTTGAGTTTTTTTCTGTCAGTCATGAGCTCTGTAACAAGCAAAACGAATACAGTACAACAGTAATTATAAAAAAGAAATGGTGAATTACCTAGTGCTTTTTAAAAGCAGATATTTTTTCTTCCATCATTTTATTTGCAGTGTCAGTGTGCCAGCCAAAATGGCTTCCTACAGGTTTGGTTTCATAGCCATTATTTGTGATGGTGTGCATTCAATGCAGATTGTCCTAGAAAGTAGCGTTTCAATCTGTTACTGGATGTCTGCCGAAGCCTGAAAAGCATGTTGAGCTGTAAATGTGCCACTGGGAGGTTTCATTCTTCCTTTTCATTACTGGTTGGCTGGTATGATGCCCTCGCTGCTCTGTATTCTCCTGCTTCTTTATTTCATGACACCGCAGCATGTACAAATAGCTAGTTACACTATTTCTGTTAATCAGTTTACTGCAAGGCTGATGATGATGATGCTGCCGCAACTGCTCATGTTTTTATTTTAGTTTATTTTTTATTCTTAAAAGGTGACTTAGTTTCCTTATTTTACTCACAATCAAACATTATTTTAAGGATGAATTGTTTTTGCGCCTAGAAGCAGTGCTGTATTTACCGCGAGGCATCCTAGGCGGATGCCTATGGCGGCAAATTTTGGGGGGCGGCAGCGCCCCCCAGCACTGGAAAAAAAAAATTAAAAAAAAAAAAATCCAAAAAAAAAATCTGGCCCTTTAAAAAAAAAAAAAAACCCCACCGCGCCTGCAGGCAGAGACGGAGGTGAGAAGGGATCGGAAGATCCCCCCTCACCAACGCTCAGCCTGCCAGGCTGCACGGGGAGCCGAACAGGCAGCACAGAGAAACCTCCGTGCTGCCTGTTCGGCTCCCCCTGCAGTGTGCCGACAGGTCACGTGACGGGCGCGCTGACGTCATACGCGCGCCCGGTCACGTGACCTGTCGGCACAATCGCCGGGAAGCCGAACAGGCAGCATGGAGGGACCATGCTGCCTGCCTGCCAGGGAAAGGTAAGTGCTGATGGGAGACTGTGTGTGTGTGTGTGTGTGTGTGACTGAGTGTGATGGGAGTCAGAGTGTGTGTGATTGGAGACAGTGTGTGTGAATGAGTGTGATGGGAGTCAGAGTGTGTGTGATGGGAGACAGTGTGTGTGACTGAGTGTGATGGGAGTCAGAGTGTGTGTGATTGGAGACAGTGTGTGTGAATGAGTGTGATGGGAGTCAGAGTGTGTGTGATGGGAGACTGTGTGTGTGTGTGTGTGTGTGACTGAGTGTGATGGGAGTCAGAGTGTGTGTGATTGGAGACAGTGTGTGTGACTGAGTGTGATGGGAGACAGTGTGTGTGACTGAGTGTGATGGGAGTCAGAGTGTGTGTGATGGGAAACAGTGTGTGTGTGACTGAGCGTGATGGGAGACTGTGTGTGACTGAGTGTGATGGGAGTCAGAGTGTGTGTGATGGGAGACAGTGTGTGTGACCTGTGTGTGATGGGAGTCAGAGTGTGTGTGATGGGAGACAGTGTGTGTGACTGAGTGTGATGGGAGTCAGAGTGTGCGTGATGGGAGTAGGAGTGTGTGACTGAGTGTGATGGGAGTAGGAGTGTGTGACTGAGTGTGATGGGAGTGTAAGCTTGATGTGAGTCTGAATGATGGGGCATGTCTTAGGTGTGTAACGTGGGTGTGCAGCTTGGGTACGGGGTGCCCGGATTTTGTCTGCCTAGGGCAGCACAAAATCAAGATACACCACTGCCTAGAAGTTGACTGTATATGGTCTATATTTACACGTAACATTAAATGATCACCTTTACCAATGCTATGAAATTGCTGCTGTTGTTGTGAATATTTTACTTTCAGATCTTTAGATCGCCATTATCCATTGTTGTAAGGTTAATGTAAGCTTGTGAGCAGAGCTACCTCTGTTCATGTACATTTTCTGTAAGTCAAAAACATGGCTCTTTAGTCCATCCTAAAGAAGGTGTTTTTACTTGCTTTACTTTCCCCTCCTCTATACAAAACTTTTATACCAAATCATTGGGGGAATTTTTTAGTGTAGTGTCAGACTGTATTTGGCTCTAGATTTAGGCCTTAGTGTGTTGAAAACATGGCATGTACTCCGTGGGTCATTGTGAATGATGATCCGGTCACCATCTGTCACTGCTAGAAAGAGATTCTCATTTTAAAGGGACACTAAACGTTATTTTTCACGTGTGCTCCTAATATACATGGAAGCAAAGGTTAAACAAGGTTTAATGTTCCTTTAAATACAATAAGTAGAGGGATGTGTAAAATTACTCTGCCAAACATTGTTTATATTTTGAGTTATAGAGAATAAAAAAATGTTCTTCAAAACAAAACTGCCCATATTGTTTCCCTAACTGACTTAACATTGACCTGAAGCCAATTGTTTACTGGCCTGGCAGTAATTCTATCCATTTGCAAATGTATAACATAAAGGAAAACAGTTTTCTCAGTTTGATTGTCACCTTAGGTCTTAATAAGCAAATACACTACTTTCAAAGTGAAATATGTAATTTACACATTGTCACATGGTGATGTCATAAACAATATTTACATTTAAAACATAACCAATAAGGCAGCATATCTTGCTTGCTTTCTCTCCTACTTAGTTAGTGATATCTTTTAAGCAGATGCTTGATAGAATGTATATATTTGAATGTGAATAAGTTGGAAAAACAAAACAAAGCTTTACAGTTTTGAACCTACTTTATCAATTTGTTACTTCACCTTGTCGTCTTTGCCCAGCCTGTTTCTGATGGGACTAAAATTCACGCTTATTGTGTTTTTATAGTCCAGTGGCTTTTCGCAATTGAACTGCCTTCTGACAAACTGTACACTGCTCCTTCCCTACCAATGCAGTTAATAATTAATGTTTTACTTTTGGTCACTTCTTTTATTTTGTTTTATAATAATTCTCTTTATCCAATTAGTCCGACATTATGAGGTGGATTCTGGTTTTTCATTTTAAATGCACTAATTAGGCTTTCAGAATTAGATTATATCCCCAAAAAACAGCCTGACATTAACATTTGTGACACAAGGTGAATTGCTTGATAATGAAAAGGTCACACACCACAACATGGTAATTAACCTAGCAACTGAAAAGTCTATGGAAACTATTTTCCTCTAATTGTGCTTGACCTTCTTGGGGTTAATGCATCCCACACAGGGCCCAGTGGTATGTTTTCCCTTTAGAAACATCCCATCCTGAAAGGTCACTGGGGAGAGGTGGAAAGTGATGTAAGGACACTGGCCTGTGAAGCTGTCACACCTAGACACGTTTAACTCATGTTTGTCTTGGAACATAAATATATTCCACAAAATAAATCCTGTCCCTGCCCTCTCTCCATGTCTATTACATAAAAGTGACATCATATTCCTAGTGGTAACCGGCAAACATTTATTTTGAACCATATTATTGCTATACTGAGTTTTGTAATATGCAATTTATTCTATGACTTGTGCTAGTGTGAAATCAGCATCAGTTTGATAGCTCTCTGGCTGAATTTGATGGTTGATCTGCTAGCTCACCACAACCAGAGCAGGGCTGGCATCTTTCGACAAGGAGGGCAAAACCAATTTTGTGTCCCATGGTGCATCTTCATCAGCCTTACCGTTATCATCCAATGTAGACACAGATAGACAAATATGTTAGGGATTGATAGAAAGACAAGACAATTGTATAGAAAGGTAGAAATGTCTACAATTTCTACACTATGGTGCTTTTAGAAGTGGAAACTGTTCAGGCCACAGTCCATGTAACTATGTTTTTATTTGTGTGTGTGTGTAACGCAAGCCAGGCAGGGGGGGTAAATTCTGGGTGCAATCTAGATTCTTGGGTAAGTCCTGGGTTCAATGTGGGTGCAGAGGAACTAAATTAAAAAGAATTTCTGTATAAATATATATAAGCTTTTATATATATATATATATATATATATATATATATATATAAATATAAATTACACCCTCCCCCCACACACACACTTTTGTCCCTGCCCCCCTAAATTTGATTTCTGGAGACACCACTTTATGCATTAAAAACTGATTGGCATGATATTCTCTACACTGTTATTTTTCTGATTTCAAGCAGATAAATCTGCTTGTTATTAGCCCTTTCCAAGTTAGGTAATTCTGTTTCATGTTCAATATGTATAATTGTACTACATTGTGTACGGTATGTTGCCTGACTGTACATGCATTCGGTTGGCTATAAAAATGATCTTCACATTTTGTATTTAATAGTCTATTGCACTGCAGTCCCATAGTTGAATGTGTGTATCCTATGCCAGACTCTTGATATTAGGGGAGACGTAGGCCATTAGCAGCTAAAGAATCGGGTTTTGGTACGCTTCTTTTCAATATATGCTTAGCCACTGAATCCCTGATTTGTAACCTGTATTTTTAGAATAGAGCTCAATTTAGTTTATTCAAACATAGTTGATGTTGATTTTGATATTACAAAAGAAAGTTTATGTTGTGTCATAAGCACTATGTTTTAATCCCTATAATGATAGGTTGATCTTGCATAGCCTAAACACTAAAGAAGTGAGTTCCAGTACCGTGGAATCTTTCAACGTTGCAAGATGTCATGTGACATCATGTCACCCCACCTTTTTAGCTCCGCCCCAAGCCATTCCAACACCTGCTCATGGGATATTTACTAGTATGTAGGGTGTGACTAACCAATATACTGTTGATGGTCCCACAATTCATTATGAGCTTCTAACTGATATATGGTGAGTACGTTGGTCAATTTATGCAGTGACTGTATTTATTATTATTTCTTTACAAACAACATCATATTCTGCAGTGCTATAAACACAACATGCAGACAATGGAGAATGTAACACATTAGACAGACTAAAAGGTGAAGTGGGCCTTACCTAAAATTTGGCTTTACAGTCTAAAGAGCAAAAAGTATTTTTGATATCTGCACAGTTTTGAATTGAAAGTGGTTGTAAAGAGGTTGTATATAATGAACCATGTTAACTTTACAGGTTCACACTAACATAACAGTACATAAGAGTGATTATATAAAGGCCCGGCTCGTGTGAAAGTTTTGGATTGTAAAAATGAGTGTTCTAGAAATGTATAACCGTGCATTCACAAGATTCCATTTTCTCCAAACATCAAGCACTTAGAAGCTGCCTGTGTATGAGGAATCCAAACAAGTAGCCTTTCATCTCACACCTGTCAAACTAGAACCAACTGAGGGCTCCACAGTAAAGCATCTGCTTCAGATCATGGCTTGTATTGGACCATCCACCTCAAGGATTTAAATAATAGTTCCCAGATTTCAAAATGCTAGTGAACATTGCTATCGGTCTACACAAAATGTATATTGGTGCTATTTTTTTATTTTTTATTTCTTACATTTTTATCTGATTTTCTCAATAAGAACATTATTGATGTTGTGTTTCCACTTTGCTTCAGACTTTTTATTAATGATGATTTGGGTTTGTAAATGAGAGATGCTATCTGTCATGTTTACAATTTCAGCTGTAGTCACAGCCGGCCCTACAATATTACAGGCTGGGGACCTTGCGTACATTAAAAAAAAAAAAAGATTCTCTCTGGGATCGCACTCCATCTAAATCACCAGGAAGCGCAGGGTGAGGGATAAAGTCTGTGCATTAGTGCAGACTTCCTTCTCCACCTCCCCCTCGCGCTCAGCGCTCTTTGGAACAGGTGATGAGCTGTGCAGGGAGTACAGTGTCACACTTCCTGCACATCTAAGTGTTGGGGACAGAGAGTGTGTGCTGGGGCAAGTCCTGTGAGTGCAAATCTGGGTGCTGGGATAAGTCCTGGGTGCAATGTGGGAGCAGAGAAAATAAATAAAAACACAGAATGCATTTTTGTGACTGAAAGGGGTAGCATTTCATCCTTTGCCCTGGCAGCATAATATCTTGGGCCAGCCATAGCTGCAGTACAATATTGATTATAAAAGTAAATTTATATGAAGACATGCCTGCTAATATTTGTCAGAATGTAGGGAAAATATACCGGTGATGTGGGTACTGGCTTCTCCTTTTTTTTTTTTTTTCTTACTTTGATTTTTAATATCAATAATTAATTAAACAACAATAACACTAAGAAAATAGTACCACAAACTAAAGCTTTTCCCCCCCACTTTATTTAATGGACATCGTCTCTTAATAGAGTGCAAACAGACACAGACTTAATTAAATAAAATATAGATCATTACATGGTTGTAAAATGATTTAATAACAGAGGGTTTTATTTAAAGACATTAAATTATATTTTCAAGTTTAGTGTTACAGAAATGAATACACAAATGCATTTATTTGGGCTGTTTCCTCCCTGACTGGAGTGTCATGTTAAATTTAGTCAGTTGTCCCTAGTGTGATAGAAAGCAGGCAAACATCTGGTCGGTGACTGGCTCTTGCTGCTAGCACAGAGAGAGCTCCATGTCTTTGCACGGGATCAGCAAGGGGGGACCTTGACGGTGCAAAAACGAGGGTCTCTCTCTGTGCTAGCAGCGAGAGCCAGTCACTGACCAGATGTCTGCCATGCTTCCTATGGAAGCATGGCAGCTCGTGGTCAGAGGATAAACTGGTGTGTGCTATCATTACCCCTCACTCTAGGGACAACTATCCTTTCACTTTTGCTTCTATATTAGGAGCACAAGTGAAAAGTAAAGTTTAGTGTCCCTCTGATCTCAGTGGTAATTTCCTTGGAATCCATCCTATTGGATTTGAGGAGCCATTTGCTGCTGGCTGTAGACTGCATCAGGAAACTAGAGCACTTCGCTAAGCGCTGGTTCCGCCGTCTGTTGAGGCTAATGGCTTTGCAGCTGGTGGGTTAATTTAGTTATGATAAAAGTTTCTGTTGAGAATTTAATATAGCTGTGGCCAAACCCTTACACGCTAAAAGGTTGTCTGTTATTATTTGATGGGCTTGGTTGGGGTCTTCTGGTTGGGTATGTGGGATGGGAGTCATGAGCTTAAAGCAGGGCTTGACAAATTTAATTAAGTTTTAGGAGCCAGCTAAAAAATTTAGGAGCCAGACAACGGCACATCACAAAATCATAAACGCACGGAGACAGTCACATACACCAACCATACACAGCCAGTTACATTCACACGCCACATACACAGCCAGTTACATTCATACACAGCCAGTTACATTCATACACAGCCAGTTACATTCATACACAGCCAGTTACATTCACACACACACGCCACATACACGGCCAGTTACATTCACACACACACAAACCACATACACGGCCAGTTACATTTACACACACACACACACACACACACACACCACATAGACAGCCAGTTACATTCACTCATACACACACACACACACACACCACATAGACAGCCAGTTACATTCACTCATACACACACACACACACACCACATAGACAGCCAGTTACATTCATTCATACATACACACAGACCACATAGACAGCCAGTTACATTCACTCATACATACACACAGACCACATAGACAGCCAGTTACATTCACTCATACATACACACAGACCACATAGACAGCCAGTTACATTCACTCATACATACACACAGACCACATAGACAGCCAGTTACATTCACTCATACATACACACAGACCACATAGACAGCCAGTTACATTCACTCATACATACACACAGACCACATAGACAGCCAGTTACATTCACTCATACATACACACAGACCACATAGACAGCCAGTTACATTCACTCATACATACACAAAGACCACATAGACAGCCAGTTACATTCACTCATACATACACAAAGACCACATAGACAGCCAGTTACATTCACTCATACATACACACAGACCACATAGACAGCCAGTTACATTCACTCATACATACACACAGACCACATAGACAGCCAGTTACATTCACTCATACATACACACAGACCACATAGACAGCCAGTTACATTCACTCATACATACACACAGACCACATAGACAGCCAGTTACATTCACTCATACATACACACAGACCACATACACAGCCAGTTACCTTCACACATTTTTGCTCTTTAAAAAAAAAAAAAACACAAAAATAGTATTTTTTACGGTGTCCTCCCTCCCTGCTGCTTACCTCATTGCAGGGGAGGGGGACATTTATGCTGGAGCCCGATCCTCTTTCGGTTTCTGCTAAGTGCCGAGTTGTCACGTGACACTCGGCACTACAACGTGTTGCGCGAGGGGGCGGAGCTTACAGTCTGTGTGATCCGAACAGACTTTCTCCCCTCGCGCTGCGTGTAACGGATGGCAGTCGGCAAGGGCTCCCTGTGACAAACAGCACCCGGGCGCCAGGTCTGATTTCCTGGTCGCCATGGCGACCTGGCGCCCGGGGTTTGTCGAGCCCTGGCTTAAAGAGAGAGTCTATTCCCCAAACACACTTTGGTTCAAGATGAAGATCACTGCTTGTATAATGCACAGGCTTGTATCCCTGTGTGATCTGATGCAGGCATTCTGTAAAAATCACATTTTTAATATTTGTCTCAAGCCCTCCCCGGGGATTACTCTGCATGTTTACTGCAAGTGCGGGAGCACTGATTCTATAGACACTGAGGATATAAAGTTTTGTTTCATAGTGTCATTTCCTGTCCTCCTCAAATTGAGTCTATTGAGTGGCCTATGAGTGACCTTGTTCTTGTACACAGTAGGATCTCTTAACAGTCCAACACATTGTCTAATGACATCACTAGAGAGACAGGATATTCCATTCATTTGAATGGCATTATGCTCATTGGTTCCTGCAGCAAAAAAAAAAAAAAAAAAAGGAAATTACTTTTACTCATGTGGTGTGGGCAGTCCTTGTTTCTTGCAAACTGCTGTAATTTCACAATTTCTTCTAGCTGTAAGTATTTTATATTTTAACCAGTGCAAAATGTAAGACATGCATTTTTAAAGTACTTTGAAAGCACATTAATATGCATTAATATTTGGAACATACATTTTGGGCACTAGACAGTCCCTTTAAGCAGTCAAGTATATAGTGTAACAAAACAAGTGGACTTCACTTAATTTCATTTTTTCTTAGCAGATCTGACATGCTTTCCTTGTGAAATTTATAGGAAATACATGATGATGTCCACTATAAAAGTTTAGTTGCATATTGACATCCTACGTTTAAAATAAAATAGAATGGGAATATATTTTTATGGTTTATTGGTATATTACATTTGTAAGCTAGTCCTAGAATTATTGTAATTTCTAAATAATGCATATTTGTTACAAAAACCATACAAAATATGATATTCAAGAACATTCTTCATTATTTCTGTAGTGGATTAGAGATAATGTCAGCCACTTAGGAAGCAAGAAACGTCCACACATCTTACTCAACAGTCTGCCCTTTTCGCTCTGTAATATTTCCACTTTTATTAATAACCAAATGAGGGCTCACTTTGTGTGTTATTTCTGTTCTTCATAGTAATTAAAGCTTCAGCAGCCTCTATCCATGCTGCTCCTGGAGATCATACTTGGTCCATATGCATGCAACCCTTTGTTTTGTGTGATTGATGGGCTGCCACATTTACTGTGCTTTGCTGCATCATCTACATAATCTACAGCAAAGCTGCTCTGCTTCATTAGACCCTGGCACCCGCAGTTAAAGAAAAGAGTGGAGAATATCTTTTGGAGATCATTCTTTAAACGTTCCCTGAAAATGGAAATGAAACTAATGAATTGTTAGCGGGCTTCGTAAAATTGGACAGAATCTCATCTTTACACATCTGTACCACCCTGAGAGTTAGAGATTTGGATGTCCTTGATTCATCTGGGCCATAATGCTGCTGTTACTGGGAGATTTGTATTTGTTGAAAGATGTTCACTGTTTCAGCCCAGAGTTGAAGAAACTACAAATTCTAACAGACTCTGCTCATTTAACGTGTCTATTAGTCTCTTGTATCGTTTTGCTTGTAGCATTGTTTACTTACATTTTATGTTTTGCGTACATTACAATGACCATTCTGGTTACTTTTTACTATTGTACCAGTTTATCTAGTATTATATAGAATGAGTAAATAATAGAAAATTGTAATATATATTGCTAAAAAGAAGAGGTTATGTATAACAAATCCTGCACACTAAAGTGTCAGGAAGTTAAATAATAAAAAAAACATAAACAAAAACATGTTATAGAACATTATTGTGCCATTAATTAGCTCTTACATGCGTTGTCTAATTACACACCACAGGACTTAAAATCAAGTGGAAATGCAATATTTAATAAAGCTACTGACCAGCTAAATAAAGACTCAACATGCAGAAGGTTTGTTATGCACAGTGAAGTGTACAGTGGTTTTTAGGTGGGCCTTTACATAGCCCATCATAAAGAGTGCCCACTGTGTCATCGAATGTGTGGAAAGTCTATCCTTATTAGAGGAACTATGTCACCTACTCGTTGTTTGTACTGTGAATGTAAAAAATAAAAAGGATCTGTACATTGTGTTAAAAGATTTGCAGACAAATGCATAGATTAACAGAAAATGTGTGTAAAATATATCTGTGGTGACATATGTGGAGACACCATAGATGCATCTTTAATATTGTAACACACATGTTTTTATCTAGGTTAATCAGGGGTGGGGAACTTTTTTTCTTCCAAGGGCCATTTGGATAATTTTAACATCATTTGAGGGCCATACAAAATGATCAACTATAAAATAAGCCAGCTATATTTGGTCAAACCTTTAAATAACTCACCCCTAACTGCTTCTCTTAACAACTTCCAGGCTTCCTGGTTGATGGGGCATGTTGGGGGTGTGCAACGTGGGTGATGGGGCATGTTGTAGGTGTGCAACGTGGGTGGGGGGGCCCGAATTGTGTCTGCCTAGGGCTGCACCAAACCAAGATACACCACTGTTCAGGTGTCCTGTACATCTCACCCCTGTGCCCCAGAATCACTTTGCACACAGGAATTTCCCCCACACCCACGTTGGACTCAGGAATTGCCCCAGAAGCCACTTTGTACTCAGAACATTTACCCCAGAATGCACTGCACGCAGAACCCTCTCAAAACTTACCTGAGCTGAGCTTCCCAGACGTGTGCTGCAGGCGGGGCTATGGAGGCTGTAATGAGCAACAGCTCACACAGCCTGCACAGGGTCACATGACGTTGACACCACGATCTCCCTGTGGTTGCCTTGGCAGGCTCAGACCAAATGAGCCGGACGTTCCCCACCCCTGCACTATATGCTTTTGCATTGCCCTTTACACAAATTATAGATAATTGTTTATTCTTTAAACTTTTTAGTATAGACATTGATTTAGATGATGGAGTCCCTTTAATAGTTAAAAATTTCTCAATAAATGTTACCAAAATTCAAGCAGGGTGTTAAACTATAATATAATGGTAAGCATAACTTTAATTGGAGGGTTTTGTTGTCATGAGAACAGTGGAGAAAATAGCACAATAGTACATGAAATCTGACAATTACTTAGTGCTATTATCACATATTCATAACCTTTTAACATTAGTGGTGAACTGACACATGTTCTTGATTAGAAGGCAAGGTTGTTTTTTTTTTTTTTTTTTTTTTTAAAGTTAATCTCACCTTGTAATCGTGTTTGCCCTATATCCAGACCACAGGTGCCTGTAGGGCTTAATTTACCAAGCCCCAGTAGTTTCACAGTGTGGCTGCAGTTCCCATAGTGTTAATTAGGGGTTGGTTACCTTATAACAGCAGTTTTGTTATGTTTGAAATTTTTTTTATAAATGATAATATATTGTAGCTTCTCAACCTGCACGTAGTCCCTCCAATAAGCCTGTCAGAAGGAACATATAGTAATGGCCTTATTGGATAATAGGGGAAAGGAATCCACTCTCTTTTTGTGTAGTTCTAGTGTAAATGCAAGGTTAATAGTGGAAAAACATCCACATGCAGTCCCCAAAAGCCTAGGCTTCAAACAATGGTCCTTCAGATGAACTAGGAATCCTATAACTCCCCTGTCTACCCCTAGGGATGCCATTTGTGCATAATGCCCTCCTGCCTGTTTACGCCAATGTTAAAATGTATAGGTTAACTATAAAAAAAAAAACTATTTTTCGCAGAACTCTAGAATCATGAAATTTGCACAGCTGATTCAAGCTGGAATTTCTAGGTCAATACATCTACATTGTTCCTTTCCCAAGTTAGGCGTTAACTAAGTTTTGCAGCGATTTAGACACCATATAAACTACAAAGTTGATGGGTCATTGTTCTTCATCACTATTGATGTCCTAATCTTCCTTTGTCAATGCCACCCTTAGAAACTTTGAAACCTATGACACAAAATCTTCAGGAAAGAAATCTCATATGCTGTTGTGCCACTGCATTGGTAGAAATATGGTAGAAACATTTCTGAATTTTTTTTTATATAGATCTCAATATCGAATGACCTTTATGCTGACAGGATGGACAAAAGGATATAATTACGACCCATTAAGATTTTTAAGCTAGTTTGCCCAAAGCCTGGAAAGATTCGGGGTACCCTGGAGTCATATCCAAAGCCAAATTTTGAGCTACACAATATGTCCTGATGTGACCACGAATAACCTCACAATTCATCCATCATGGCTAAATACACACTGAATGCTTTTGAAACCAAAAGCACACCGAACCGAGGAGCACCAACAAGAATTGAAGTCCTGGGCAAAACCGAGTAGTGTGTATGTATGTATGTATATATATATATAAATCCAAACAGTTGTGCACTCAGCTCAGTATATAAACAAAAATCTGAAAATAATTACCTAGGTGCAGTGCCGTTTTTGGTAAAAATACGAATCCAAGAAAAGCAGAAAGAAGACACGCACTCATTGGATTTAGAAAAATGAAATATACTGTATCTTATTATATTATATAATAATCGTCATGTGTATATATATATATAGTAATTTGTCAGCTATGTACTTTTATGACAAACAAATGACTGAAAGTTTTGTGAAAGCAGGATTCTGAAGTCCAAGGGAAGTTGGCATGGTAATAAGCATATGTAATTGAACAAAATGAGGATGGGTGATTAACCTAGTTTTAGATTCAGGAAAGGTGAGGCCCGGTGTGACTGCTGTGTTGGGGATTCCTGTTTACAGTTCAACATTGGAGTAAAAGTTTCCATTAAAACTTTAGTGTCTGTGCGCTTAAAAGATTCAAGCCTATCAGATTACTGTCTGGTTTTTCGAAGAGGAAACCTTTCCAAACATCTGCTAAATGTTTGTGTGGATAGTGTCATGCAGTGTAACACTTGTGGTATCTCTGTGGATAGGCCATTTGAGGGAGCACACCTGCCAGTAAATTGTTCCATGTCTGAGACCCGTGTTAGCACACTGACCAGGTTCTGGAAAAAATTAAAGGGATCAATGTGTAAAGCTTAAATTACCAGTCCTGTTTTGGTTTTTGTGTGTGTGTAGGGGAAAGAAATTCAGCTTTTGTGCAGCTGCCTCACTTAATTTTTGTTATCTATGTTACCATACTGATGCCTGAAAACTAGAATAACTTTTATGTGTGTGTATTAAATAGCTTTTCGTTTCCCACATGAATCTACAGTAGTAAGTGTATGTTCTCCAAAAACTTTCCCAGTTGAAAGGAGACATGGTGATAACAGTTGTGCAGAACATATACTGCAAGGAATAAAGCAGAAACAGATATTGTTTGATAGTGCCACCACAATGAAGGAGAAATAGCATATGCTTTATTCTTTGCACAGCTGTAGGTGTGTGTGGATATTGTAAGTGTGATCAGATCAGATGTATGTATGTGTGCCCTTCTACCCTTTATACAAAAACTTGTTACAAAAGTGTTCCCCCCCCCTCAAGGTTTAGTGTCACTTTAAGAGCAAGTGACTAGTAATGCAGAATAAAATCGTGTTTAATAAATGAATGAATAGTAGAAATACTTTAAACGTTCCAGCTCATTCTTCTGAAGAATGAAGTGCTTAGTCAACATCAGGATGTAGTACTGAGCTATGCACTAAAAAAAAGTCAACAGTTCATACTAAGAACTCTCTCTTGAATTTTCCTGTGTTAGGAGCTCTTACTGAGACATTTCTACAGTTGGCTGGTCGGTTCCAAGTTTGTTCCGAGTTTTAGCTCCCTGGGGTGAAGGCAAATATAACAAGAAAGTCCCACGGTTGATCTGCTGTTTCTAAAATAAATAAATATGGAAGGGAAAGGATAAATAACCCTTCTATATTGGTATTCTCTACAATAAACATGGATTAATTCAAACATATATTTAAGAATATTAACGTAAGGTTTGCATAAGAATAAAGTAGGCACATAAATATCATGCCTTTTACCAATCACTTTTGCAGTTCCTCCTGGCATACTGTGGGTTAAGTAAGCATTAATCTGAGGCTTTCACTGACCAGCTGCTAAGCGTCTCTCCATGAGTGTGCAGATTGCACGCTATTATGTGCAACAGTTTTAGCTTCCACGCTGAATTGAATAGAAGTCTGTTTTTTTGTGTGTTTTAAATACTATGCTTAAAATCTATAAAGCAAATTGGAGAACATGCCTGCAATTATTTTACCTTGATAAAAGAAAGTACACATCCCTATTCAGAATTCCAAAAAATGCGCAAGTCCATTTCCAAATTCTCAACAATAGACCTGTTGTTCAAGGAACCATTTTTATTTTTTTTAGAGAGCTTGTGATAAACTTGGTCCCTCTGCACATCCACTCACTAACTGAAATATATTTTTATTAGTTATCAATGCTTTATAGTAGATGCAATGCAATATATTTCATAGTTATCACGCCATGGGCACCAAGCAAAAATGTTAACATTAGACTATTAATTAATAAGTAAGACACTCAGTTACAATATTATACTGTCACTGAAAATGTATTTCATACAACACTATAGAATGTTACAATGTAGTTAGCTGTGACTTTTTATATTATACCATGCTTCCCAAATTGTTTACCATCCTCCTGTTTTGGAGGCACAGTCCCTTTTGACCCCATTTGTAGGATAAATGTATAACAACTCTCTAAAGCAATACAATAATAATGAGGATTTAAATTGCAGTCAACGTGTTTTTCAAATCAGTGTAAGTAAAATACTCTCTCTGTTCATGTTCTAATTAACTTCTCTAATTAAATAACTTTCTATGTAACCACATAAAAGATGGCCTGTAAAAAAAAATTGGCTTGAGGACAAAGTTAAGACTATGTAGGCTACAGCATTAAGTGTGATTTGTTTTTGTTTGTCTAAGGGTCAACCTTGGAGGTATTTACTACCTTTGGGTGTCTTTTGTAATGAATATTATAGATGCATACCTCCCGGCTGTCCCATTTTTTGTCCCAAAACGGGACAGTTGGGAGGCATGAATTGACTGCTGTTTGAGATAGCTCTCTCCCTAAAAGCGTGGTGCTGTCCGATGGGTGAGCACAGCGCAACGCATGCAAGCTCCACCAGGTTGCTCTGCAAGACTTACGGAAACTATGAGAGCCAGATGTCAGCTGACTTCCTGCTCTCAGAAGACCTCATCGGACAGTGTTCTTCCTCTGCAGAGACAGGAGGCAGACACTGTCTGAACGGTCTTGCTCCCTGCATATGAAGGTAAATAAGCAGGTGTGTAAGGGTGCCTGTGTATTTTTGTGTTTGTGTGTAAGTATCTCTGTGTTTGTGGAAGTGTGACTGTGTCTGTAAGGGTTTGTGTAAGTGTGACTGTGTATTTCTGTGTGCAGTGTCGCTGTGTATATGTGGAAGTGTGACTGTGTGGTTGTGTGTGTAGCTGTGTAAGTGTGGCTGTGTATGCACATTATTGTGAGCTGGGGCTCGGTCATACTGCATGAGAAAGCCCAACTCATGTAATAAAACTCACCGTAATGGTGCAATTTTTTCTATTGGGTGAGTTGTGTTAGAGCAATTAAAAAAAAAAAAAAAGTGTCCCACTTCTGAAATGTTGAGAGGTATGTAGATGTATACTAAGGAGGAACTTTGGTTGAATGGCATGGTCCGAATTTTCCAGAGATCTCTCTCTGCTAGTACAGAGCAAGACCATTGTCTTTGTATATGATAAGCAGAGCGGACCTTAATATGGTCCTCTCTGATGATCCCATTCAAAAACAGATGGTCTCTTTTTGTTGCTCAGAAAATAAACAGGCATGTACCATCAAAAGTACATGCCAGTCTGTACGTAGACTAGGTGCAACTAATTGTTTTACTTGTGTTTCTTTATTACCAGCACAAGTCAAAAATAAAGTTTAATGTCTCTTTAATCAAAATTGTAAAAACAATTCGCTTCAGGGACAAATTGTTCAGGACACTAAAGAATGAATACTGTGCATGCACAGTAGCACTGACACTACCCCCTTCCAAGCCACACATCCCGCACTACTTATGTTTTAGCATGGATGCCCGAAACACGTCAGGCAGCCTCTAAGCTATTTTTCTTTTGTGATGTGGGCATATCATGATTTCAAATCTTCACCAACAGTGCGAATTTGTGAGTCTTCTGCATAATGCATTTCTTTCTTTGTCCATCACAAATCCCGCATTGCCTGTCTTGAATGTATGCTATATAGCATTGATATCTTCTGTATACTTTAGCATCCTGGTGCTCCTGCTTTCAGGCCACACTACAAATCCCATCAATGTCCCATTGTCAGGCATAGTGGCAGCAGGTTGGTCTTCTTTCCCTAGTGGTGCTGCACATGGTTAAACAACATCATGTGTAAATGTGCCACACGTGAAAGTCTCAGGGACTTTAAAAAACAAAAAACATTGCCACTATCTTATGTATACCAGCGATTACATTGTAGTTTTTATACATAACCTCCCACCCCTTAGTGTATTTCAGAACATTACGACATTCTAGTTGAAAGCTACAAAAAAACCTAGTGGGATATTAAACTTTATTTATGTGAATATTCAGACATACTGCAATAGGTGGTCTTGTAATTGCTTTTTTATTTTGAACATGCTTTTGATTGTCCCCACTGGGGTATTTGTAGCTAAAAGATTAAAACTAGTCCAAATAGAGCTCAGCTAATTATTGCTGGGCCGCTGTCACGCCTGCAGAATAACGTCAAAAAGTTCATTAAAAGAACATGCGCCTGATCTTGATTACACTGCCGTTATGAAATAGTGTTATGCCTCTGTGATTTCCTACATACAAGTGACAGCACGTACTTCATTTAAATTACAATATCAAATAAAGTGATACGTTACTTTAGATTGTCTTGCATGTTCTCACTTCTGCAGGTGTAATGAGAAGGCAGTTTGATATTTTTAATTTTACTAATTAAATTATTAAAATGTGTTATTAATGTATTTTATGCATAGGAAAAGTACAATTTGAAAAAGAGAAGCTTCATTAAGCCCATTAATCAATTCATCAATCTCTGCATGTTATAAGCATTTATGTTATAGGTAAGGACATGAGATTAAAACATCATTTTGCCTATTACCCCATAAATATATAATACACGTCTCCATAATGCTGATTGTGTGTATATACATATATAATGTATATTTTTTAATCTGATTAAAGCAATTTGTCTATACATCGCAGATGAATTCAAGTATATGCTGGTTCATTTAACGCTATACAGTAAATGTAAGTAGAGTGGAATTGAGATCTTAAATGATTGCACTGTATCCTAAATTAATACAGCTATAGTACAGGTCAGCCGTGAAGGTGTTTGTCTGCAATCATGTACATATTTTCTTTAAATGATCAAAACCACTCCTTTCTTTTTTGCCTCACGTATATTTTCAAATGCTTGATAAAGCAATCATCCTGGGTAATTCTTTGATATTGGTTACCTGCCTGTCTGCATTTACTTCAAACAATAATTTCTAATGCACACATAACCATTAATTTTTAAAAGCCAAAGAGGACACAGCAGCAGCGATGCATGCATAGATTTGCCTAAAGCCAAGATTATCAACAGGAGACATGGTTCATAACTGGAGACATGTTTTATGGCCAAGAGTTGAGGCCCAATATTGGCTGACTTTCTACCTTTTTTTTCTAAACTGCCTGAAGTGCTTTAGGAATACAGTGTTTGAATAAAGTGGGTTTAACCCGTATCTGCTTTAAGGCATTTAAGAATCAAGATTCTATATTTTCCTAAAAGATTAAGACAATTTCTGATGGCTAGAAGGCTTTATTGTTGCATTTGGTATTGTATTTGTATGCACAGCATGTGTAGCAGGTTAAAGGTGAAGCTGAACATATAATAATTCTAGCAGTTGAATACATCATTGTGGTCAATGGATGATTTTAACCAATTACCTTAAGAAAAATGTTTCACGTTTTCTTTTCTGTGGTGTTTGTTCCAGATTATATAGACCATAAAATATGTTGTCCTGCTGCTCATATCCCTTCCTAGATAATATAAGCAAAACCTTATCACACTTGGTTTCTTTGGTTGCTGTAATCACCAGTTCACACATGTGACAGTCAAATAGATTGTAATGAAACAGTTTAATGAGCAGCTCTCCATCTGCTAAAATGTATAGAAACCCAATTTACACCACAGAAGTTGTCACAATATTCCCATATGAATTATTTTTAAATTAGTGGAAGGCAAAAATCATAGGTAAGTGAAGGAGATGAACACATGGCTGGCTCAGTAACTTTTTGGGTGTTTATTTGTACATTGGACAATTATGTGGGGCAAACTGTGAAGGCCAAGATGTATTTTAATAGAAAACCAGTTATTAGTTGGCACAAGTATTTTTTTTTTATCTTTAAAGTGGCTCTATTCAGAACCGTAGCAACCAATTTCTGTACCTGATGCAACAATAGAAAATTGTGGCCCTCTCTAAATAATTTCAGAATACCGGTAATTATTTTGCAGAAAATGAAAATAGGTACATAAAAATAAAATGATTATTTAGTAGTTACTGTCAGAAAATAGCTGGACATACAATAAAGGTGACACTATATAGCTCCTGTGTGAGTCAGATATACGAGCTTCCATCAGTTCACAGTTAGCCAGGGTAGTATAGTTTAGCTCCCATTAGTATATAATTGGATACACATAGCTGGTGGTACTGTGAATCTCCCATCAGTATGTGGTTAACCAGATATTATTGGTTATGCAATGTAGTATATAGTTTGCAAGATATAGAAATGAGCCCTCAACCTGCTGAGTAACCCCAATAAGGTATTCACCTTGGCGGGGGGCTTATATTAGCTTTTTTGTTGTTGAAATATATGATGGGAGACTTTTGGCTGGCTGGGCAATATGGGACCTGTTATTCACCACTAAAATCTTTACCTGCTTTTTCCTAAAATTTTCATGAGGCTCAGAAAGACGTACTGCCCACAAGATGCTCTATTTCAGGGTTCCGTGCTCTCGTCACAGCACCTCCCCCACTCCCAATTGTGTGCACCTGAGGCGAGTGCCTCAGTCGCCACATGCTCACTACTTCACTGTATGTGTCATTTTACATCATACATAAGTTTCTTAAAATAACAACTACATGTAAGGAAGAAAGGGTTAAGAAAAGTGTCCCCTCCAAGCAAAACTGATGTGATTTTTTTTTTTACGGATACACGTGGGTTTACTCTTGATCATTCGGGAGGCTGGTGTGTTCTGACATGGTCTGATCGGTGTCTGTATGGAGTTGAGGTCCCCTCTGTTGATCCCCTTTGAAAATGAGTGCCTCTGACTGCACTAGCAGATCGAGAGACCACACTCCATTTCAAATCACGCCTGCTTATTGGCAGATCCCTTAGTGACTTTTGCATAATGCACCTGCAGCTGAAATTATGAACACTGAAACATTATAGAAACATAGAATGTGTCGGCAGATAAGAACCATTCGGTCCATCTAGTCTGCCCAATTTTCTTTTTTTTGAGTACTTTTATTAGTCCCCCGTTCCCGGTCTTATAGCTAGGATAGCCTTGTGTCTATCCCACGCATGCTTAAAATCCTTGACTGTGTTTACCTCTACCACTTCTGCTGGCAGGCTATTCCATACATCCACTACCCTCTCAGTAAAGTATTACTTCCTGATATTACTTTTAAATCGTTGCCCCTCTAATTTAAGACTATGTCCTCTAGTTGTGGTAGTTTTTCTTCTTTTAAATATACTCTCTTCCTTTACTGTGTTGATTCCCTTTATGTATTTAAATGTTTCTATCATATCTCCCCTGTTACGTCTTTCCTCCAAGCTATACATGTTAAGATGCTTTAACCTTTCCTGGTAAGTTTTATCCTTCAACCCATGAACCAGTTTAGTAGACCTTCTCTGAACTCTCTCTAAAGTATCAATATCCTTCTGGAGATACGGTCTCCTGTACTGCGTACAATACACCAAGTGAGGTCTCACAAGTGCTCTGTACAATGGCATGAGCACTTCCCTCTTCCTACTGCTAATACCTCTCCCTATGCAACCAAGCATTCTGCTAGCATTTCCTGCTGCTCTATTGCATTGCCTTCCTACCTTCAAGTCCTCTGAAATTATTACTCCTAACTCCCTTTCCTCAGATGTTGAGGTTAGGACTGTACCAAATAGTCTATATTCTGCTTTTGGGTTTTTACGCCCAAGGTGCATAATCTTTCACTTGTCCACATTAAATGTTAGTTCCCACCGCTCTGACCATTTTTCTAGTTTAGCTAAATCATTTGCCATTTGGCTTATCCCTCCATGAATATCAACCCTGCTGCAAATCTTTGTATCATCGGCAAAAAGACATACTTTGCCAACAAGACCTTCTGCAATATCCCTAATAAAAATATTAAAGAGAATGGGTCCAAGAACAGATCCCTGAGGTACCCCACTAGTACCACATTGACAGAGTAATACTGTCAATTGATAGACACTCTCTATGAAGCAAAGCAAAATAGTCTGTGAAGGAAAACCATCCAAGTGGGAAAAATCTAAAGTATAGCACTAAATGTTTGCTTTACCCCTACCTGAAAGGGACTCTATCACCTAAACATTGCTTACACTGTGAATGTAGACAGTAAATAAAATGATGACAATGATCTATACCTTGTGTTAACAGAATTGCAAACAAATGCGTGAAATAAAAGAAAAATAGGTTTTAAATGTGCCTGTGGTGTCTCCTGCTTATGACATCACTACATTTCCCATTGGAAAGTCGTTTATTTGCATATCAAGCCACAGCTGATGTCATAAGCAGGAGACACCACAGACACACATAAAACATGTATCTTATTTTGTGCATTTGCTTGCAATTCTGCTAACACAATCTATAAATAATGTTTCATCTATTTCTTATCTACAGTCACAGTATAAACAATATTTAAGTTGACAGAGACCCCTTCAGGTGGAATACACCTTCCTTTGAATAGTAATCCTATTTATGCTAGAAAATAGAATACATTGATTCAGGGCGTGACAACTATTTGTAGACTTTTAGGAGCCAAACCGATACATTGAGGAGTCCGCTTAGTTGTTCTAGGAAGCCAGGGAAATGGTTCTTCCGTAGGATTCTATGCAGCTCCCATGTAAGTCAGATGGTTGAAGTCAGTAGTAAGAATTTTAGCTACCTGTGCTCATTGAATCCTGGGATTTGTCAAGCCCTGCAATGATTTTTATTAGGTGTTGCGTCCATCTTAGTGGTTTCAACAGCTGCCCCACATCACAAACCAAGACAAATGATGTAATACCAACTTGTCATTTTGTAACAGGAACTGACTTCACTGATATTGTGGAAAAAAAGTTTGTATGTACCTTGATTTATCGCGTTGTAGTTCTAAATCTTTCTAGTTGAACTGACATTTATGCACCTACTGATGTGATACTTAGTTTTCTTATATATTCAATCATTGTCTTCTTTTATTTTAAGGAAATGGCAAAGATTTTAAACCATCCACGAGTGTATGCGTTCCTACACATCCCTGTGCAGTCTGCTTCAGACAGCGTGCTCATGGACATGAAGAGAGAATACTGCATAGCAGACTTCAAACGAGTGGTGGATTTTCTGAAACAGAGGTATGTTTACTTGTATGGTGTGTGAGATTAGCAGGGCTTTCTTCCACAACATCTGAAAGGTAACTTATTCTTATCATTGTGCCGAAAAAAGGAAAAAATAAATCTTCAAGGTTCTTAAATTCCTAGAAACAAAGCATTGATGTGGTTTCTACATTCTTCAGGATGACTGTTATCCCTTTGAGGCATACGTTTTGCTTCCCTATAGATTTTGTGTTTTGTTCAAATAACTTAAATTAGGACTGTTTAATTTATTTGTTTGTAAAATACACAGATTGGCTTTTGTTGCCATTGCAATGCAACTCAAAATCACTTTAAACACAGATGTACACACGTATATGTATTCATGTGTCTACATATACACTTATGACATAATATTTATAAATGCCATTCACTCTTTGGTCTTCATAGCAAAAATGTCAAAGAAACCTTTTTTTTTTTATTTTTTTTTTTTTTAACCATCACACGGGGGAAAGTGAGTGCCTTATACTACTTATATTTGGGACTATATATATATATATATATATATATATATATATATATAAATAGCATAGCCTTGTGATGAAAACACATTTAATAGAAAACACCTTTTAATCAATATATGTATATGTATAGATATATATATATATATATATATATATATATATATGTATATATGTGTGTGTGTGTATAACTGCATACAGTTAGTGTTCAGGAACTGAAATGCTCAGGACTTTGTTCAATATTCTGTGTACTATCTCATCAGACAGAATCTGACTCATTATTCTCTTAAAGAGTTGGCAGCCATTAACATAGCAGCAGCTGTGTCTCAGGTAACAGTTGGCTCAGTACAGGCTGTGGAGGGAGTGTACAAAGACATGTACCTCAGAAAAATCTTAAATGTGTGTGAACAACCTAATATTGCAATAAATAAATTGTTCTGGTTTTTTTTAGTTGTGCTTTTTTATGATGTGATGAGGCATTTTACAGATATTAATGTCAATGAATTAATGCCCTCCTGAAAAGGAAGAGTATAAGTAGTGAAATGATCACAGGTTTTCTCGTTGGTTTGGTAAATAGCACAGCAAAGTTTCAGCCTTCAACTTTTTTCTAGTAACTGTAAGCTTGAAGCTGGCCAGTCAGTTAATGCTTTGCTAATTTTGCTGTAATTGTTCAGTGTCACCTCACTAGGAGATCATTGCTCTGATCAAGGTTCATCTTCTGCTGGAGAGATAGACAAATTATTGTGTTATTGTCATGGGAATGATCTGTTGGGCTACAACATCTCATGATATTCTGTGATCTTCCACTATGGAGAGTGATACGCGTTGATACAATGTAAAACAGAAAGTCATTTCAAGATTTGCACTGGTCCTATTTTGCGGATATAGATGTTTTTTATTTATTTATTTTTTGACTGGATATTGAAATTGCTGAATATTTGTATGACACGTTGATTGATTTGAGAAAGCTCTGGGAAGAGGAGGTTGTGACGTTTGTGACAGATGAAGGGTCAAGTAACATCTAGAGAAGATGAGGCTAAAATCTAAATTAATTGATTGATTTCATGTGAGAAGTGATCCAGATACAGAATGTCTTTTTTTTGTTAGATTGAAGCACCTATTTGTATTATGTAGTATTACATCACATTAACATTTATTTGTATAGCGCCAACAATTTACCGTATTTGCTCGATTATAAGAGGACCCTGATTATAAGACGACCCCCCAAACTTTGGATATTCCTTTAGGAAAAAAACTAAAAGCCTGAATATAAGACTACCCTATAGGAAAAAAAGTTTAACTTGTATATATTCAAATGTAAATTGCTTTTTAATATTTCATAAAAATGATTATATTAAACAAATGCATTTCTTTTTTTATTTTATTTTATGTGCCAATGCTGCCTCTCCCCCCCCCCCTGTGTTGTCTCTCTCTCTCCCTCCCCCCAAACTTTTCACTCTCCCCCTTGTCTTTCTCTTCCCCCCTCATTATGTCTTTCTCTCCCCCCCTTGTCTTTCTCTCCCCCCCTCCCCTTGTCTTTCTCTCCCCCCTCCCTCTGTCTTTCTTTTCCCCTCTCATTCTGTCTTTATCTTCCCCCCTCTGTCTTTCTCCCCCCCCTCCCTCCCCTTGTCTTTATCTCCCCCCTCCCTCCCCTTGTCTTTATCTTCCCCCCTCCCTCCCCTTGTCTTTATCTTCCCCCCTCCCCTTGTCTTTATCTTCCCTCCTCCCCCCCGATGTCTCTCTCTGCCCTCCCCCTAACGTTTTTTATTGATCCCTGGTGGCTAGTGGAGGCATCCCCCGGCTGCCCTATTCTCCCTGGTGCCTAGTGGAGGCAGCGGAGGATGTCTGCACGATACGCACAGACATCCTCCGCTGCTGCTCGGCAGTTCCGCCGGGACTTTTATGTTGAAGCAAATACGGTATGTAGGACTTGCTAAAGAACATAGAGAGGAACTATATACTACATTAGACTAACAGAGACGTGAAGTTGAGCTCCCTGCTTACAGGTTTACAATCTAGAGGGAGTGAGGGAAGGTGGTGGTAGTAAAACTATTTGGGGACAGTTGGAGCTAGATGGGTTTGACTAGATGTTAAAAGATGTTCTAGTTAGACGAATTGTAAGCTTCCTTATTCTTAACAGTATTTGGGGACATTTTGAGCTTGGTGGGTTTGGCCAGAGGTTGGTGTTCTAGTGGAATGAATAGTAAGCTTCCTTAAAGAGGTGAGTTTTGAAGAGTGAAAAAGAGCTGGTATAACTGCTTTCTACTGCTTGTAAAACTACGTTATACTGCTGGTATAACTGCTTTATACTGCTTGTAAAACTACTTTATACTGCTGATATAACTGCTTTATTTAAATTACAGTTTGAAACTAAAAATATTTGCATTTGATTGTTGTAATGTTATCTCTGCTCTAGTTTTTTTTCTTCCCTCTTTATCAAGTGTTTCTGCATGTTTACTCTTCTGTGTGGTAAGGTATATTAATTGGCCAATAGTGATTAACCAACTGCCCAAGTGTTCAAGGGGCAGACCTTTTGCCCTGGTATTTCACTATCCAGCCATCTCAGCCAAGATTTGGCCAGAGGTTTAAAACCCTAACTCGGTCCTGACTAACTAATGTTTTCTTGGCATTGGATTACTACTAATTTCAACTGCATTATATTGTTCTTGTTTAAACTAAATGTTGTGTGTGTGAAGATATATATATATATATATATAAATAAAATTTAGCGCATAATAAATGCATGATGGAGGTAGGGTTGCCACCTTTTCCTAAAAAAAATTACCGGCCATAGATGTGGGCGGGGCCCCAACATACACACAGTGACAGCCACACGCGCACACAGTGACAGTTTCCCAGTGACACACACACAGTGACAGCAGCACACGCATACACACAGTGACAGCAGCACACGCATACACACAGTGACAGCAGCACACGCATACACACAGTGACAGCAGCACACGCATACACACAGTGACAGCAGCACACGCATACACACAGTGACAGCAGCACACGCATACACACAATGACTGCAGCACACGCATACACACAGTGACTGCAGCACACGCATACACACAGTGACAGCATAACACGCATACACACAGTGACAGCAGCACACGCATACACACAGTGACAGCAGCACACGCATACACACAGTGACAGCAGCACACGCATACACACAGTGACAGCAGCACACGCATACACACAGTGACAGAAGCACACGCATACACACAGTGACAGCAGCACACGCATACACACAGTGACAGCAGCACACGCATACACACAGTGACAGCATCACACACGCTCAGTGACAGCAGCACATACATACACACAGTGACAGCAGCACATACATACACACAGTGACAGCAGCACATACATACACACAGTGACAGCAGCACATACATACACACAGTGACAGTAGCACATACATACACACAGTGACAGCAGCACATACATACACACAGTGACAGCAGCACATACATACACACAGTGACAGCAGCACATACATACACACAGTGACAGCAGCACATACATACACACAGTGACAGCAGCACATACATACACACAGTGACAGCAGTACATACATACACACAGTGACAGCAGCACATACATACGCACAGTAACAGCAGCACATACATACGCACAGTGACAGCAGCACATACATACGCACAGTAACACTAGCACATACACTCAGTGACAGCAGCACATACATACGCACAGTAACACTAGCACATACACTGTGTGACAGCAGCACATATATACACACAGTAACACTAGCACATACACTAAGTGACAGCAGCACATACATACACAAAGTGACAGCAGCACATACATACACAAAGTGACAGCAGCACATACATACACAAAGTGACAGCAGCACATACATACACAAAGTGACAGCAGCACATACATACACAAAGTGACGGCAGCACATACATACACAAAGTGACAGCAGCACATACATACACAAAGTGACAGCAGCACATACATACACACAGTGACAGAAGCACATACACTCAGTGACATTCTCTCACATACACACACAAACCAGTAAGGCTTTTAGAGCCAACATATAAATAAATACATTTAAAAAAAAATGGACTCTTCTCTTGACGTGTCCCTCCCTCCCTTCTGTATTACCTGTTTGCAGAAGAGGGGGGACATTCCTGCTGCCTGGTCTCTGTGCACTCCTTGCATCCCTCCTGCTGGATGCCAGGAGGCACACTGATGAGCGATGCACAAGGGGGCGGACCCTCTGGTCTGTGCTCCTCACACAGACTTCCCCCTTGTGCCGGAGAAACAAAAGCAGCAAGGGGACCATGTGGATGAATACCGGGCACCAGGTCTAATTTCATGATGCCATGGCAACCTGGTGCCCGGGATTTATCGTGCCCTGCTTGTTGATCACCTCTCCCTGGTGCCTGCAAAACAAATACTTGTCTTAACATGACCGGTATTTAAGTTTTACCGGCACCGGCTCCTGCCTGTCAAATACCGGCTGTGCTGGTAAATTACCAGCCGGGTGGCAACCCTAGATGGAGGCCTACTTGGTCTTGAAAGCTTGTACTCAAATTCTCGATTAGTCAATATAGGTATTATTTTAACTCTGTTTTCAGGCACTAACGATTTTTTTTTTATTTTGTGGGGAAAAAAATAATATTGACATAAAGGCAGTTGTCAATCTAAAGATAAGCAGGTTTGATCTTGATGTTATGTAGACACTAATAATTAGCAATTTAGTGACATCTAGCATTGTATATTTTGCACCATTACCTTTTATGCAACCTACTACCTAGAATAGAAAGGTGGTTTTTGTTTTCATGGTGCACAGGTTCCCTAGCTTATAAATTCAGTCAATGTCCTTGACATATCTCATTTAACAGACTGTTTGATTTTAAGTTTGTGAATATGCCACTGGTTTTAGCCTAGACTCAACCAGTGACATCATCTAATGTAAACAAAATGTTCCATGTTTGCCGATAGGAGGTATGACAAATACACTGCAGTGTGGAATTCAAAAATAAGCTGATCTGTACATCTTTGCGAAGTAGTGATAGATTTGTTGTATGACTTCCCTTTGATATTTCGAAGACCTCTAAGCATGTTAAATAAATATAGGTGAAAAAAACAGTTGAGCTTCATCAGTTAGCTGCAAGACTTATGGAAGGGTCTGTAACAGGCTGTGAGCGAAGAAAGGATTTCCATTTAAAAACTGTAGTTCACTATGGTACACAGCTTCTTGATATGTTATACCTGCATGAATTTAAACATATAGTTATTTTATTCCAGGAGATCAGGAAGTGTTGGATAAGAGTGATAGCAGTTGAAGCACTATTCCCTTAGTTTGATATTTGAGTTCCTTTGCTCTTCCTATTTTTTCTTCTTCTTTCACTGTGATCTGCAATTCACTCGTTTTTAGTGATTCAAACTTGATTTTGCACAGTTTAGTGGTAATAAATACCATTCATACCGTGATTAACAGGTGGTTACATGTACTGTCTCCAGGCGTCAGAGAGGTGACACTGAAGCACTGTTTTGGTTACTCATGGGTATCTCCTGGGTTTTCCTGGTCACTCGGGGTGGCCGATTCTTCTGACAGAGGAATTGTACAGGTGGCCTGACTTTGCGGTGTAGATAGTAATGGACACCAAAATATTTTAAACCTCAGTGGGCATATTTATTCTTGAAATATGTTCAACAATGTAGAACAGTTAAATAATATAAAGGATCTTATAGCAACTATAGAGACAGGTGGTACTGGTCTCCCAGATCTCAACTGGTGGAATTCACCAGGTTTGTCCCTGCACAATGTATAGCCGAAATAGGGTTGCCACCTGGCTGGTATTTAACCGGCAGGCCGGTAAAAAATTGGCATCAGGCCAATGTTAAGTCTATGGAGACAGTACTAAGACCGGTATTTTTCTGAAGAAAAGGTGGCAACTCTAAGCCGAAACCTAAATCAGGTGAGTTGAAATTTACATTTGTGAGTAAAATTACAGATTTAGGCTCATGTCAAAAGTTGATTATCATACACACAATTGAATAAAAACTAACACTACATTTTTAACACAATGTATGCCTTGATGCATTGAAATCCTAATGCTGTTTTGTTTATTCTAAGCAATATCAATAAGTTGTATTAGTGAATAGTTTATTGCCTCCCCCTTGTTCTGCATTTAATATATCTAATGGTAGGTCATGCTTCCCATATTTTACAGTGACAGATCATCACTTACAGATGGCAAGGTGGGGTTTTGAGAGCATATTTGAGGTTTCACCTCTCATGATTTATTGCTTTACTCATTCTGTCCACATAGCAACTATTATACAAATGGTATTTTCTGTCTGCTCCTATATGCTATAAAGCAGTGGGCCTGCTTCTCATCCACCTCTCTGCCTGTCTGTCTCCATGTTTATCTGTGTGTTTATGTACATATCAGTGAGCCAGCCATTCTGTTAATCTTTATAAATGCATGTTTACCTTTTAAAATGTCTAAGGGCCATGTTGTAAGATGCATCTTGTCAATGATGAATTAAATTAAGGCTTATCACATTATTCCACTTAATACAAGCTGCATAGCTCCCAACTTTTCCCCCTGTACATTGGGACATTGAGGGTGGAGTCTGGGGAGGGGATGGCTGACAGGGGGCGGAATCTGGGGAGGGGGTGTCAGTGCTACCACTCATGTGTGGTAACATGGTCACCCACTTTAGATCCTAGCATCTGAAGCAGGGATTGCTACTGCGCATGCGCACAATGCTGTGCATGCCCAATAAGCATTCTTTGGTGTCTGGGACTGTGGTTCTGAGTCCTGCTGTCCCACTGAGCTCTACATCTGTCCCAAAAGCAGAGGTAGACCGCAGCGGGACATGGCTCCCAAATCGGGACTGTTGGTAGGTATGAAGCTGTGTTTAGTGCTGGACGTGAGTCTACCTTGTTTTCACAATTTATGTTCCTTTAAAAAAATATATTTCTTCGTTTTCATTAAAGCCATGTCTACCCTAGCTTAAACTCTGTTGATGAAGATCTTTACTGAGATCTGAAATATTGAGTTCCTTAAAACCTATTTGATCTTTGAGAGTAAATTTGTTTAATTTACTTTTGTTGTTCCTGCTTATTTTTGTCTTTGTCCTCCCAATTGAGAATAGAGAAAAGTGGGCTTTATTAAAACACCTGGCACACTCACAAAGTTATCCTAATCAGCAGCTGTTACTATATACTTCTATCATAGAATGAAATACTGAGTAGACTCTTCCGGCAATGAAACCTTCAAACCTGAGGATTGAAGAGGCATAACCGTTCTACAGTTGGAGCATTAACCAACTGAACTGCCTCACAATGGGTTTGTTATATGGTGCTGGACACTAAACCAACTGCACCTTTTCAAATACTACACTTAATCCAAAGTTTAGCGATATTATATTCTAGATGAAAAATTAGTGATGTCACCACGGCTCCCAACATTTCAAATGGCTACGGAGGGACACTTGTTTAAGGAGGGGTGGCTGTGGCCAGAGTAAATGTTGCTGACAATGCAACTGGCTATGCAATTTTCATGCAAGAACAAAAAAGATATATTTACACAAACGAATATGTAAATACATTAGCTGCATATACACATTATTATGAGATTTATTCCGGTGGAATGCTGTAATAAAGTTACAGCAAAAATCCTCTAGAAATGAGCAACATTAGGATATAAAAGACAAATGAGGGGATTCCGGTGGAAAATAGGGCACTATTGGACATTATGATGTCACTACGGAGGCTGTTTAGCTTCCTGTATTATTTTCGGTTATGGGTGTAGTAGCCGCCTATAACACAACACTTTCTGTAAAAATACATCTCCCCTCACTGCTCACTTAATAAGTATGCTGTAGCTGTGCTTGTTAACGCTTTCCATACACAACTCTGAAACATCTGCTGCTGTTTCATGCCCGGCAAGACAAACACTGTTGAGTTCAGCTAATAGGGCGAGTGAGACGAGTGAACCATGCTTAATTTCCATCGCTTATGGTTAGGCTTCTGAAAGGAGCTAATATGCAGCGTGCATTATTATCTAGCGTCGGCCTGGTTTGCCCCAGGGGTTTCTGCCTAATAAATAACTTTTTTCAGAGCCACACAATCTCTGTAAATCAGACGAAGACATGTGTTGGTTTATGTATAAAAGGATGGAGTATTCTCTAGTAATGATTTCGTATATTTGTTATTTATGGAAATTGAAAATCGGTTAGTCTCTTCTGCTTTTTGTTTTGTGTAGTAATAAAAGTGATTTCAATGGGCCTTAGGCAAAAAAAGGACTTAGAAGTCCCATATCGCACACAAGTAATGGATTTTCTGATACTCAACCTAAGGAACATAATATACAAGTTACCATGCAAGTCATGCAACAATATGAGAAATATATCACACTTGCATAGACCTTTCCTTTTCATCCTGTTTAGGGCTTTTACAGATTAATGGAGACAGCGAAGAGTATATTTGGCAAAAAGGCCGTTAGCATTAAATCACATTGTCCTGGCACAAGAGAATGATTGGTTTTCATTATATATATTGCCTGTTCCATTTAAATGCCATACACATAGTGTAACACTTTTATAATATAATAATTCTTGCATCTAGTCACTCCTTTTAAAGCAGTTTGTCATACGTATTCTTCATTTTGGAATTACCTTAGATATTTATGGGATACCCAAATCAGCAACCGATACAACTCAACAAGTGTGTGAAAATATACCCCCCAAAAAATAGATGTTTAGGAAATCACTGCCTAAACTTTATATGTTTAATGTATTATTACTTTGCGTTATAACTCCCAGTTAGTCATAAAGCCAGACTGATTCTATGCTAAAATATCATTTAGTTTAGGACACATCTAAATGAGGGTATTTTGTACCCTCACAGTAGGGGGCTTTATTAGATAGAATCATATAACTTGACCTAATCCCCAGTTTTATATAATGTAGGCTGTGTACGATATTTAGCTTGAGTTGTGTAGATGTATGATAATTTCTGTTATCATAGTTTTTGTCATTTCATCAGAATTGATGGACATGTTTCCCCTTTCTTTATTTTATACATAATTCTCTACAGAGAATTCTCTATCTTACCATCATTAGCATTATTGTACTATAGTGGTCCTATGGAGATAAATGAAAAAAAAATCATAATTGGTTACCATATCCCAGTATTCTTTGTGATCCAGTGAAGCAGTATAGAACATTTGTGCTATTGTTTTAAATCAGTGTCTGGTAGGCCAGTTTACTTCAACTCCTCTAAGGTGCGCTTGCTTGCGATCTACGAAAAATGGCGATATAAAGTATCTGAAATAGGAAATGAGTACCACTCATATCTTTACTATCATTAAGCAGTCCTAAAATGGTAATGTTTAATACTTATAGAATTGATCAGGGTTGTAATAGGAGCCCAGACTAAGACATATAACAGATTGTGGGTGTCAAAGATGACCCCTATATAACCCGATGACCTGAATGATCTATTATAGATCTATTGGAATGATAACGACGCATCACTATTAAAAAATGTTTGTCACATAAGCACTACTAAGCACTTTAAAATGATGACATTTTTTTTTTCTCTTTTCCTTTATATCTCTAACTATAAAACCAAGCAGCATATGTAACTAGCGCAAGAAATACTACTACTTTAGAGCCCAGTAACCTAGTACCGTAGAGGTATTTTGAAGCACCTTAACTATATTGAATTTAGACATGATATGCTGGTAAAGCAGGCCAGTGTGGTAGAGATATTATTAAGCACTTTAGCTGTACTTAATCTAGACATGTCATGCTGGGAAAGTAGGTTAATTGAAATCCTACGTACACTATTGTGATTTTTTTTTTAAAAATTTTCCCTCTCTCTCTCCCCCCCTCTTCTCTTCTGTATGGGGCTAAGTTCCGGATTCGCCCTAAAACCACTCTCTGTGCCCTGATTGTTTGGGGTATTGTCTTCGCTCGGAGTATGTCAATTTTGTATTGGCAGGTCTGCCGAGACAGAAGGCGCAGTGTATGTTTTTTGTGTGTGTGTGTGTGAATTTGTATGTCAAGAGCTTGGAGGCGATGTAGGCGGTGTGGAGGTGGGATTTTTGGAATGGGGGGGGTGTGGATTTTTCATGTCCCTTAAATTTGTTACCCTCAACGCCCAGGGTCTAAACTCCCCATATAAAAGGCCCTATCTATATGATACGTTGAAATCTGAATCAATTGATATAGCATTTATCCAGGAAACGCACTGGAAAGCAGATCAAACAATTCTTTGGCGGTTTGGTAAATTTCCTCATGTATACACCTCCTCTATGCAGGGGAAGAAAAAACGGGGGGTAGCAATCATTATCTCTACCCATCTTAAATTTGAATATATACATCACTTAACGGACCAGGAAGGGAGATCTTTAATTTTGATATGTCGCATAAATGACACAGAATACACCCTCTGTAACCTATACGCCCCACCAGATAAGTCAGATAAATTTCTTAATAATAAGATGGAAGTCCTTGAGACAATGAAGAAGGGGATATGTGTTATGGGGGGTGACTTGAACTGTATAGCGGATGTCTCTAGGGATAGGAAGACCAGCAAGCCCACCACTAAGGTGGACAAGCGACTGGAGATAAGAGCGGAGCGTTTTTCAGATACCCTACACAGGAACGGATTTTACGATGTGTGGAGAATTATGCACCCCGACGAGCTGGATTATTCCTTCTACTCGAACCTCCATGCATCGTATTCCCGTATAGATTACTTCCTGATGATGGGGCCCTTCCTTGAGAGGTGTTCCAACTCGAGGATGGGCAACATCTCTTGGTCGGATCACGCTCCGCTCTTTATGACCCTAAAGGACGCCCCGCTATATAAAATTAGAGGCGATTGGAGATTAAATGAGTCCCTACTGTCTTCTGAGGTCGATAAATTGGATCTGATCGAACAGACTAGACTGTTCCTGGAGAATAATGACAATGGGGAAGTCTCTGATTTTACACTGTGGTGTGCCCTAAAGTGCTATCTCAGAGGTTATCTTATAAAGCGGGGCGCTTGGAAAAAAAAAGCAATGGGAAGGGATCTCCCAGACCTTTATGTTTCACTTGCTCAAGCAGAGAAGAGACATAAAACAATTCCAACTGAGGCGACTCTGACGGAGGTCGAGGTCGTCAGGAACTCCATCAAAGTAAAACTCAAACAGAAAACAGATGCGATGATCTTGAGGTTGAAACAACGCTGGTATTATAGTAACAGCAGAGTAGGAAAGGAGATGTCCAGAAAATTGAAGTTCTTAACCCAATCCTCTAGGATAAAAAAAATAATAAATTCAAAAGGGGAAACATGCATTACCCCCCCTCAGATCGGATCAGCATTTAGAGATTACTATGCTAAATTATATGATCTTGAAGAACCAAGAGCTACAATACAAGAAATGATGGAGTTCCTGAGACACCTCGATCTCCATCAGATTTCACCCGAGAAATTGATTACCCTTAATCAACCCTTTTCAGGCGCTGAGGTGGCGGGTGCGATAGTCGACCTGAGGGAGGGTAAGGCCCCTGGACCTGATGGTTTTCCAGCTATATTTTATAAAACGTTAAAATCCGTAACAACACCTATCCTGCAAAGGATGTATAATAGATTTTCAGCAGATGAAAATTTCCCTGGAGAAATGATGGTGGCAAATATTGTACCGATTCCCAAGGTTGGTAAGGACCCGACTCAGGTCCCGAACTACAGGCTGATCTCCTTAATTAATCTCGACATAAAGATATACTCAAAGATCTTAGCCCAGAGATTGAAGCTTGTGGTTCGGGACCTGATCCATCAGGATCAGATGGGTTTTATGCCGGGGGGGTCCACGGAGGCCAATTCCCGCAGGGTGCTCAATATTCTCGAAACTATCCATCTACATGAGACTCCGTCAGCCCTTCTCGCGCTAGATGCCGAGAAGGTGTTTGACAGATTGAATTGGCACTTCCTATTTGGGACCCTGCGGGCTTTTGGCCTCTCTGGACCCTTCCTGCAATTCACTAGGGCACTTTATATATCTCCTTCTGCCAAAATCAAGGGCCCGGCCTTGACATCGGAGCTCTTCCCAATACATAATGGTACACGTCAGGGTTGTCCCCTTGCCCCCCTACTATATGCATTGCTGATGGAACCCTTTGCGGTATCTGTTAGGAAGAATCCACTGATTAGAGGAATTGAGATCGGGAAGCAAGACCACAGTATAACTTTATATGCAGACGATGTGCTGTTGTCTCTATCTGTCCCTCCGATGTCAATTCCGGCCTTGATGAAAGAAATTCAACAATATGGTCATTACTCAAATTATAAAATCAATATATCTAAAACCCAGATTATACCTCTTTATTTGAATGAGATCCAATTAAATATACTAGATAGCATGGGTTACACTGAAAACAGCCCTGAAAGTATTGATTATCTGGGGATTACATTCTGCCCAAAGTTAGATCAAATTATAGATATAAACTATACTAAGTTAAAAAAACAACTGAAAACTATGCTCTCCCGCTGGAAGGTTATTGAACCATCTTGGATGGGCCGAATAGCTATACTAAAATCCTATGTGGTTCCCAAGCTCCTGTATATCCTTAGAGCCTTGCCAATGCAGGTTCCTACCTGGCATTTGAAAGATCTGGATCTTCTCTTCGCCTCCTATGTGTGGGCGGAGGGAAGATCCAGAATATCTAGGCGGATATTGATGAGACCGTTAGAGAAAGGTGGCTTGGGATACCCCGACCTATTCCAGTTATATGAGACCGCACAGCTGGCTCATGTACTGCCTTGGAATATTAATAGAACAAAGAACCCCCCATGGCTAAGTATTGAGCATTATAAAAATAAACAACTAGACCCCTCTCTCCTTATATGGGTGACTCCTATGTATGCTCGAAATATAGGTTACCCAGGTACGATAGTTCATAACCTTGTTTCATCTCTACATACGCTGAAGAAAAGATTCCATATTCGGATCTCTATATCAATGGCATCCCCAATAGATGTTATCTTATATTATATTAACAACATAGATCTGTCCATGTGGAGGATGAGTGGTATCGAAAAAGTAGGAGACATGTACATGGAGGGAACTATGAGGTCTTTTTCGGAACTCCACAGAATGTACAACCTTCCAGATAGGGAGATGTTTACATTTATAAGAATTGGACACTTCCTCCGTGGGCATCCCCCCTCTGAACCTGATCACTGGGATAATTTCATAAGTACTGTAATCTCCAAAAATATATATTCTAAAATCAGAAAACTTGTTATCACTCACTCTAACTTTGAAAAACCAAATCCAATAATGTTATGGGAACAGGAAATGCATTTCCAAATATAGAGCCTTCCCCCTCCACCACCGCCTGCACCGCAAGGGAGAGACTTCCCCTTTCTCCCACTCCTTGACCTCTCCTCTACTTCATCGCTCTCTCCTCTTCCGCCTCTTCGACGCGGACGGGTGGGGGGAGAGAGAGTGACGATAGCTGCTATGGCAGCATGGTGGACGGGAGCTGGGGGGAGAGACGGGAAGGGGATACTTGAAGATTTGTATGTTTAGCTCTTATGTTGTGTATTTGTCTTCTGTGTTATATACGACCAAACACTGAGAGGAATGCATATATATGTATGTACGTTAAATGTATATATATACGATTATTCTTCTTTTTTCTGTATATATGTGAATGGTGTGTTTTTTTGATACACTATAGCTAATAAAGAATTATAAATTAAAAAAAAAAAAAGAATTGATCTGCCCAAATCACTGACGATTGTGCAATGTTTGCTATATAAATTAAGTACATGTGTCTATAATGGGGATGTATCTGTGGATTTTTCAAGTACCTCTTGCCATTGATCTTGTGTCAAAGGGCCTATATCAGGCTCCTACTTACGTTTACCAGTGTCATCAGAGTGTCTAACAGAGGCATCCATGTAACCTTTAAGTCAATCACCAGATGATCTGTGTTTATTCTGTTGCCTTGTTCTGAATACAAATGGTTTATTTGGAACTATGTTAAAATGTGACTGAGATCATTAAAATGCTTGAGACAGATCCTCCATTTTCCAGTGTGTGTAGTGACTGTATGGAAGATAAGTGGGCGGTTAAATTGATATAGCTTAAATACATCAAGTGATTTCTCATGCTGGCACTGATGCTGTAGTTAGCCTTTGTGATCTCAATTTTACTCTACAATACACTAGGCCAGTGCTTTAATACACTGCATACTTTTTTTCACGTTGGGGAATATTGCTCTTGCTACAATTACTTTTTAAGGGACTGTCTAGAGCCGAAAATGCAGAATCTTCCAAATATTAATGCATATTAATGTGCTTTTAAAGTACTTTAGAATGCATGTTTTACATTTTGCTTAAAATATAAAATACTTACAGCTAGATGAAATTGTGAAATTACAGTAGTTTGCAAGAAACCAGGACTGCCCACACTAGCTGAGTAAAAGTCAATTTCCCAAAGGATCACACAGATGTTGACTGACCACACTTTTTAAAAAGTATATCATTTAAGGGAATAAAAGAAATTAGAAATTTCGAGTTTAACAAATGTGTTGCTTTAATACAGTGCCAACATTTTTTTCACGTTTGGGAATATTGCTCTTGCTACAATTACTCTTTAAGGGACTGTCTAGAGCCGAAAATGCTGAATCTTCCAAATATTAATGCATATTAATGTGCTTTTAAAGTACTTTAGAATGTGTGCTTTACACTTTGCATTTCTTAAAATATAAAATACTTATTGCTAGATGAAACTGGGAAATTCCAGTAGTTTGCAAGAAACCAGGACTGCCCACACTAGTTAAAGTCAATTTCCTTTTATTATTATTATTTTTTGCTGCAGGGTGTAATGGTCAGCAAGGGAAAGAGTAAAATACATTATCATGTAAACCAGTGAATGGTTACCTGTCCTGGCGATTGAGAATGTGAATTAAGCAACTATAGTGCTCAAGCTGTGGGCCCCTGTAGTGTGTTTGGATCCAGGGCAGTTCCTCTTTTGTCCTTTGTTAAAGATGACCCTGACTGTTTTTGTATACCTGTATTGATTGAATTTAAGTAACTTATAAGCTATTACGCAGAAACTGTAAATTAGACTTAGTAGGCAATGTATGCGAAGCAGTAGCAACTTCCAATTTATGTTCCAATGTGACAGGTACCCACAGTAAATGCCTGTGCTCTCTTTTCTTTCCATGAGGGAAATAAAATATTAAAATTCCCTCAAGCACCATTGCTGATCATGGTCATTTAAATGAAACGAGGAAAGCATTTATCTTCTATAAATAACTATGAGGACTGAAGAAAATTAGTATTATGTTTTATATTGTTTAGCCTCTTTACAAATATCTTATTGTGTGTGCTGCTGCTTCATTTTGATGCAGTACCTACTTCATTTTTTAGCATCACGTTCCTGACAGTAGCATGTTGAAGCATTTGCAAGAATGGCTTATCGGCTAATTCCTTCTGTGGTATCCAACTAATGCTTTTGTGAGATTGTGAAACGAGAATACATTACGTGCATTGGACGCATCCAGTTCTCTGTTTCTCAAGTACAGAAAAACAGATGTCTCTCTCCCTTGAGGAAAATTGTTGTGTTTTTGGCAGGCATTATTTGACACTAAAATGAAGGTTGAAGTGAGGCCACTGTAAACGTCAAATTCTATTAGATACTTTAATAATAATAATAAAAAAAAACACAGCGCTCAGGACGTTTTGATGCTAAAATTAAACCTATGTTACCCATTGTTACGTTATGATTCTTAAATTTCGGTTAATCATTCACCCCATTCTTATAATTACCTTATTCATCCATTTTCAGATAATTTGACTTTCTTTTTAGCGGAGGACATAACATTCTTGAATGGTAATTTTACATGCATGCTGACTGTGCATCTCAGCCTAGAGATTATAAACCCAAAGGCAGACACAACCTGTATTATGAAATATCCATTATTAGTTAATTGGACTTGACTCTTCTACAGTAATTGCATTACACTTGCACCTTTTTTAAATTTCTTCATTTATATGTAGTTGACATTTTTAAGAATATTGAGTAAATTCTTAGCTCCACCCCTAGCTATTTTTTTTTTTTTTGCAGATTCTGAATGTACATCTGTATGCTCAGTACTGCATATGCCAAGCTTTGGAAATAATGGGGAAATACAGTTGCCACCTTTACCGGCCATAGCTGTGGATCGGATGGTGGACCCACTAGGGGTGGGGCTAAAATGGAGCAAAGCAATGTAATGTCCCTACTAGATAAAGCTTCAGCTGCCTGTTAGTCTCTCTTCAGCCTTCCCCGCTGATTACACCTCCCTTCACCCTAGCACCCAACTGCTAGCACTGCACATGCTCTAAAGGCAGGATTACCGACTGTGATATTAACATATCAACCAGGTGGCAACCCCAAAGGGCAATTATTGAGCATGTTTGATGTGTATTTCATACACACTGGCTGCACATGAACCATGAGCACATGCAAAAAAAAAAAAAAATTCTAAAGAAGTGTAGACTTTCAGTAGATTAATGTTTATTTTATTATTATTTCGGCAAGTTGGAAAAGCAGGTTACAGCTGTTTTTTTTAGTACTACGCAGTAACTAGTTTTCTGAATGCATGTAGTGAATAAATTAGGTCATTTTATTATCAGATAAATGTGGTTTGGCTCACGATCTGAATGGTTTAGAATCAAAAAGCTCGCAACCTACACAATGACATGATACAGACAGTTATAGCATTTTTCAGCCTTCGGTGGAGTTGTATTGAGCAGCATGTGGGTTTGTGCTGTTTGCTTTGACTAAGAGTGTAGTGTTTTTGTACTGGGTATGCCTCTTACTCTTCTATGCAAGCTGTATGAAACTGAATCCCTGCTTTAGTTACACTGAACGTTACTTTTATAGTCACCTTTGCTTTATAAGCTCAGCTGCAGAACGTGCTTCATTCACTGAAAGAAGATCTTACACATCCAGGCGTTCATTGTCATGTTCAATGGTAATTAAATACAGTCTGTCAGATATCTTTATTCTCTCATTATCGAACTTATATGTATATTCAGGTTGAAAGTAATACATTTGCAACAAGTAGGTAAATGTAGCAGGTGAGATTGCCATGTTGAGCATTGGGAACTTTCCCACTTTTGAATTGGAATACCTGGGAAATTTTTAGTTTTTGCACAGACCCTCCATTGTTCCACTACATACCTCAGTTTGAAGCTATATGGGTGTGGTGTTAAGTTCTGCCTGTTTCACACCCCAACTCATAATGGTGCTGACACATCTAGAAGACATAAGTGGAGAAATGGTGCTGTCCATGCCCATTTTATGAAATTGGTCAGCCAGGACTTTCTCCATTCTGCTTCCAGAATAATAGGAAGTCTCTTGGCCACACTGTTGCTAATGTTACCAAATCTAGTTGTTTACTATATTTATTTACATTGTGTGATTGAAGATGTACACACATACAATGAGTTGTGTAGGTGATTAGTACCTACATTACATGAAGAACCTCAAATTCCTACTCAACCTTCCACAGAGCTCAGAATGCTTTCACTCAGTAACCTGTACATCAGGAATGTGATGGGCAGACATATGCAGTGAGTAGATTAACACAGATTAACAGGTGTGTACATTTTATACAGTATAACAGCTGAAGATGGAGAAAATGTGTTAATGTAACACGTTCTCAGAGCTGTGAACACAATGGGTTAGTATCTGTTCCTCTCCTCGCAGTTCTGAAGAAATTCATCACCTTTCCTCACCTCACCTTGTTCTTCACACCCTGAACACTCAATATGACTAACATCTCATTAATCTACACGGCTCCACTTTGTACAGCATTAGTTTGAGTTTTGCATTGGTGAATGTGTGTTTTGCTAAAGTCTAGATTGTGTTTTGAAAAGATCATGTGACGGCACACTTTACTTAAAAAAATTTTTGTTGGTGGTTTGAAATTCAATCTGTTTAATTCATTTTTATATATTAGAGAATACACTTAATATACACAGTGGTCATTCTGCAATTTCTGTGTCCTTGTGGGCACAGAAATGTTAGGGCTATTAATACTGTTTTCTGCCCATTTGATATTGATTTGGTATTTGTTCATCATAACTGATTTTGTGAATATATGCCATATATTACAGCAGGCTTGACAAATCCAGGGCGCCATGGGTCATCCCCATATGCCACCCCAATTTTCAATCGGAGAGTGAGGGAGCAGAGTGTCCGCTGCACAGATTTCCTGCTCTGCCCTCTCGCGCTTGTCACATGACATCCGCTGCTCACCAGAAGTGTGAAGATGATCTGTGCCTATGTAACAGACACAGACCAGGCTGTGTATGTATGTGTCTATGTGACCGACTGTCTCTCTATGTGTTTATGTATGTGTGTATGTATGTGACTGACTGACTGTCTCTGTGTGTGTGTGTGTGTGTGTGTGTGTGTGTGTGTGTGTGTGTATGTATGTATGTATGTATGTGACTGACTGTCTCTCTGTGTGTGTGTGTGTATGTTACTGACTGTGTCTGTATGTATGTGTGTGTATGTGACTGACTGTCTCTGTATGTATGTGTGTATGTGACTGACTGTGTCTCTATGTATGTGTGTGTCTAGGTGACTGACTGACTCTGTATGTATGTATGTATGTATGTATGTCACTGACTTTCTATGTATGTATGTGACTGATTGTCTCTCTATGTATGTGTGTATGTATGTGTATATCTGTGACTGACTGTCTCTCTATGTATGTGTGTGTCCAGGTGACTGACTGTCTCTCTATGTATGTGTGTATGTATGTATGTGACTGACTGTCTATGTATGTCTGTATGTATGTGACTGACTGTCTCTCTGTGTGTATGTATGTGTATATCTATGTGACTGACTGACTGTCTCTCTATGTATGTGTGTATCTATGTGACTGACTGTCTCTCAGTGTGTCTAGGTTTCTGTGAATGTGCCCTTGTCTGGCTCCTAGATTTTTTTTGCTGGCTCTGAAAATTAAATGAAACATGTCAAGCACTGCATTACAGTTATAATGAAATCAGTTTGGGGGAGTGCTGAGTGCATAATTTGTTGTGGGGAAAAAACAGAAATCCATCCTAATGAACTACTTTACCACTTTGGGTATAATAACTGATTTAAACAGGAGCAGTGGGAGCTTCTCCTTCACGTCTACGGAAAGATCTGCACACGTGCAGTTGAATGGGAACAAACAAATGTTTATCACGTGGAGAAAGGAGGGAAAATAAAACAGTCAATGACAATTCTGTTTAGTGTATTGCAGAGTATATTTTACATCAACTAAAGAGAAAATAGGGGCTACAGGGTCTCTTTAAATACTGATTTATGTTTCTGCAATGATCTTCTGGTCTTCACTCACCCATGGATATTTTCCTCAAGTTCTCTCATCAAACTACTTTTCATGTGACCAGGATGTATATATCCAGTCTCCAACCCAGGCATTACATTATATTTGGTAGCATCTTTGGAACACTATTATTCTTTTGAGGTTTTTGGTTTTCATTACATTGTGCAGATATGTCATTTAATATTTCTGTTACTCACATTTTCATTAAAAGGAGACCCCAGGATGAAAATGTGTAATAAACCGTTTGCTTTAGGTTTTACAATGTTTTCTAACCATTTCTTACCATATATCCATTACTTGTACAACCATCAGTGCTCCTCTGTGCACTTTTGCACACGCAATTTGTGTCATGGATTTACTTGACACCTCTCACCTGCTGTGTGCACCCTGTATGTACAAACTAATATTGTATTGTTCAGCCCCACATTATAATATCACATGAGGAGTGCATGCAAGTCTAATAAGCATCTTAATTATGATTTGAAAACCCTTTGTCTTGATGACAAGCGTGGCCTAAGACTAATAGTCTTCATGTCTCCCCTGCTTAACAAATTATATCTTCTTTACATCACATAATGGTAAGATTAACAGCACTAGTTTATCACCTTTTTTTCAATGCTGGCAATCCCCCTGTTTGATACTGCTATTCTCTAAACCTGTTGTTTTTTTTTTATTCTGGTTCATCAACACATTAAGCTTTTCTTATTTTGGAACCTTTAATTTTCATGCTTAATAGGTTAACATGTATTTGCTATTAAGAATACCTCTTTTCTCTTTTGGTGTCTGTAGGGGGTTTTGTATAATTGGTCTTATATGCACAGCATCTTTGCATGATTATGTTTGTAAGTAATCTACTAGCATATAAATGATGTAGTGTGCGCAGTTGGCATTTAATATGTGCAGTGGGTCATATGCTGGGATGCGTGTCCTGCTGGAAGTTCTTGAAGACTTGATCTGATTACCCATGATCTGATTACCCATTGATATCTCGTTGATTCCCCAGCAGGAAGCATTATTTCTGCACTATTTTGTGATGAGCAGGGCCCTATCACAACAGTAGGTCACAATTACTAGGCACCTATATACAGAATAACGACCTTTCTAATCGTGCATGCCTGGATGGGCACAGTAGACATTATCTATTGTAAATATTTTTTGAATGATCAGCAAATTGTGCTTTCCTAATATAGAGAACTATGAGGAGTATTGTGTTGAAATTTTTCAGAGAACTTGTTGAACGAATATATAATTAAACAGCGGTTTCATTGTATAGTGTGTCATGCTTAACATGATGTATCACAATACCAGATTTGTAAGCATAGTGCAATGTCACTTTTAGTTTACTTGGATCTACATTCACACAGTGCCTCGTTGAACATTTAGAGAAAAGTACTAAGCCCTCAATGTTGACTTTTAATCATGCAAAATGTGACTTCTGTCTGATTAAGAAGACTTGTGAATGATGCTGTCATGGACCATTTAGAAGTGATTCCCAACTCAGTGTGGGAGGAGATTGTCATCTCTTCTCCTGCTATTCTCTGAGTGCCGCACTCACGCACAAGCGATGGAGAGAGATGGTCATCTCTCTCTGCTGCCAGAGAGCACTTCTCTATGATTTGGGAGGTCCATAGTCTTTTGCACAAGAAAATCTTAAAATCCTTTGAACATTGCACAGTCAGGCCGAAATTGGGTTTAGTCACATGATGTTCCAGATGAAAGGCAGCTGTCTTTAAAAGTTAACCCTAGGAGATCCAGGTCACTTGCATTGAATCCCTTTCTGACGATCCAAGTGATTTTACATTTGCAAGTGTTATTTTCTTACTCAAATAGTATTTCTGCTTGAAATTAACAAGCTTAGTGTAGGTGTATTGTAATGTCTCAGAAGTTTGGCTTCGTTCCAAAGTTCTGTGCTACGCTGCCTTTTTTATTATTTTAAACAATAGACTGTGGCGGGAACGCTGCACAGTGGCGGGACTTGTGCACCCACACTGTTGATTTAAATCACAAGGAAAACCTGACTCACACACACTGTACTTAATCCTGACAACCCCCAGAATGATCCAGCTGAGCAGTTAACCACAACTAGTTTGTCTGTTTTTTTGTCTTTCTCTCCTTGGTGACTGGACTTTGGACTGCGAAACACAAAGATTTGATGTTATGCCTCACACACGGCATGTCAGACCTCCACTCCTTCATTCCTCTCATGCTTGTCACACACTGTGCAGACTGAGTCTTAAGGGAATGGTATCAAACTCCTGGGAGTTCTAGTCAGTTTTTGCATTCTCACTGCTTCATTTCATTTGCTAGCAGTTCAGTTAATTTCTCCTGTCCCACACCCATTGAGATAATACATTTGTTATAATCCTGAGTTTTTTACAGCTTGTACTATCTCTAAATTTTGCTTTATCACATTGAACGAAACTGGTTAATAACCCTTTTCTCACCACCGCCTTTTCCGTTATGTTTTTCAGTAGATGTAATGGATAACATTTTAAGTCAATTTCGCTATGTAGGATAGCAACATGATGGTTTTATTAAAGAGGGGAAAAAGGAGTAGCATGCCATTAATAAATCTTTGTAAAAATGCTTATTTAGCCTCCCAGAAAATGATTAAACATATGAAATACCAAGGGTACACATTTGCGTAAATAGGGATATCTCTAAAACGAAATTGCGTTATGAGCTCTACATATTCTGGATCATTAAAACAATAAAAAATATCTTTAGCTGAAAACATGGATTGGTGAAATAAGACTTACTGCAGTCCCACCAGAAGAAAATGAGTTCTGTGCCTGCCTAGAGTTAGGTGCAGTTGCTGTGGTGAGTGACAGCGCTACTGTGAAGGTGCTGTGGCATAGACTCTCCCAAGTCCCGACCCCCAGCATCCCATGTTGCCAGTGAGGTCTGTTTGGAGGTCTGCAAATGGATGACAAAGAAAACAGGACCGGGTAACCGTAGCTACAATGGGCAAAAATCCTCTCTGGAGAAACCTGGGCCCATATCTACTACATAGAGCGAACCTCTAGGTATTTACTTAATTGACACCTTACTACTTCACTAAATTGTCACTCTGATATTATATGATGGAATTGTCTATGGTCATTTGCGTTAATTAATCTTCTGGCTTAATCACATGTCTATAGATGACATGTAAACAGGCATTCTGATTGGAGACCAGAGTGAGAAGAAGATGCATTAGATTTTTCAGACCATCTAATTTGTCTTCTCTTCTTTCAAAGATCACTGGAAGCACTGCATGGTACAACAGACTGCAGTACTGATTATTATGTACATTGCTTTGAGCCACGTGAATTGGTTGTCAGTGTAGGGGCTGTGTACAGGATGCAGCTAGACCTCACATTGATATGTAGGTGAACAGACCTATTTTCCCTACAATGACTGAAGACTAAAAAGAGAAAACATGTTGGATTAAAGGGTATGACCAGCATTAGAACCATCAGGCAGACTTAAGTTAGCAAATGTGAAGAAAGGGAGAAGATGGAAGGAAAGACAATTTTATATCATATAGCAAATACCTGACCTGACTTTATGTAAACCACTTGGAAATACGCATTGCTTTTTGGGCTTATTCTGCAAATGGCACCAGACAGCTTTTCAGTGTTCAGAATGTTCAGGGTAGCATTGTCTTCTCCACGGAAAATAGTTTTATTGTGGATATATTTACATATCCCGAATGTGATGCTGTGGGTATGCAGCCTTGGCCTGCCTTCATGGAAATGAAAACTGCCCATTGGCTTAATACAATGCATTTGACTCAATGTAGGGTTACATTTGTGCACCATGGAATTATTCTCTCTGTAATGAGACTTGTCCCAGAGGTGGAAGTAGCCTCATATTATTCAGCAGGGAAACCTGAAGAGAATAAAGATTTTACATTCTCCCTATTAGTATCCCTTTAATGTAATTAAGTCACAATATGTTTATAGATGGAATTGGCAGTGTTCCCAGATTGTTACTAGGATTTGACTAACAGCACAATATCAGGAGTTGATTATACAAGGTATAAATCTATGTACACTTCATCACCCTACCTAATTGCATGCATGGCATGCTCACATCCATGTGATGCTCAATTGCCCTACACATAACTTGAGTACACATTAGAAATGGTTCTTTTGCTAGGTTTACAGCACTGTACAAACACTTGGTTTGTATGATAATGGAAAGATCAAGACTTAGTAAATCCATATAACTATTTACAATTCACTTTTACAGTTTTGTGTTTTAGAAAATGATCGTAACTTAATGACAAACAAACAGTCCAGTCAAATAATTGCTCATTGTTGCTTGTGTAACACATTGCCACAGACGTGTAGTCCATTTTTGTTTTCTAAAATTGCTATTAAACATATTTAGCAAAATGTATCGAAGCGGCACTGGGAAAAAGGTAACGTAAGTGTGACACGATCAGATACATAAACTGATGATCCCAGGAAACAAAAAGGCTTTTGTGACAGTCTGGCCAAAATAAAAATGAGCTAATAAACATATAAAGATTTTGTCAAATGCTATATATATATATATATATATATATACACACACACACACACACACACACACACACACACACACACGTCACAGGAGCAAGAGGCCATCATTTTATATATCCGTTTCTTATTCCAGATGTGTTTTTGTGCTGTCCTGTAAAGTATTGCAATATGGAAATACAAGCGTTATGAAGGTTACATGATTAAAAACTGTTTCAGACATCTTAATACATATTGGTAAGAGCAGAGATGATGATACCACTTAGTCCTTTAGGCTTAGTGTCCTAATTTCTACATTTCCCCAAAGTGTTAATGAGTTAAGAACTAACTAGCCTGATGAGGAACATCTTTTTTATTTTTTATGCTTTTCAAAATTTGGATTGGATTCCATCACATCTAGTAGGATTTGCATATAAAACTCCAGCGGGTTGTTCCATAAAGTAATATTTTACTGAAATGAGAAGTAATAAATTATGAGATAACTGGTTGGTATACTGTGGTTGTGCCGGTGTGAATGGTACTACTTTAATGTACTTATTATGTTCTTCTCTGAATATTTTACTAGAAGGTGGGAACATTTGAGTTAGTAATTATGTGGGGTTTTGGTACAAGTGTTGTCTGTGGCATTTCTCAGTATCCTTTGGCATCCTCTTGTGAGTGCCAAACATCTTTTATCAATTGCCAGTTCATTTAAGCACTTTTAGTCTCTTGAGGATTAAAAATGCTAATTAGAAAATAATAAATTATTAGTAGTAGTATTAGTACCTAAAACAGATGTATACCTGAATTATGGATTGAGATATTCCTAAAGATGCTTTCTTAGTATTCTTTGTATAAATAACTAAAGGAATCTTACCTGAGTTTTGCCATTTTACTGATTGTTTCATGTGGTTCAAATAGACCATTATCAACCATAAATTGAGAAATACAGCATCCGCTGTGTATTTCTATAATTCTTTGTACTGCAATTTCAGAGTAGATTTTTATATCTGTTTATCTTAACACATTCATAACCATTTATGTTCAGTCTCATCCTAGCTGTGTTTCTGCTTTTCTACCCTGTGGCTGGAATTATGCTATACCTGATTGTAAGAGAGCATGTAAAGTGCGCAAGTCACTTTACCATTATGTACCTCGATTAGTTACATTGTCATAAAGTGACAGTATTACTCGGTACCTTTATTACCTGCTGGAGATGTCAAGTCTCATCCTTGTCACATGAAACACATTCAGGTAACGCTTTCCCCATATGGCTGTGTTTTTCAAGGTTGAATGAGATCATTCATGCAAATGGTTCCTATTTGAATAGTAATCTGCTACACCATTCCTGTACTGCCACCCTTCTAACACCCTGGACACATGCCCCTTTAAAAGCGATTGTCAGAGAGCCACCTGCTCACTTATCAGCTTGAACATTGCCCAAGCCTTTAGGAGCCAGGTGGGTGGTGAAAGGTCACCAATTCATTCACAACCATGAAAGAGAGATAAAAGCTGACACAGTTTTCCCATGCACTGATTATTTGCATAATGAATTCTATTGAAGGTCCTTAATGAAATAAAACAACAGAAAAGGGATTATTATAATGCATACAGGTTGCGCTTGGCTAGCTGTAGTGTCAGATGCCTAATTCTCTGATAAGTCAGATCCGATTACTATAGCTTCTCAATGCAGAATGTGCCTTATGGCTGCGGATGATTCTTCCACCGTGCTGTTGAACAGCCTTCCCTGCAGGTGAACAAACAAAGTTTGTACACCTTCATCTAGGGTTGCCACCTTTTGCGCAGAAAAATACCGGCCATGCGTAAGGGCGGAGCCAAAAAAGGGTGGGGCCACAAACGAGTGGAGCCTAAAAAGGGTGGAAACAAAACCAAAAAATAATTCTCTCTCTGAAATATTCTAGAAGTGAGACTGTTCATTAACTCATTTGTTACCATGATGTTTTATTCTATATGCTTCTGTAGAACTCTGTTTACAGTCAAATGCAAAACTATTTGTACATACTTAATTTATTAACGTTATCAGTATAGTCTTACTGTGATTATTTATTTTATAGTGAATGTGCATACAGCTTTTATTCTTGAGGATGAATTTGTTTGCTACATTATGACAGAAACATGATTTGGAATAGATAATGTGTTTAGACATATGATCTATAGATCTTTTTTACATCCCTTTGTGTCACAACTTTCATTTTTAATTTAATTTGAGACTTTTTTTTCTTTTCCATCTCAACCTGTTCTCCTTTTCACTGACTTTCCACCACATCTCTCTAATTCCATTCATTTTATTTCTCCCCTTTTTCAACTTATCCTACTATCCATATAATTTTTCCCCAGGTCTCTTTAAAATCTCTGGCATATATACAATAACATTTTTAAATAAAAAATAAAATGTCAACATCAGCAGATAGACTCTGTATTGCCAGGTTGCCTGTGTGCAGTGTGCCTTTTTACTAAATGGTACATTCCTGACCCTATGCCCTCTTTTCAATTGCATGTTCTATATCTTTTATCATCTCTCCCCTTTTTATTTTATTTTCATTCCATTATTCATTTCCTATCATTCCCCCTCCATTTGCCATAAGTACCTGTTTGTCCAATCAGACACCTCCCTCTCCCCCTGGTACATTCCATTTTCTTTTTTTTTCCGTGAGGACCGCTGTTCTGCTGCCAGATATGCAGCTCACCTATGGCTACACCCTTTCAACTGGTTGATGCTGCCAGCGTGTGTGAGTTTTTTTCTTACCATCTTTAATTGGTAGCTGATGTCACGTGAGTGCTGTGGATACTGTGCGTATTATGCAGACTATGCAGTAGCATAGTCTGCCTGCCGATGCTATCATAAAGTCCCACCAGGTGGTAATACTAAAGTGCAATATGGTCTGTGGTCTGTGTCAATAGCTGGCCAAACACCCGCAGCTACAGGGATTTAAAGGGGCGGCGCACTGCAAATAAAAAAAACGGCTTTTTTATTGCCAGTTTCTAACTTAGACCGGCACCGGCTCCCAAGAGCCAATTACCGGCTGTGCCGGTAAAATACCGGCCGTGTGGCAACCCTACCTTCATCGCATGATCATGTGCACCAAAGGGAATATAGATATATACGCATACCTGCAGTACACAAGGATCAGTGCCTACACATTAAACAGGTTGCACAATCTTAAACCTATAGTTTTACTTAAAAGCACCTTTCTAAATTGACAAAATTGGAGATTAAATCACATTATATGACTATATTATGCTTAGCCCACTACTATACTTATATCTAATATCCTCCAATATGTGAGGGGATAGTCTAACACTAAATACTTTTGCTTAAATGCAGCCTGATATCTTCAGTTATATTACCAGGGACCAAAGGTCTTCCTATTTTACATATGCAGAGCTACTCCTACAATTTAAAGGTCTCTCTCCAATTATGGAACGCCTGTGACAGGGAGGGTTTCTAAAAACAAAAGTCTAGTCAGAGCTTCAACTCTACAAACACAGTCTGAGGGAAGCATTCACCTGAACTAGCATGTACTATAAGGTGGTGCTGCTGTATGGCCGAGTGTATACAATATAAAAGGATCAGTGCACACACATAAAACAGGTTACAAACTCTGAAAGCTATAGTTTGTGGAGTACCACAGATTAAGTAGCATCCTTAATATGGCACATTCCATTTTACAGAATTGTATCCACAGGTTGAAAATTGTTGGTAATGTGTTAATCTCCTTTAGTCTTGTTATATGCTATAAAGATTATTTATAAATCCTACTATATGGGCTTGAGGAGACTGCCTCTACAGCCGTAAATGTCGAATAAATATATTTCTTGCAACATACAACGTCATCATTGTGGCCGTCCCTGACACCTAAACAATTGCAATTTATAAACTGGCTTGAAAAAGTAAAATATGACTGCTCTCTTCAGTACTGCCATGATACACAAAAATGGCTAATGATGACATATATTAAAAGCTTGATTACAATACGAAGTTATTACAATTTGTCCACTATTGTCCAGCTTTCTTCAGTAATGGGCTGAATCTAAATAGTGGTTTATTAATTTTAGAAGCTAGAAAATGATTATGTAGCTTGTCCAAAATGACTTTACCGCCAGATGGACAGCCCCAAATGTGCAGCTTGAACTGCAATATAATGTTCTGAGCAAATCAGATTAGCTGGTTACAATAGTCTTCATTCTCTAATGCTCATTATATTTGCCATTTCTACACGGTTACATTGCTGAACAAACATGAGACACACCGTTTGTTTGATGGCTCTCCAATTTTTTTTTTCCAGTCCAGATTGTTGTAATATTCTGCTAATGCTCCTTTGAGTATATTCGGTGCATGTTGAAATGAAGGAACAGGTAGGGTGGAAGAGACTGCTTGTAATTATCTGACTGCTGTCTGTCTTCTGTCCCATCTGCTAAGGTGGTTCCAAGTGAAAGTGTTAGTGACTTGTCCATGGCATCCCGTGCCTTTACAGTCTCATTACATATTCCCTTGTTTTGTCACTTTCGCTTGTTTGCTCTGTGCTTTCATTTGTCAGAAATGCCAGCAGTGCTTAGTTTCTAACATGCGTATGAAACTGAAGAGGACATGCGAATCGCACAGCCATCCATTTCACTATCCAGACAAATGTCTTCTTGGCCAGCTTGTCTGCTAGCCTCGTCATATGCAATGTATTTGATGCATTACATGTTGTCTGTCTCACGACACACTTCTATATGATCAGGTTAATGCGGTTTGAAGCTCTGTTGTAAATGAATGTGCATACTTTCACTAAAACAACCTTGTATTCTCCTTAGCATCTTATCTATTTGTTCCCTGTAAGAAGTAAAAGTATTTAAACATGTTTATGTGGTTCTGTTTACAATCAAACTAGCACCATGTATCTAGATAGATGCAGTGGTGGTACGACCGTATAAGCAAATAAAGCGGCTGTTTAGGACCCCCACCGCATCTAACAGCTAGGAGGTGACGGTTATGGAGAAGGGAACATTGCTGGTATAGGGCATGCCTATCTGATTATTATTATATGCCTTGAGGCCCTCAAAAACCTAAACCACCCCATTATAGATATATTATGTGTATACACATGTATAGTGCCGGGTTAGCCATGTCAATAGAGTAGAGTTAAAATACACTTTAGCTGCTAATTGTGAGTTTGATAAGCTTTCAAAATCCCGTTATTAGGTCTAGCACTCAAAATGCATCTTCCGAATATTAATGCATATTAATATGTTTTCAAAGTACTTTCAAATGCATGTTTTACATTTTGCATTGCTTAAAATATGAAATACTTACAGCTAGATGAAACTGGGAAATTACAGCAGTTTGCAAGAAACAAGGACTGCCCACACTAGATGAGTAAACGTAATTTCCTTTTTTTTTTTTTGCTGAAGGAACCAATGAGAATAATTTCATTCAAATGAAAGGAATATCCTCTCTATCTAATGATGTGATCAGACAATGTGTTGCACTGTTAAGAGGTCCGACTGTGCACAAGAGCAAGGTCACTCAGAGTCCACATAATATAGTCAATTTTAGGAGCACAGGAAGTGACTAAATGAAACAAAACTTTATATCCTAAATATGCACAGTAATAACTGGGGAGGGAGGGCATGAGTAAAAATGTGATTTATGCAGAATGCCTGAATCAAATTATACTGGGGTAAAAAGCCTGTGCACTATACAAGCAGTAACCTTTATTTTGCACCAAAGTGAGTTTGGGGACTAGACTGTCCTTTTTAATGAAAGCCGTAACAAACACACACACATAAATATTTTTGAGAGTGAGGACCCAATGTCGCCACCCTCCCCATGTTTATTGTAAATGTACACATATGTATATGCATGATATCAATGCTTTATTTCTGTATATCCTACTCTTATTTTGTATGTTCTGCCAATTTCTACAGTGTAAATAGCTGACTTAGGCCCAACTGATTTTCCCAAATAAAAAAACTCTGATGTCTAAGCCAGGGTTAATTACAATTCTTAATTTGCTAATATTTTTCCAGTCTGCTTTTGGTTTATCAGTCAGAACCTTTGTCAGTTTCACTCTGTCCTTTGTACAAATCTAGAAATATATCCATTTCAACCCTCTAGGAGACAGGTTCGAGTTGCCTGTGTAGAGGTTATATCAGCTGTGGCTGGGCAACCGTAATAGATTTAGAAATGTTTGAATACTTTTACTTACAACATCCATTTAAAGGCAATTATTTTATAAAACAGTATAACAAACGATTTTAAATAACTTTAAAGTATATGCTTTGTCTGCATAGTTACATATACTGCAGACATAATAACACTCAAGCTATTGATTCAAAAGCAGGCACAATTGAGTCTCCTCTGCAATCATAAATGCAACAGAAATTCACTTAACATCAGCCTCAGGCTGGTGAAATGTATTTGGAAAGCTTTGTCGCCTGCTGATCACTCAAATCTATCTAGTTGTATGGCTTTATACATGCAAATGGACACTAAGGAGTCAGAAAAACGAAGCTGTGTTATTATATAGAGCTACGAGTATAGAAAAAAATGGGTGTGGGGTCTTTGCCTCCACAATGGCAAAAAAATGGAGGAATAAGATTTTTTTTTTTTTTTTTTTTACCTTAAGTGAGTATTTCAACTCACAAGACCACCAGCTGACACCAAATGATGCAGAGGCAAGACATCCATAGAAAAGTATTCCAAATGTAATGAATCCCGTGGACTGTAAGATTAGCAAGGGCACATAGTCCGGTACGAGAAAAAAAAAACACCTTAAGTGAGTATTTCAACTCACAAGACCACCAGCTGACACCAAATGATGCAGAGGCAAGACATCCATAGAAAAGTATTCCAAATGTAATGAATCCCGTGGACTGTAAGATTAGCAAGGGCACATAGTCCGGTACGAGAAAAAAAAAACACAGGTGAGACGCTTAACGCGAGAAAGTGCTTAATCATAATAAACCTGAGTTGATAACATCCCTTAAAAAGCAAATAAAAACATAACTGAAAATACAAATCAGAGAAAGCATTGATACATCCCCAAAATTAGTATAATTTTAAAAAACATTTTTTTACAATTATTAACATATGGTACTCTGTGAATACCACAATATAGCTCTCTAAATCACTATACCTTAATAGTACATGAATCTAATACTGTATTCCAATTTAAGCAAAAGGTCCAAAAAGCTTATTTAGTGAACCAGCAGAGTCTCTCATTTTTGGAATGTAGCTATGCTTTCTCTCCTAGAATTGTAGCTTATCCTATATAGCATTTATTTGCTAGGAGCTTTCTTCTCCACCCCTTGTTCTGATCACACACCTGGTTTGTATTTTCAAGTATGTTTCTCTTTGCTTTTATATGGGATGTGTCTTGGTATCCACTTACGCTACTTATAATTAAGCCCTTCCTCGTGCTAAATGCATTTAGCCTCTGTTTTTTTTCGTACCCCGTCTGTGTCCTTGTTGTTTACAGTCCACGGACTATTTGGAATACTTTACTATGGATGTCTCCCCTCTACATCAATTGGTCTCAACTGGTAATCATGTGAGTTGGAGTTACCTTTCTTTGTGGATTCTGCACCGGGTCCTATTGTGCTTCAACACACAAAGGGGAGCTAAATTTATTGTTTATGGATTGGGGCTGGAGCAGTCTCCTATTTTGAGACTGTTTGTACCTAGTGCCTGAACTGGTTTAAAAAATTGATAATTTGCACAAATTAAATTGTATTAAAGACCCAAGAGGCCTGGATCTTGTGACAGACAGTTTCTATTTTTTTTTTTTATATCTTGTCCAGTAAAGGCAGCTTTTAATATGCAGAGAGCTTGAGCTGGTACAAGGATATTTAGGACCTTGGGCAATGTCTGAGTTCCCTTCTCCTTATCCACACATTGATGTTCTTGGATATAAAACTGCAATACATAACACTGATATAAAGCAATGTTTACAGCTGTCATATATAACTATGGCTGGCCAACATAATTCAGCACTACAGACTGTGCATGTGTATAGATCTTTCTTACGGCAATACAAATTCTATAAATCTCTGCCGGTTTTATTTATATACTATGTGTATTTAAGTGCTGCATAAGCACTATTATTTAATATGTCATCTCAAAATATGTGAGGCTTTAAGATGAATATATATATACCCATCCTTTTCTGTTAAACCCCATAGATTACAAAGCTTTAGTTCTAGAGCAGGGATTCCAAACCTTTTGAGAGTCTAACGCTTATCAAAATATCACACCCCCATCAGCGTTTCCAGCTCATCAACGACTTGGGCGTAAAATAAAAGTATTATGCATTTTTGTTCTTTCCTTCCACCGTAACGTATTCCCCTTTTTGTTTTTTTGAGCCTGTTGGTGGAACAATAAAGAATATCCATACGCTGCCTCAGTGTACTCACGGCCCCACTGGAGATATCACACGCCCACTGGTTGTCTCTCTTTAAAAATGGTGCCCATTATGGAACTGCATATTCGAAGTGGGGGTCTAGAGTAAGGCCCAGTTTGTGAGTAAGTGGTAGAAATGAGCTTGTGTGTATCCTCAGAATTCTGTTTGGTACATTGGGAATTTTGTCATGTCCTTTCTGAGTTTTTATATTAAAAAAAAAGTCATGAAATTATTGAGAATAAAACCAGGCATTAAATAATTCCAACGAAAAGTAAGTGCATAATTGAAATAGTAACAGTATAGGAAATTGAAAAGAAATACATTTATTAATAACGTTGCCCACGTTTAAGCATTGTGGGATGCTGATGTCATCAAGTGGGGACAATCGGACATATAGTGTCACTGGAGACAGCTTCAGCTGTGAAATAATTTCGATAGTTGCTGGCGACTTCAACACTGCTTGTAGTATAGACTGATTAATGGCTGCTTCCTGTATACAAAAAGGCAACATGCTGTTTAGGATAAGTAATTAACAATTACTAGAAGAATTGCCACTCCCCTCGAAGGATACCCCATCATTTCCTTCATTGTCTGGTTTAATATATTCACCTTAGTTAGATTTCTGAAGAAAGGATCCCCAGGATGACTTCTAGTGGAACGGCTATGAACACATGCTTTTTTATTATAAGTAATGACCTTTTGGAAAGTGAGCCTTGATCTGGTGTAATGCTGTTTGCTTTTGATGCATCTTCAAATTCTGCTTTTGTATGCAGTTTAAATCAATGCACGCTTGCTCAGAATTTATTCATGTTCGTTGTCGGAGATGTAATTTAAACACATCTGTTCAAATATGCATTTTAGATCAACTTGGTGCTGGTTCTAATAATGTGGCAGGGTTTTTGACGGGTATTATATCCCTAAAGTACACACCAGATGGCATTTATTAGAGGGTGAATAGAAATGAAGTTAAAGACGCTGAGCATTTTGTCTTAAGTCACTCTTCTTTTTAGTTCTGAAACAATGATCAGAACATATAAATCTGTAATTAAAGTCTGTGGAAAGCATCTGCTGAATGGTGAATCCATGTGATGGGGAAATTTGTAGTGGCAGCCTATGTGTTGTGTTCTCCGTGCTGATGATGAAGCTGTCAGCATCACATAAATGTTATTCTACAGTGATCTCCTAAAATCTTATTTCATTAGGTAACCACCTGTGTGTGTGTATATACTATCTTGTCAACTGTGATAGGCATCATTCTAGTTACTTCTGCTATTTACAGTGTTTTATAGATGTTACATTTTTCTTTTTTCTCTACCTAGACTTTGATCACATATGGTCGCTTTATACAGATCTCTGGGATCTGCCATATTGTGTCACTGCCCTTTAAGGTTCCACACAGGCGAAAATGGTTATACACCGTTAGTAAAAGTGCTTAAGTGGGAGTAATATCATTTTTCGTCTTTATCCCAATGGGAAGAAGTAGGGTTGTCTCATGTTCTTCAAATATAAAAGCAGGTTTGTTATTGCCTTCATAGATTTAACATGGCCCTCAAGCCAAATCTTTTGCCAGTCTCCTGGTCAAATTACAGCTCAGCAGTAACTCTGAAAAAATAGGACAAAAAGGTTAAGAAGAGAAGACTTGGAGGGGACGAGATAAGGGTTATTTGCTGTCTGGATACATTATTAGGTAAAAAAAAACTGTCATGAAAAATATCTGGACACTGTAATCCAAAGTAATCAAGTAGCTCAAGGATAGAATATAAAACGTAGCTTTTATTGCTTGTAGAAAAGGATAATAAAATCACAGGATACCAAGACAAAAGAGTGCAATCTCCTGACGCGTTTCGGCCGTCACAGCACACTTAATCATAGGTCTCATTACTAGGGTGGGTAGGCAAAAGCAACAGTGTAATGTTACTGTACATTGTAAACAGAGCAAAAGCTTTTATTTATTACTCTTTTTCATACAGGCAATCTCCTACTCAACTTACTTACATCATGTCCTCAATTTAATCATGGTCTCAAGTGACACCCTGCAACATTATTTTGTCTTTTTCCTGCTAGGCTTGTTTGTAAGCACAAAAATATTGCTACCTGCACTTTCTTTTCATTTAAACAACATCAATCCTCTGGATCATTAGACACTTTCACAGTAATTAAATGTTTGATATATAGCAGTACACTTTATACTATACTATAATAATAAATTATACTGGACTGTTAAGTGTACTTCATAGCCTTTTATTTAGTTGGCAAAATATTGCTCATCATTTCTAAAAATATTGTCTTAGGTACACAAGCCAAATTAATCTATATGTAAAAAAAACACCCTGGCTTTAGATCCCCTTTTCCCGAAAGCGTACCCAGCTTAACTGTACATTTGAGGGAACCCAAATCCACCTCTCTGGCCAGTCACACGTACCGTAAAGCTGCTTTGCAGATATGTAATGGAAATACGTTGTATTCGGCATCTAGGGGACTTGCACAAGAATTTTCTCTTTTTCCTGTACACGCCTTTGGTTAGATAGTAATAGTAGTCTAAGTAGCAGCTTGGGAATTCATACAGTTTCATATCAGAGTTAAAGGAACAAACCAAAATCCTGAAGAGTGCAGTTACACTCCATGGTTATGCAGTCCACAATGTAATAAATCAAAGCTGTCTCCAGTCGATTGTTAGACAGATATGCACATTTTTACAGCTTCAGTGTTCATTCTTCCCATGGATGCTGGTAGTCATGTCACAAACACATGTTCAGTATTCCTATCCATTTTCATACTTTTCAAAGGCGAGCCCGGACCCTTTCATGTACAATTACACTGTAATCTTCTTTGCCATTCTCTTTTTATTGATATAGAATGTGTCATTTAAATGATGAGAACCCTAATATTTTCAGCTCCAAAACAGATTTTTGCCTTTATTTCTAAAGTAAACAAACTCTCCCCCTTTTGCCTCCTCAGCAGTGTTCTCTGCACGTGGAGGGAGCAGCCATTTTACCCACCGTTTCAAACACATTGAAACATTAATGTTTTTATCGAGTGCGTTATCACTAGGGTTGCCACCTGGCTGGTATTTTACCGGCAGGCCAGTAAAAAAATTGGCATCAGGCCAATGTTAAGTCTGTGGAGACAGTACCAAGGCTGGTATTTTTTTGAAGAAAAGGTGGCAACCCTAGTTATCACTTCATCAGCTTGTTCTGTAACTTATGAAAAGTGTGTGAATGTACTATTTTATGATAAATCTGTGATAACATAGCATATGAGATTTGATTTGCTTGTGTGCATAAATGTGATCTGTTAGAACAGAAGGTTACCGATGAAAAAGGAAGGCCCAAATGCTCCTTGAAGGGACTCTGTCAGTCTATAGCATGAAACCAAATAAAAAATAATATATAAATTGTGTTAGCAGAATTGCAAGAAAATGCCTAAATTATGAGTAAAATGTGTTTTAAATGGGTCTGCTGTATCTCCTTGTTTATGGACCTGTGGCTTGATACCGAAATGTCCCATTAACCCCTTAGTGACAAGACATTTTCACCTTGACTTTCCCTTGGTGACAATGGCTGTTTTGACATTTCTAGGGTGTTTGTGTTTAGCTGTAATTTTTTTCTTTCTCACATACAGTACCCACACAAATTATATATTGTTTTTATCGTCATAAGAAGGGCTTTCATTAGATACCATTATGTTCATCCTATCTTATAATTTACTACAAAAAAAATCATAAAATATGATGAAAAATTTTAAAAAACACACTTTTTCTAACTTTGACCTAAAATATAATTTACACAAATAAAATCATTAAAAAAGACCCCATCTAAATAGTTTTTAAATGTTCTCCCGAGTTCAAAAATATGCATGTTTCCATATTTTTCGGTATTTTTTTGCGAGTTATGGGGCAAAAACCAAAAATAGTGTTTTTTGGTTTTTTCCTATATTGATCTTTTGACCCGAACCCAAAATTTAACCCTAACACTAAATTTAACCCCAACTCTAATCCTTATTATATCCCTTAATATTTGTTAACTTTAATTTAATTTTAACCCTATCCCTTATGCTAAAAAATATTTAATTTTAACCCTATAGGCTAATATAGCTAAATAACCTGTTTTTAATTAATTAAATATTTATTTTAAATATTTCCCGTTGCAATGCTACTAAACTACCACTAGGGGTAGTCAAGTAGCATATTCAGAGCGACGGAAGTGAAGTTACTTTCACTTCCGAAGCTCAGACCGGCAGAGGACTTAGCCATATTGACGGAGCAGCATGCTCCGTCAATATGGCTCCCCACGATCGCTCCGTGGGGCGATCGTGGGGGTCCCGAAATAGAAATTTCGGTGCTGGCTATTGCCTTGATGTCGAGGCAATAGACCAGCACTGTTAAAGCGGTTTTCGCGATCGTTGATCGCGAAAACCGCTTCATTCAATGCAGGACGTGCCAGGCACGTCCTTTGTCGATAAGGGAGTTTATCCCAGGACGTGCCTGGCACGTCCTTTGTCGTCAAGGGGTTAAAATAGGTGATGTTGTAAACAGGAGACTCCAAAGATGCATTTAACACAATTTGTTCCTCCTAATTTAGAGATTTGCTTGCAGTTCTGGGTGTCCCACCTGCGGCCCTCCAGTTTCAGAACTGCAAACCCCATCATTCCACACCAGCTTTCTAGAATGTCAGGGAACTGTGGTTGTTGGGAGACCACGGTTAGATGCATAGGCCCTTATTTTGAAACACTTTCTAATTATTTTGTCGATCAATCTCTGTACCTAATCTGTCAGTATATCTGTCCTGCCTGTCTACCTGTGTCTGTTTCAAAGTTGTCAACAGTCCAGGAGTTTCCAGGACAATCCTGTTTTTCTGGATCCTGTCCCGGCATTACTGCTGCCAATGCACAGTGCTTGGCATTCAGGTGTGTTTTCACTATATGCTCATACACTCCATTGCAGGTATTTATTCATATTTCTAGATATACAATTTTTTCCCATTTTATTTGCAATAATAACTATTGTGTATTTAGTGTGTGTACAGATTGCATTTAATTATTATTTTTAACTTGTTATGAAGAAAAAAAAAACCTCTTGTAAGTAACGCAAAAGATTGGGTCCATGCCCTTAGCTGTTACCAATTTACACTTCATTGGCCCGTAGTGGCAGGCTGAGAAGCAGTGCTGCAGTCATTAAAGCGTCTGCTGTGTGACCGTGTCGGTAAATATATAATTGCTGCAGTGTGTACTAATAATGGGAGCTGGAAATTGGACTGCATTTAAAGACTAAAAATACAGATCAGTAAAGCGTGTGCTGAAATATATATACAATATATATGCGTGTGTTTAAATGATTGTGTTCATTAATAAACAAAGTGTGTGTAAAAATAGATCTGATAAAAAAACCAGGAGATACTGATGGGTGTGTGGAAAGCCTTAGATGCTAAACCATAATGGTTGTGCTCTACTGGCAATGCCATCAAACAGGCAAATGATATCCAAGCATGTCTATGAAGGTAAACCCAGCTAAGTGTGGGTAATTACCATGCCTTCAGAATAGGACCTTAGTGTTATTGGAAGGGGTCCAATACACTGTTATGTTTCATATGTAGCAAACAAGCACCAAATTAATGAGTTTGTGTTCCTATTATTTAGTAACTATGTGAGTGTATTTTTTTTATGCAATTTATTTGCAAGGATAAATTTCGTCTTATCTGAAATTCTTCATATTGTCTCATAAAAGGCTGGCAGCTATGTAGCACAGCACACTTCCAGTATCCATGTCCTATAATCATATAGGCTGATAAGATACGAACTTTACTCTTGTGATGGACTTTCCATGCCAAATAAAGTTATTTATGGGAGTAATGATAAGAGCAGCAGCTGTAAAGGACTGACCGATAAATGTTATTACTTTGTCTCTTTAAACGTTGAAGATGCTGATTTTATTTACCACTAGTATAGTTAGGTATCAGAATTCAAATTCATTTGGAGTTGTTGCTGCAGATAATAAAAGTTGAAGCAAATTAGCTATTTTTAAGACCATAACGAGAAGGAATTTAATATATTTCAAACGATCTAATTGCTGTGCTGTGGGAAAGCATACCTGAATAAAGATACTGGCAGGCATCCTTCTTGTGTGGAATCTCACGCTGGTCTGCTTATTGGAAATATGCATGCCGCTAGCTGCTTTCAAATTTACAGTCATTTAGACACTTAGAATAATGAGCATACACCACACCCTGCAGCAAGAAAGGTACATGGTTTCTAAAACCCAAGTTGTGTTCGTTTTACAACTTTTAGTGGAGATGATGTGAAAATGGCTGTTTCAAAAGAATAATCACATCTGTTTAGTTTGTCATGGCTACAGGAAGCAAATCTTTCCTTTTATGTTCTGCACAGTGTTTCCCTGAGAACGTATCTGTGGCCTCATCGTAACATCATGTTTTCAGTGCATTAACCTGGTCAGCTCATATATCAGGAGCAGGTCAATTGGAAGGGAGAAAAACTGGGACGTAGGGAGGTGCTGGAATGAAGGAAAAGAGGATGTGGGGTGAAGCAAATAAAATAAGGTGTTTATTGGGGAGAAGAGGGCGTAATGTAAAAGTGGGAGTAATGCACTGGAAGGATGATATTAGTCATGAAGAGGCGAGTTAAGGGGTTCCACACTTTTTGGCATATTTGTGCTGAGTTGCAGGATTTCGGTCAGCTGCCATTAGTGTCCTGCCCTCACTGGGCTTCCATATTAATTCCCCATGTGTCAAATATAGTTATAAAATAAAAGCACAGATTGTGGAGTGTTGTGTTTCAGGGAGTGATTCTGTCCTCTTTTTGTTTTGTTCTTGTTTTTTTACATTGAACATGAAAATATTTCAGCATTACATCACAATCTCACTACTAAATTATTTGAAATAAAAATACATTAAAACACAAGTAAATAACAAACAAACATGTTGCCAAGAGGGTGGGATAAAGCCCCAAATCACTATATGTTCACTCAAAATCTTCATCCTCAAACTTTATCTTAAGGTCAAAAATGTAATGGCGTTTTTTCCAAACTTTTACTAATTTATTCTTCAGGGATGTATTTAAGCTCCAGCTTATACCCTTTTCCATCTTTAACCTTCCTCCCATTTCTAGATCTTCCTGGGGCTGCTTGTTTTATAAATAAAAGATAATAGATTTGCTGTGAAATCCTGGTGAATTTTCTGATTCCTCTCCCACCAGTTCCAGTAAAATAGACTGTATTCAAGGAGAAGGAAAATGGCGCCTTATTTTTATATTAAATATCAGCCGCAAGTGAACGAAAGAGTTACAACCAATATAAATTTATTGGATAATTGTTTTAATAGTTTGTAATCTGCAACCTTTCATCAAGCATTTGCCAATCCAGACAGTACTAAAGACCTGTCCAACCAGCCAGCAGTACAAGGTATGAAGCTCACCTCTAGTCACCTGAGAATCAACTGCTTTGATGGAAAACACAATTATGTCTAGTTAAGCTCATCCCTTTCTTTTTTTTTTCTCTATGTTAATGAACATTGCATTTTTGATATCTCCCATGTTGACCCACACTAATTATCTGATTATTACAATAACTTCACCCCTCTCAATGGAGTTACAAGCAATCACTGTTACCTCCATAATCTACTGCATGGGGCCCTTGGTGCATCATATGTGATACAATTGAGTAAAACTTTAGGATTCATCTTCAGGCATCTGTTACACTCCATACCTTATAGTTCTTACTTTATTTATGGTATTTTTCTTTCTTAAAGATTATTTGTTTTGAAGTACATTTCTCATATATTCAAATCCTGTACAACATACAGAAATAATCTACGTGGAACTGACCATTAGACATGCAGATATGTTGAAACTATTTAACAATATATACTGAATAAATTATTTAAAAATCTAAAAATGTCTAGAAACACATACACGATGTCTTAAATTAAATTTGAGTTTGTCTCCTGTACAGTTTAATTGCACACTTCAAGTAGGCATATGCCATTCGATACTTTGATCTACATTAATATAACCACACATCTGCACTGTACAAATGTTTCATATGTGTATTGACCAAACACTTTATTTGCATGTTATCTAGGGAGGCAGTAGTGCAATAAAAATGTATTTATCCAGCAATCTGTACAACTAGCGCAATACACAGATAACAGATTGTTCTGTTCTCTCCCAATGGTGCATGATTCCTGTATTTCATCCCCCAAGATCGATAAAATAAGTACCATTAAGTTGTTACAATGATACAGTTAAAAGCAGCATTCTCAGGACATATTTAAACTTTCCTTGTACAATTCTTTGAAGCCTAGTTACTCAGGTTATATATATTTTTGGCTTTAAAATTGTTTTAATTTTTGTCGCATTCTAATTTATAAATTGGATGTTGATCTTTGCAGCCTGTGAGTTTGACCGATCAAACAGCAAAAAGCCCAAGATTTTGCAGTCTTTCAGGGTAAGTCTTGAAGACTAAAAGCAGGCCCTGTGTTATTGTTAACATCACAGGCAGTGCTAATGCATGGCCTTTTTCAGAAACTAGAAGTATATATTTATTAGCAGTGAAGTAGCAGCATGAAATGTTAAGTGTGCGCTTGCAGGAGCAGAATATATTGTCATTTTACAAAGTAATACCAGGGGACTGCAAGAGCCGTGGAAGGTGTTAATGAATGCTATTTTACCTCCTAGTGCCTCTTCATTTAGCTGCCTCATTGGATGTGGATTTTGTTAAAACTGTTTACCAAAGTAAATGTGTGCTGTAATTAGAGCTACACAGAGAGTGTTAAACTATGCCAGATTTTACAGGTCCAATGAATGGAAGCCATCTCACAGCTTTGTTTTTCAGCACCCCAGGCAGTTGCATGTAGTATCCTCTTATCCCCTAGGGCACTTTTGGGCTGTTTTAAGAGGGAATGGCATAGTTGGATTATTTTAATGGAAAAAGTAACTTTTTGGATCTTTCTTCCCAAATCTATATTTATAGTTATCAATGTGAATGGTCTGACATCTGTTGAGTACATGGTGGATGGGTTTTTTTGTGGCTATCTGAGAAACAAAGTAATAATTAAGGACATGGTTGTTGCTCTTAAGCAATAACCATTGGCCAATAAAGTCCCAAAGTCTCTGTTACATCTCTGTAGTGGGGTAGTGAGTCTGTAATGCAGTTTAATAAGCAGCTGTTATAGTTGAGCCTAAAAAACAGACTGTTTGCATAAGTCTCAAAATATTTTCCTCAAATGAAACATCATTATGTCTAAAAGTATATTACCGTTCTACAGCTAAAATATGTTTAATTGGTGGTTGTTAGTACCCCAATGTTGTCACTCAGGTTCAAATGTGCCTATATAACTTCAGTTATAGAATAAGGAACCCATTTCCCCAAACATAGACCATTTATTGTTTAGGCTGGTATGATCATTTTTGATGTGCTACAGTATGTCATGAAAGTAAGCATGCCTGGCACTTCAGCAGCCACTCTAAGGAGCCAGTGTATTGATTATTTATATTTGCTAATTTAATTACCTTCAGAGAAAATAGAGTTTGTCATAAATGTCTTCACATTTTGTTCCCACACATAGGACAGTTCAGTTTTGCAATAAATAAGTGTCAGATTTATGTTTTCAGAAGGGTCTACTAACTATGTGCCGATTACTCCTGAGTTTGATTTGGGTCGGGCACTTTAGCCGAAATTCGCAAATCCCTGGATTGCAGCTATTCAATATCTCTTAATTCAGTTTCCGAATTGGGAGTACAAGTGGTTCGGAAATCAAAACATTGACCACGTTCGAATCGGGTTATTTTCTCTGAGAAAACCATACAATTTTGGCTAACAAATTATCCCCAAACACGCTATGAATTTGGCACAGCTATCCGCATTTCAGGCGGTACAATTTCCCAGATAAAAGCTGGAGAATTGAATTGTAAAGCATTAAAAATTAATTTAAAAAAACAAAGCTTCCCCCTGGGGCTGCATGGGCAGTGTTTCAGGGCAGCATTTCGGCGCATATTGAGTTGACCCTTAAAGGTTTCTATTATAATCTTAGTTTGTGTTGACATCCTTTTGTCTTGAATAGTCATGTTTGTGTAGAGCCCTTTCTCATAACAACACACAAGGTATTGGTGTAGCTTCATTACTCCATTGGGTCTGTGTGTCTTTCAGTAAACTCCTTAATTTAAAAACGCTAAATCTCTCTCTTCGAGGACAGGGAATCTGCCAATGTGTACTGCAATCCTAAAAAAAAGATGAGGTGACCATTAAATAGCACAGTATTCATTGATGACATTTATCCAAAGTGAATTTGTCTTGGAGCCTCATTTTACTTTGCATTTAGTAAGCCTGTAGAAGAAGCATTTGTTGCAGGTAAGATAAGAATTAAAAACACGTCTATAGGGATGCCCAAATTTCTAAGTGATGCAACATCATATAGAAATGAATGTAAATTGGCAGCTATAGTTATAGCATTTCATCACTAAGTAAAGCTACGTTAAAACAGAAGTACGAGTGTATTAAATATTGATGATGACTTTTCTTTTACAATGTTATGATGTCTCCAGGCATTGACAATTCTTTAATATTCTACTGCAGATAATTATTATTATTAGGAAACTTTAAGCCTATGTATTTTGTTGGTGAGAAAAAAGGCAGATAAAAGCATGACATTAGAACTATAAATTACCACAGAGTTGTTTTTTTGTTGTTGTCACATCCAGGGCATTATGTACAGTATTACTATATATGTGGCACTACCATATATACAGCTTGGGGCACTCAAACATTTCATCTGAACAAATTATCTTACACTGTAAATAAAAAAGGAAATTAGGAGTGTGCATCAATGGCTTCATTCGTGCTGGTCACTGTCTCCTTGTTTTTTTATGTTTTTTGGTAAGCAAGGATTGGGAGGAAATTATGTGATATCACTGGTCCAGTGTACATCCCCATGCATCCTTAAACAACATGTCTGCCATCTGGTAGAAGTTATACAAGCAAATAGGACTCAAAAAGGGAATTTATTTATATTTTCCAATGACACTTTTCGATGTACCACCTACACCTGATGCAAGCCTTCATTGAAACATAACTTAATTTGTTGCTGACAGTTGTCCTTTAAGATGGCCCTATATTCCAGTGGAAATGACAAACCAAGATCTAGCAGCACTTACACTGATTTTGGTAGTGCAGTGGCTCTTTTGGGCAACAATTTAATATTCTTCCCATTAAATCACTTCTCTATCACTGTGTTTTTAAATTTGTATTGCGTTTTTTTGCACTATGTATATAATCATATCCTAGCTGGAATCTCTATTGGACCTGACCTTTCAGGGTAGAATTATTATTTTTTAATACTGAATGTTTTTTCTCAAATCCTAAATAGACTAACTTTGTGTCCATGTACTCATTTGAGACATTCTTTAGATTGTGAGAATCTACATTTTTATGTCTGATTATGTGCTATGTTTTTTAACTTTTCATTAATGTCATTAAATAGAACTCCTCATCATATGCCGTATGTATCTGACAAAACAAAATCAATTAAATTTCTATCAGTTATGTGTATACGGTTTTCAACACTTTTCCTTTGCAGATTCACACATTTTATGTGGCAAACAGATGTTCTTGTCCTGAGTGCAACTGACAGATAAGAAGATTATATTTATATAGTTTACATTGGGAATTAACTGTAAATATTTTGGAAATTAAAACCTATTTGGATTTAGAAAATGGCAAATCTGATATAACTGATTTTATGACCCAGTGTACTTTGCAAGAAATTATTACTATTATTATACAATGTTAAGTGTATGGAAGCAATAGCATTGGTGATATTTTATTGAAGAAAATATATATATGTAGTCTTGTGAAATAATCCATACTGCATGTACAAAACAACAAACTAGTAAGCGCACTCAGGATTTTTGGAAAATATGTTATTAGTTTGTTACCATTATACAATCTTGTAATTATGTGCTAGGACTCTTTTTTTAATTTTTTTTAAATAATATGTTTGCTGTTCATGGTAAATTATATAAATAATGTGAATTATATATAAAAACATATTCACAACCTATGTCTTCCTCTACTATAAACTCTTACCAATCTTTCCTTTTACAATTTTGTACAGTATTTTAATATATGTTTGATTTCCTACAAACGTTCTTTCTATCCAATTTAAATAGTGTAAACAGTTACTGTATATGTTTCAGGTTCTTATAAATTATGATATCCTAAAACGGTCCTGTTGGTTACTTACCTTTTGGGGTGTTTTCTATAACACAGATTTCTTTTTGTATACCCTTTCACTTGCTCCTTAATAAAGACAGACTCTTGCTTGCTCGGTTTAATGGGTTGACTGTAAGTATTTTTCTTTGCTAATGTACTCAGCCAGTTCATTGTAGAAGTGTAGAAATTAATCAATCCAGAACAAATCTAATTACTGTTATAAACATCACTGGCAGCTCATCGGAAGTCGTACATTTTTCTGTTACTAAAATATGCTTTTCTACTAAAGAGTAAGTGCGACAAATATAAATTTCTTTGACTGTACTTACTCCTATAAAGTGTTGCCATAGCAACAGACTCTTAGCAGAGGTTTTCAATGCCCATGCTGTTATTAGTAAATGCATTCTGGGTTGTAAGTGGTATTATTGAAATAAGTCCTTTAAATAAAAAGTGAATAACAATATTGTCACAATTAATGAGTGTTTTATTATCATGCTCTGCAATGCCACATTTATGCGGCATACTAATAATTTTTACGTCTTGTTTTTTTTTATTATTATTATTATTTTTTGGTCTGTTTCTTTGTTCATTTAATTTGTAGGAGAATGCAGAGGATGTCAGATTTTTCTGTACTATTTTGCATTCATATCCTGGTTACTGTGGCATTATTTATCACTACAATGGGACTGCATTCCATTTAGAAACTAGATTTAATATTCTCCCTGTCCCTGCTCCAATGATTCTTAGTGTATTCTTCTCTGGTAAGCTTTCTGAATATAGATTATAATTTAAAAAAAAAAGTAATCTAAGCTGATAATGTTGGAAAAAAAGTCAAAGGAATTCTAATAGGGTTTTGTATGAAAGATGCCATTTACTTTTACACAGTCTTGCTTAGATGACAGATGCTCATTGTGCGATGCGCTAATCTTTCATGTTTAGCGGAGAGCAAGAATACGCAACTGCACTACACGTTTTATCAGACATTATCGCGCACTTCTAGACTCCATTTGATTCGTACTATTGTGCTTACATCCATTTCTTCCATTTCACATTAGTACAGATATGGAAAATGAAATGATGTGAGTGGATGATCCCCACACATATAAATTAAAGTATATATGGCCTTTGAAATTCATTTTATTTGAGATTCTGTTATTAGGGTAGAGTCTAACATGAATATGCATAGATTGTTGAATACACAGTATTTTAATGGTAATGTTTGACATAAATCTCTAGTTTTATTATATTGTTTTGTTTGATGTGTACATGTATTAAACTTACTGCCGCATGCTGTTTTTAAATAATACAATGGGAATGTGTAATGCCACAGTCCAGATATTGCCAAATTGTACACTATTGTCCTTAAAAACAGGATTAGTTCCTTCAATACTCATGTTTATGTAAAAGAAAGCAGTACCTGGCTTTGAGTGTTTTTTTTTGCCTCTGTGATCATCTTGATGATGATCTTTGCAAATTAGTCAATTACTATGAGGCAGAAAAATGGCTTGGTTAGTTGTAAGTGGGGTTGCCACCTTTTTGTCAGAAAAATACCGGCCTTCCTATAGCCTTCATAGACTTAGCATTGACTTCAAGCCAATTTTTTACCGGTCTGTCAGGTGGCAACCCTAGTTGTAAGTGGTTCTATGTGTTGGGGTTACAGAAATTTATCTGCACTAACTTTGTATATATATTTTTATATGTATGGTATATTAGATAATATTCTGTGCGCTTCTTAATCTGTCAATATGTAACATGATTGTCATATGATTTGTTAAGTAGCACAAATAGGGAAACATAACTACTTGGACAGTCTGCCTTAATGAGCCAGGTAAATAAACTGAAGGGAAGGACTGAGGCTAACACTTCATTTTAGTGAATTTCTGCTGATTTCAGTGTCGGGAAATACTGGTGTGGAATCAGTTATGATTCCCGAATTGCAGACATATTTGCATTCACATCGGCATCACCAGAGTTGTTTGAAATTCGGGTACCGATGTGATCTGAATATGTCTGCAATTTGTAGACACCATTTTGGAGCTACCCGAGTTGACCGTATGATTTGCATTTTTGTTTTTCAATGCTAGTATAACAGTTAAACAATGGCTAATTTTTTTTCATCTGTTTAAACTTATTAAAATGATTGTTCGGCTTAGTTTTTTTCTTTTCCTGCTTATATACTCACGCATATTTTTTGGATGGTTAAGGTTTGGGTTTTTGGCCTTCCTGCAGTATACTTAGATTTACACATGCCCTGCTCTTCAACTCTGTTTAAAATACAGTGGGGAGAATTTGACATTCCCAATTAAGCGCCCATGAGCAGTGTCTGCTGTGTAAACAGCATGCATATGAGCAGTGCTTTTCCATAGCATGTCTATGAGAGGTTATTGATTCTCTCCAAAGAGGTGCTGGAAAAAACCTATTTTACAAAGACTCTTTTGGGGGAGGATCTATACTTTGGCGGAATCCTTCAAAAGGTATGTTGGAATATAAACAAACAATGCATAATTTCATTAACATACATTATATATTTATTTTTTTAGCTAAAATTGTCCTTTTATTTATACCCAGCTAGTGGCATAGGGGCTAAATAATCTATCTACAGCCCACCGCCTAAAAACAGAGCAAAAACAAAATCCTTTCTTCATGATTACATAATTGATTTATGTTGTTTATCATCATGTACTTCAAGTCTATAGAAACTCAATGCGTCGGTGATGCTATTGCTTTCAAGGTACATATGTTCTATACGTTGACTTTTGTAATTAATTATTTTTATTTTAATTGATGTTGTGTTCAGTGTTATTAGGCCATTATAGTACTGCTGTAACTGAGTAGCTAGTTCAAGACAATGTAGCCAGTTTTTGATTTCTCATGGTTGTATTGGAATCAATGTGTATGAATTATGACCAGTGATCGGCAAAGTGTCCGTACAAGAACACCAGTGTCTGAGGCAAGATCTGAGGTTTGCCTTATTTTGTAACAAAGGGGAGAAATGGGCTTGTACCATGGGATTGTGCTGGTTCTACCAATGACCATTTGAGAATTTTCCACTTCATGGAATGTTCCTCTCCAGTTAAAATGCGGTACCTGTATGTATCAAAAAGGTTACACACATCCATTTTAGTTGACTGTTGCTGTCGCACCAATACGTTATTCAGGTGTGAACCTCTTCTTGTTTTACACCGTGTTTAGCGGCGAAAGAGCTACACATAATGTTAGAAAGAGCAGCCGCTAACAAATGTCAGTGCGGCTGATTGTTATGTTTAATTACAAGCTTTTACTACTTCCATTTCAACAAATGGCTTGATTGCCCTGTGTCTCTGTACTGAAGCTGTGTGATTGCTTTGACATCATTCTTGCATTTTAGCCGAACTTTTCCATTTTGAGACTTCTCATTGCTTTCATTCATCACGTTATTGGAGGAATTGCACATAATTTACTCAATATTGACATTTTTCATTTCATTTTAATGTGACAGGCAGAACTATTACAATTTGGTAATCTTTAAAAATTGCAACTGAAAGCCATGTGTTTTGATTTCTTTATGTTGGTGGGGGCTTTTTGTTCTTTTAGACCTTTTCATTTTTATTACAAAGAAAAATACATGTGTTTTTCACTATAAATCAAAAGCCTGACCATGTGAAATGGACTCTGTCACCAAAACATTGTTTATACTGTAAGTAAAAATAGTAGAAAAGGAATTTAAAACATGTTCTTTTTATTTTCCATTGAAAGTAGTGATTTTGCATGCCAATCCACAGGGTGATGTCATACAGAAGATACCACGGGCACATTTAAAACCTTTTTCTCTTAATGTATGCATTTCCTTTCAATTCTGCTAACACAATGTGTAGATCTTCTTTTTTGTATACTCTACATTCACATAGGGCTTTATTTTTTTTTGTTCACAATCTCAATATCATGAATCATCACAAATAAACAGAAAATACTTGATACATAAAGAAGTTACAGGATGAGGAATACAACGTTTTTCTTTTCAGATCGCATCTCAAAATATTAACTAGGCTACCTTACGTTGTTAACGTTGGAAAAAAGATATAGGTGCTCCTCCTGGATAATTGGATTTAAAAAAACTATACAACATAAATATAGGGCTTTATTAATTGAAGAGAGAAGTGAAGGGAATTGTGAAGGGAATTTCAAACTTAAAAAAAAAATAGTCTATTTGGAAAAGGTTAAGGACCCCTCTGCTGATCCCATGTAAAAACAAGGGTCTCTTTCTGCATTGGCAGAGAGAGACGGAATGGGCCATCAAGCATGGCAACTGCCGGTCAGAGGAAAAAATATCATGTGCCATCCAAAGTACATGCCAGTTTATCCTTATCTCATACTAGTGGCATTACACTTTTTCACTTGTACTTCTACAGTACAAGCACAAGTGAAAAAAACGTTTATTTTTTCTTTCAGTTTGAAATTCTCTTCTCATTTCCCTGCACTTCCATGATATTCTCTCTCGTGAATAAAGCCCGTAATATCTAGACAACACACTGTTAGACTAAAAAAAAAGGCACATGTAAGATGGCATATGGCGTCTTGCAGCCTTTAAAACCGGGAATGATCAATACATGAGCTACAAAGAAACATTGTACTTACTGCTCAATTATATAGGCTTCTGGATCCTCTTACGTCCCCAAGCTACCTGCTCTTTACTAAATTTCATTACACTGTTTGCTTTATTCAGACAGGTTGTGTACATTAAGTGCACAAGAAGACATGCCAGCTATTATTTAGATTTTTCTGGCTACAGTATATGATTACAAATGGACATGTATAATATTTTTGAATACAGACTAAGCAAGATTAAGATAAGCAAGATCAAGATAAGAATTAGCCATTGACGAGGTTACTAAATCCTACAGTTCACTCTTGCAGAATTGGAACGGTCATGATGCTGAGGGAGTCTGTGCATCATGGGGTAGTTATTCAGTAATAGATGGGGGTTACACCCTTTTGCTTATACCTGTGTAATACAACCAATTTTACAACCGATGTTGCAAAGTTGGCTCTGTCCGTCCTGTTGATCTCTGAATAAAAATAAAACAACATATTTACTGTAATCATGAGGGTAATTTCCTTCTCATTCGAATGTGTGACTATTCTAGTTTTGTCAGTGTGTTACCTACGTAAATGAAATCTCTAATATTCTAGAACATATTTTGCTAGTATGATTTGTATAGAGATACAAGCCTGTGTTCCTTGTGGTATTAATTGGGTTAACGTAATGATGACGCCTGGCCTCTGGGAAATTGACTGTAGAAAACTTGGTAGGATTGGAAATCCCTTGGCCACTGTGTTTTAACATGTTTTTTCCATCTGTCTTGTAGAGTGCCCGGAATTACAATTGCTACGGACATCATTTGTGGCTTTCCTGGAGAGACGGATGAAGATTTTAAGGAGACATTAAAACTAGTTGAGGAATATAGATTCCCAAGTCTCTTCATTAATCAGTTTTACCCGCGCCCAGGGACCCCAGCTGCTAAAATGGTGCAAGTTGCAGCCCATGTGGTAAGCCGTTTAAAAGTCATATACCGCTCTTTACATTTCTAGGCAACGGTTGAATTAAGTTGGTATGTTATTAATCGCAAAAAGGAATGTATGCTGCAAGGTGTATATATATGTACCAATAACGGCTTCCTGTAGAATGTGCCAAAGTTGGATAATGGCTTCTGCTTACACTCCAAGTACTTCTTAAAGGGACTCTATAATTATAGAGTATAACAAATGATAAAGTATTTAGTCGTCTTCTTTTAGAAAAAGCGCAAGCAAATGTATAAAATAAGAGAAATATATACTTTAAATGTGACATCACCTTATTATGCAAGTTACACATTTTACAATTGAAAATTAGTTAATTTGCATATCAAATGACGTGTTATGTCATAAACAAGACAAAACAGACACATTTAAAACTTAACTCTCTTATTTTATGTATTTGCATGCAATTCTGCTAACACATTGTCAGGGCCGGACTGGGAGAAAAATTCGGCCCGGGCATTTTTTTATCACAGCGGCCCACTAAGAAGGGGGCGGGGCAGAGGAGGTGTGTTTTGTCATCACCAATGACAAACACGCTCCCTCTCAAAGTGAGCATGTTGGTTCAATGCTCTTCCAGGGCAGACCATGCGCAGAGCTCTGCTGAAGAGCTCTAGCATGAGAAAAAACCCTGTATTTTTTCTGCACAGTGCAAGCAAATTTAATAACATGCTTGCACTGTGTTTCCTTGCAACTTGTCTCTGGTGTCTCTATAAATGGATACCAGGAGACAAAAATGCCAGGAAAGAGTATTGAGCATGTGTTTGGAGCCTGTTTGTGGGATTGCGTGTGTGTAGAGTGAGCTGATTGTGGTGTGGTATTGTGTAATAAGGTCGGTTTTAGTTGTGTTGTGTTTGTGGTGTAATGTGATGCATATGTGGCTAGGGGCTGTAGAGAATATATATATGAGTCTAGTGTGTGTTTGAAGGACCCAGAATGTGTATAGGAGATCTAGTGAGTGTGTGTTTATAACGGTTTCAGAGTGTATATAGGGATCTAGCGTGTGTATCAGGGCCGGACTGGCCCACCGGGATACCGGGAAAAATCCCGGTGGGCCGACTGCCCCGGGGCCGCCTCGGCCACTAAAATTGAAGAATTCGGCTGCTGCAGCATCCGGCCGCAGCAGGCAAATTTCTTAAAGCGGCGACGGCCGCCGAATTGCTTAAAGTGGCACCGCTTTAAGAAGTTCGCCTGCTGCCGCCGGATGCTGCAGCAGCAGTTCCGGCCGCGGGATGGGAAGTAGAAACCAAGGTGAGTGAGACATACAGGGGGAAGGGGGTGAAAGACACTACAGTGGGGGGGTGAAAGACACTACAGTGGGGGGGTGAAAGACACTACAGGGGGGGGGGTGAAAGACACTACGGGGGGGGTGAAAGACACTACGGGGGGGGGGGGTGAAAGACACTACAGGGGGGGGGGTGAAAGACACTACAGGGGGGAGGGAGAAAGACACTACAGGGGGGGTGAAAGACACTACAGGGGGGGGTGAAAGACACTACAGGGAGAAGGGGGGGTAAAAGACACTACAGGGGGGGTGTGAAAGACACTACAGGGGGGGGGGTGAAAGACACTACAGGGGGGGTGAAAGACACTACAGGGGGGGGGGTGAAAGACACTATAGGGAGAAGGGGGGTAAAAGACACTACAGGGGGGGGTGAAAGACACTACGGGGGGGGGGGTGAAAGACACTACAGGGGGGGGGGGTGAAAGACACTACAGGGGGGGGTGAAAGACACTACAGGGGGGGGTGAAAGACTCTACAGGGAGAAGGGGGGGTAAAAGACACTACAGGGGGGGGTGTAAAAGACACTACAGGGGGGGGGTGAAAGACACTACAGGGGGGGTGAAAGACACTACAGGGGGGGTGAAAGACACTACAGGGGGGGGTGAAAGACACTATAGGGAGAAGGGGGGTAAAAGACACTACAGGGGGAATGGGGGGGGGGTAAAAGACACTACAGGGGGAAGGGGGGGGTGAAAGACTCTACAGGGGGAAGGGGGGGGGTGAAAGACTCTACAGGGGGAAGGGGGGGGGTGAAAGACTCTACAGGGGGAAGGGGGGGTGAAAGACTCTACAGGGGGAGAGGAGGGTGTGAAAGACACTACAGGGGGAGAGGAGGGGGTGAAAGACACTACAGGGGGAGAGGAGGGTGTGAAAGACTACAGGGAGAAGGGGTGAAAGACACTACAGGGGGAGGGGGTGAAAGACACTATAGGGATAAGGGGGGTAAAAGACACTACAGGGGGAAGGGGGGGTGAAAGACACTACGGGGGGGGGGTGAAAGACACTACAGGGGGGGGGGTGAAAGACACTACAGGGGGGGGGTGAAAGACACTACAGGGGGGGGTGAAAGACACTACAGGGGGGGGTGAAAGACACTACAGGGAGAAGGGGGGGTAAAAGACACTACAGGGGGGGGTGTAAAAGACACTACAGGGGGGGGGTGAAAGACACTACAGGGGGGGTGAAAGACACTACAGGGGGGGGTGAAAGACACTATAGGGAGAAGGGGGGTAAAAGACACTACAGGGGGAATGGGGGGGGGTAAAAGACACTACAGGGGGAA
>CM069859.1:92599363-92686863 GCA_036172795.1 Pelodytes ibericus | reverse complement strand
GATGGGTGTGAGAATGCTGTGTGTGATGGGTGTAAGAGTGCTGTGTGTGATGGGTGTGAGAATGCTGTGTGTGATGGGTGTGAGAGTGCTGAGTGTGAGTGCTGTGTGTGATGGGTGTGAGAGTGCTGTATAAATGTTAGAATGGATTGTGTGTGTGTGTGTGTGTGTATGGGGAGGGGGGTAAATAAACAAATAAAATAACAGGCATTATGTCCGGGGGGGACATAATGCCTGTTATTTTGTTTGTTTATTTACCCCCCCCCCCCCCCCCCCACACACACACAATCCATTCTAACATTTATACAGCACTCTCACACCCATCACACACAGCACTCACACTCACACACCCATCACACACAGCACTCACACTCAGCACTCTCACACCCATCACTCACACTCAGCACTCTCACACCCATCACTCACACTCAGCACCACTCTCACACCCATCACTCACACTCAGCACTCTCACACCCATCACACACTGGTACCTGGGACTGGCGGTGCGGTGTACCCTGGTGGTCCTCGTGGTGAGTGAACTCTAGCCTGCGGGCTAGAGTTCACTCTCGCGAGATCCGGTCGTTGCCATGGTCCGCAGAGCTGCTGGGGACCTGGATCCCACTCGCTAACATCCATCATCATGGAAGTGCCGGCGGAAGTGCCGGGCAGCAGCGGAGGATGTCTGCGCATATCGTACAGACATCCTCTGGCTGCCCCCACTAGCCACCAGGGATATTTGGGCAGCCGGGGGATCGTGCAGACATCCTCCATGCTGCCCGACACTTCCGTCTATTATGAAGGACCTGCTGTCCGTCATAATAGGCGGAAGTGTCGGGCAGCACGGAGGATGTCTGCCCGTATCGTACAGACATCCCCGGCTGCCGGCACTGGCCACCAGGGAGAGAGAGACGAGGAGGGGGGGGGGGGAGAGAGACGGGGGGGAGAGACGGGGAGGGGAGGAGAGAGAAAAGGTTCGAGGGTGAGAGAAAAGTTTGAGGGGAGGGAAGAAACAACGTGAGGGTGGGAGAGAGACAATGCTGGGGCGGGGAGCGAGAGACAAAGCTGGGAGGAGGGGAGATAAAGGCAGCATTGGCACATAAAAGGAAATAAAAACAAGAAATGCATTTTTTTTAATCATAATTTTTATTAAATATTAAAAAGCAATTCATATGTGAATATATACAAGTTATACTCCCATAGGGTAGTCTTATATTCAGCCTTTTAGTTTTTTTCCTAAAGGAATATACAAAGTTTGGAGGGTCGCCTTTTAATCAGGGTCGTCTTATATTCGAGCAAATACGGTATATAAATATACACCTATCAAACGAGGGCCAATGTTAATACATTGTTTGTCTGCTGGAGTTTCTGATTGTTAGGAGAAAATGGTTTCAGTGAGCTTCCATCCCTTCAGAGATGCCTCCTGCTTTTGGTGGATTATAACCTTCAAAGTACACACAATCTCTGTGTACTACGACTAATAGTAAACTGTAATTAATACAAGTTCTTACCTATTTTGTTTTATTCTATCCAAGGCAGATCCATCATTCTCTTTTATCTGTCAGTTGAATTACCACGTGCCCTGTTTGAAGCAGGTGTAGTTCATGTTAATACTTTGCATTTTATATTCACTTTCCCTCAAGATAGCACCTAATAGCCCACCTTACAGTATCATGAAGGTACAGACAACTGCATTTTTCATTCCGCACCTCTAGAAAATGATGTGTCTCTGAAGGCAAAGCTGTGTAGTTTCTTACTGAATTGTCTTCCTGCGGGTAAGTCTTTCAGCGTCTGGCAGGTGATAGGGCCACAAACAAGGACATGATAAATGCAGTAAACGAGCTATGCATTCAAACAGTATTTACATAATAAAACAGTATCTATTGCTGTAAGCATTAATAGGCTCATATAATCCGTTAACTCTCCTTGTTTTTTCTGGCTTTTATAAGATAACAATGTCTGGCTGGCAAACAGAAACATTTATCCCTTGGGGCTTTTATTTGCTGCTTAGTTCTCAATAGCCTTGAACCAACAATTTTGTGCAAGACTATATTTGAGTCTCATAGTAACAAGTGAGAAGGGGTAGTGCTGATGGCAGCAACTTGTTTACAGTCAGCAGAAAATCTAGACATATTTTACAAGGTAGAACTTATCTTTGGCACATTACACACAATTCAATTTTCCTGGGCAAGATTTATTCCAAGAAAAGTATAAACAAACATGCAATTAACTTATTTAACCACTTAAAGGGTAGCAATGAAAGTATGCATAATTAAACAATGTTTTTAATATTTTCCTGACGCAAACGTGGCTACATTTGACTGTTTTGGGGCTAATTTTCAAAACCAATCTAAAGCTTGTCCCATGCTTTCACTCTACTCTGTGGCAGCTGACCTAACTATGTTTTATAGAGGGCAAACCTTTTTTTCCTGATAGGGTCACTTTTTATTTAGGCTTTTTCTTTTCTTCTTAAATTAAGATCCAATGTTTTGGAGTTAGGTTGCCTTTTATTTTCGAGCGGTACTCTCAAGGGGATTGCACTCCCCCCCCCGCCCCCCCCCCTGTATCCTAACCGTTTGCACTTGTGCCAGCATGTTTGCCAAAAAGTTCAGTGTTTGTGAAAGTTCCTGCTCCAAGCATGCAGACGGAACAGGTACTGATCATGCACAAGTGCTAAGGAAATTGGCAGCTGCAATCGCAGTCCATCTGCCCGCTGCTGCAAGTTACACAAGCTGGTACTAACTTAACTCTGATATATGGCTTAAGAGGGCTATAATATTTTAATTTCAGGTTACTGATGGACTGCAAAAATGCCATAAAGGGTTAAATTGAAAAACTATATGTGCCTCCTTCCTTTGGCCACATGTTAGAAAGGAAAGACTTTGTATATTGTCATAAGGATGATTTATGAAGATATGAACTAAAGCTCATGTTTTATCCCATCTGCTGTTAGTGCATACTGTAGCTCCTGTATCTGTTATGTACACTGCACAATAGTCTCACTGATCTCTTGCTCGGGGCCCACTGTCTCCAGTGAGCAAAATTCCACATTCACAGCTGGACTTGTCGAAGTCAGGCCCATTGGGGAGGGGCAAGTATTGATATTGGCTCTAGCTTGGAGCAATGTCTTTTGAACTCGTAGCCTCTTTTTGCCACATTAAAGTTCAGTGCAAAGGATAAAGCAGTGGTTTCTCTCCAACTTCCACAGTGCCTGGGTTCTAATAGCAACTTAGAGTTCAAAGCAAGAGTAGAGTTCCAAGTGGGACACCAGCTGGATCTATTGGCCTCCCTTTGAAATGTGTATGTCATTTTATCAGTTTCAGAGAGAAACTCAATTGAATAAACAAACTAGGCATTATCCTGTCAAGTTTAATTATTTTCCTTTCCTTAGTATATATAGTACAGGCATCCAATGTGCGGCCCGCCGGGCATTGAGGTGCGCCTGAGCTCAGCTTGAGTAGCCGCACCTCCGACTGCTCACTGCACGGGAAGCTGTGTTGGGGAACAACGTTCCTTACACAGAGCCTTCCCCTCCTCAAAGCTGCACGTGAGGTCATGTGCAAAGGTCTGAGGAAGGGTAGAAGCGCACCGGAAGAATGAATGTAACAAGGAGCCCACAGATCCATTTAAAAAAAACAACAACTGTTTGGTAAGTCTATGTATGTGAGTGTGTGTGTATAAATGTGTGTGGGGTAAATATATGTATGCATGTGAGTGTGCGTGTATAAATGTGTATGTGTGTGGGGGGGGGGTAAGTGCATGTATGTCAGTGTGTGGGGTAAGTGTATGTATGTCAGTGTGTGTGTATAAATGTGTGTGGGGGGTAAGTGTATGTGAGTGTGTGTATGTAAATGTGGATGTGTTTGTTGGGTAAGTGTATGTATGTGAGTGTGTGTGGGGGGTAAGTGTATGTGTGGTGTGTATAAGTGTGTGGGGGGGGTGTATGTATGGGTGTGTATGTATGGGTGTGTGTGGGAAGGGTGTGTGTGTTTATAAATGTGTATGTGAGTGTATGTGGTAAGTGTGACTGTGTATGCATGGGTATGTGTGTGGGGGAAATATATGTATGCGTGTGTGGGGGGTAAGTGTATGTATGTGAATGTGTGTGTGGGTGGGATAAGTGTATGTATGTGAGTGTGTATAAATGTGTGTGTGGGGTAAATGTATGTGTGTGTGTGGGCGGGGTAAATGTGTGTATGTATGTGTGTGAGGGGATAAATGTATGTGTGTGTGGGGGCTAAGTGTATGCATGTGAGAGTATGTGGGCTAAGAGTATGTATGTGAGTGTGTGTGGGCTAAGTGTATGTATGTGAGTGTGTGTGGGCTAAGTGTATGTATGTGAGTGTGTGTGGGCTAAGTGTATGTATGTGAGTGTGTGTGGGCTAAGTGTATGTATGTGAGAGTGTGTGGGCTAAGAGTATGTATGTGAGTGTGTGTGGGCTAAGGGTATGTATGTGAGTGTGTGTGGGCTAAGGGTATGTATGTGAGTGTGTGTGGGCTAAGGGTATGTATGTCAGTGTGTGTGGGCTAAGGGTATGTATGTCAGTGTGTGTGGGCTAAGGGTATGTATGTCAGTGTGTGTATAAGTGTGTGTATGTAAATGTGTATGTGTGTGGGGTAAGTGTATGTATGTGAGTGTGTGGGGGGGGGTAAGTGTATGTATGGGAGTGGTGGGATGTGTGTGTGTGTGTAAATGTGTGTGTGGTAAGTGTGACTGTATGCATGTGTTTGTGTGCGTGTAGTTAATGTGACTGCTGCACATTAGTGTGAAATATATATATATATATATATATACAGACACACGTATATATGTATATAATTATATATATTATTCTCTGAATGAATGAAACATGAATGCGGCCCACGCACACATACATTTCTATCGAAGTGGCCCTTTGCAGAATAAACTTGGATACCCCTGCTATATAGGATGTTGACTTCATGTACCCGTGTGCTTCCATATTGGACTTAGTCTTCACCTGTGATGTTTCAAAATAGATTCTGTAAAAGTAACACAACTTTTACATAAATACACCTTATGCAATTCATCCCTGAACCAATAGTTACAGGCCTTTAGAAAAAATTGTTAAACAATGTTTCAAACATTTTCATTTACAAAGTACGATAAAGAACATATTTACCAGGTCTGACCTCGAATCTAAGCCCTTGATGCTCAGGTTTTGATAGTTGACTGTAGGGTCTCCAGGTCAAATCTCTAGTCTGTGTGGTTGAGAGGGAAGTGGTTTTTAACTCCATTAATTTTGCGTTAGTCCTGACCTCTCTTGTCTAGGTGTGCTTCTTTCCTGCTCATTTATTTAATTTACTTGGATATTTAATACACAATGCTCCCTAAAATACCAATATTTCAAAAGGAGCACTTTTTAAAAAGTTTTGTTGTAGAATGTGAGGATTTAGACACCACTGTAAATTGATTTAGAACTATTCCTTTAAAAGAAATATATTTTTCTCATGTTGCATATTTCTGTGTAATCACGTGTCTAAGGATAATGCAGTTAAATAGGGACTATACCCTAAAACGGGCAGACAGCCAATTCTGCCTGATCAAAACTGCCCTTTAAGCTGAAATATAACATTAAAAATTATACAAATATTTGGTGTATTTTTGACACATGTTTGTACACTAAAATGAGCTCCTATCACTTTTATTTTTTTCAAATATAACCTTAAATGTTTAAAAAAGTATGGTACAGTTACATTAACCAAATGTATTGTGTATTTCGTATAGTCCTGTGGGGTCATCTTACAATATTTGCAACTGCAAATAAAATCAGCTTTTTTGGTAGTGGCCATCTTGCTTTTTTTTAGGAGACTACAGCTTTGAGGAATAAAAATGTTGTTGCATTTATTATGAGTAATACATGTACCAGAAAATAAGTATTTAACACACAGAAATATATGGGTTATGATACTTTACCCAACAGTTATTCTATGTGCTAGTGTGTGCACTTAAGATATATATATTTGTAATCCAATAATTTCCAATAGATTGCAAAATGTAAGCATGTTTCAAACAAGAAGGGTTAACTCACTGGCGGTTTCTAATACCAGGGAAATGGCTGTGGCTTCTGACAAGTGATCTCATCCAGAAACCATTTTCAGACCTTCTGACCAGTGCTTTAGTGGGATCATAGCAGGAGAAGTGTAGTTTATCAAGGCATTCAGCACGGTGACAGAAAACAATCTTAAATCCCATATTTCAGGGATGGAAAATATCTCAAGGTCATTTTGGTTCTGATTAAATTTTGAGATCTCTTTACTTCATGTCTAGGTCGGAGTGTACCATAACTGTGTAAATCTATTGCACGGTGTCTTATTTTATCAGGAAGCTCTGTTTTATTACACGCACAGCGAAAGCGCAGTTACCATGAAAAGTCCTCTGCTACATAACTAGCTTAAAACATAGTTTTAAATCTTAGCATACATAAGCTTATATACACACACATGCGCAAAAAAAATGATATATATATATATATATATATGTATATATACTTATGCATTATATAGTATAATATTATATATATATATATATATAGTATAATATAGTGTGTGTATGTATATGTAGGTGACTATACACATATTACAGTTCAAAAGTTTGGGGTCACTTAGAAATGTCCTTGCTTTCCATTAAAATATGCATCAAATTAGTTGCAAAATGAATAGGAATTAGAGTGAAGACATCCACAAGATTAGAAATAATGATTTTTAATTTAATAATAATAATAATAATTGTGTCCTTCAAAATTTGCCTTCTTTGTGGATTCATTAAATGGGCACTTCTTACATACTATACGGTCAAGGAGCTCCCACATCTCTATATGGTTTAGATCCGGTGACTGTGCTGGCCACTCCATTGTAGACAAAATACCAGCTAACTTTATTCACTAAAAAGTCAGTAGCAGGTGAATTGAGGTGAGATGAATATTTCATCTCCCCAATTTAGCTATACATTGTCCAGGGACACACAATGTAAAGCTAAATTGGGGAGATGAAATCAACTCTCACCTATTAGTGAATAGCCCCAACAGTGTGGAAACTGTGGTGAATTGGCCACCAAAACAGATGGAATGTTAAGATAGTTGCAGAATACTTTTATTCTGGCCTGATTTTTGCAGTTCACATGTCTGTTCAACACTTAATGTCTTTTTGTGTGATAGAGAAGCAGAATGTGTCTGATATAGTTCCCTTATCTAGTGAAACATACAATTTAGCCTTGATATAGATTGTTGCCACACTAGTAATTGTTCGGCAGTGGGGTTAAAGACTTTTATCTGAGCATTTTAATGTGATGTATACGTTCATAGTTTGCTATGTGTTCTGTTGTCATGAAATGCAGCAACGTGGAATGAGTTGGTGGAGTAAAAGTGCTATTGTAATAACTGCTTCTTTGTATTGCTGTGACAAAGGTTATAACGTTTACTTGTGAAAATCATAATGGGTTTTATTATGACTTTTTGCTCTGATTCCTTGTATGTGTGTGTATATTTATTGTGTGTGTGTGTATAGTTACCACTTGCTGTCACACTCCTCCGTGTTGTTGGAAGGTATATGCAAAGTGTCCGTGCCCATACACCATGGTGCATAGTCCGCAAGTCTGTGGCAAGGTTGATGGAACATGAATAAATTGTTGATTGCAAAGTCCAGTAAAGGCCAACCATTAACAATGCTGGTGCCTACCGTCGTTGGACGTTCTATATTACTCAAACTATAAAGTGGACTTGACACACCCATGTAGGCGAAGTCATACACAAAGAGAAATGGTAGTAAACACTTCATTCACCCAACTGTTTCACTTTTGTACTTTTATTATCTCCTTGTGATGTCTTCCTTCTCTCTGCATATCTTTCATGTGTGCAAAGTGCCCCTCCTCCATGCTGGCACATTGCCTTTCTCTACAGATGCTCCCACTGACATGCTTATCCACTTTTTTGGAAGGTATGAATGGCCTTGCAGTACAAGTATTGTAATGCATTTGAGAATTGCTGTAATATCCATAAGGGTAACTTGAGGAATAAATAGGTAAAACATGTCTGACATTTAATTATAGACCGGTCAGATGAGTTGTATGTGCCATTGTCTCTTTCTGTGTAAAAACAGGCATTCATCTTTTAACTATATCATTTAAGCTGTATTTTCTATAGTATAACCCAATCTTTAAATTGTATCAATCATGGAATATATTATCATAGTAACATAGTAACATAGTAATTTAGGTTGAAAAAAGACACAAGTCCATCAAGTTCAACCCTTCTACCTATCATTACAGCTTTTGATCCAAAAGAAGGCAAAAAAACCCTAAGGAAGCTATTTCGAATTTTGCCTCCTGGGGGAAAAAATTCCTTCTTGACTCCAAGAGGCAATCAGATTTCTCCATGGATCAATAAGCTCTTTTATTAATGCTTATTCTATTATTAATAGCCCTGTATGTTCTGCTTTCCTAAAAAAACATCCAAACCATTTTTAAATGCATCTATTGTGGTTGCTAGCACTACCTCTCTTGGCAGTGAGTTCCATAACTTTATTGTCCTAACCGTAAAGAATCCCTTCCTTTGCTGTCTATGAAATCTTTGCTCTTCCAGTCTGAGGGGGTGACCTCTTGTTCTTTGTACCTTTCTGTTAATGAACAGGTCACTGGAGAGCTCTTTATATTGGCCCTGCAAATATTTATATAATGTTATCATATCCCCTCTGAGACGCCTTTTTTCTAACGTATATAAATTCAATTTTTTAAGTCTCTCTTCATAACTAAGATCCTCCAAACCCCTTATTAATTTTGTAGCTCTCCTTTGCACTTTTTCTAGTTCCTTAATATCCTTTTTAAGGACTGGTGCCCAGAACTGTACTGCATATTCAAGGTGAGGTCTTACCATTGATTTGTAAAGAGGCAAGATGATATCCTCCTCCCGTGAATCTATACCTCGTTTTATACATGCCAATATCTTATTGGCCCTTGCAGCTGCTGACTGGCATTGGGCACTGTTGCCAAGTTTGTTGTCTATAATTATTCCTAAATCCTTTTCATTAGTAGTTTTTCCCAGGGAAAAACCATTTAACGTATATGTTGCTTTGTTATTATTTTTCCCATAATGCATAACTTTACATTTGTCTATATTGAACCTCATTTGCCACTTTACTGCCCAGTCCCCCACTCTGTCCAAATCTTCCTGTAAAGAAAAAACATCAAGATTAGTCTTTATTGCCTTACCTAATTTAGTGTCGTCCGCAAACACGGAGACATGGCTCTCAGCACAATGTGGCAGATCATTAATAAACAAATTAAAAAGAAGAGGGCCCAAAACAGACCCCTGAGGTACTCCGCTTAATACCCTTGTCCAATTTGAGAATTTTCCATTTACAACAACCCTTTGTGTTCTATCTTTTAGCCAATTTTCAATCCACATACACACATTTGCCCCCAAACCTATTTCTCTCAATTTGTAGAGTAACCTTTTGTGTGGAACTGTATCAAATGCTTTCGCAAAATCCAAATAGATCACATCAACTGCCACACCTAGATCTATATTTTTACTGACTTCTTCATAGAATGTTATTAAGTTTGTTTGACAAGACCTGTCTTTCACAAAACCATGTTGACTTTTACTAATTATATTCTGGTTCAAGATGTATTCTTGAGTGTATACCTTTAGCAATCCTTCAAATAGTTTCCCCACTACAGATGTCAAGCTCACTGGCCTATAATTACCTGGCAGAGATTTTGATCCCTTTTTAAATATTGGAATGACATCCGCCTTTCGCCAGTCTGTTGGCACTGTACCTGAACTGAATGAATCCCTAAAGATCATGAATAGTGGCCTGGCCAGAATTATGCTTAACTCTCTAAGTACCCTTGGGTGTATACCATCTGGTCCTGGGGCCTTGTCTATCTTAACAGAGTGTAATTGCTTAAGCACTTTTTCCTGTGTCAGCCAATCCCATGTTTGCGGCGAATGTCCCATAACTTCCCGTAGCAGGGGCTCGTCCATCTGCTCTTCCTTAGTATAAACAGAAGAAAAAAAAGTATTTAAAATGTCTGCTTTCTCTCTGTCCTCACTTACCAAATTTCCCATTTGGGATAACAAGGGCCCAACATTTTCCCTCTTTAGCTTTTTTCCATTTATATATTTATAAAACATTTTGGGGTTAGTTTTACTCTCCTTGGCAACCCTTTTCTCATTTTCCAATTTAGCCATTTTAATTGCCTTTTTGCAGGCTTTGTTGGCCTCTTTGTACTCTATAAATGATAATGCTGATCCCGTGTTTTTATAATGTTTGAATGCCATTTTCTTGTTTTGTACTTCCTGTTTCACGTTACCTGTAAGCCACATTGGTTTCGATTTGTGTCTTTTGCATTTGTTTCCCAAAGGTATATATTGGGATGTGTACTTTTGTAATGTGTGCTTAAAGGCATTCCACTTGTCTTCTGTGTTTAGTCCAGAAAACAATCGTTCCCAGTCTAAATGTTCAATCGATGCCCTTAGTCCATCAAAGTTAGCCCTTCTAAAATTAAGTGTTTTGGTGGCGTATTTACCAATTTGCTTTTTTGCATTAATCTCAAATGAGACCATATTATGGTCACTATTCCCCAAATCATCCAGTAAATATATAGGTAGCCATTTCTGATGACTATAGTTTGCTTAAACAAGTCTAACCCAGGTAATTGCTCTGACATCAGAACCCTCTAATTTGCCTTACAGAGACACTCTTCCTTTATTTTGGCATATTATGTCAATTACTACATACATTACGCTTATCGCTTATTAGAAGCTTGCATGAGGTAAATGATGCTCGAATAGTCATGCATGACTGCTCGTACATTTCTTAAACAAGCAAGAAACCGGCATGATAGATTGAATACTTTTAATACAGCACTTTGATAAATCAATGTGCTGCTAAACCTCTGTGAGTGAGGTGGAGTTAAAAAAAAAAAAAAATAATAATTAAAATTTTCATAAATGTCTGAGAGCTTCTCTTAACTGTCTCCTTTCTCAAATAGTTGTGTTCCTTATAGTCCACACTTTCAATTAAATACATTTAAATTCAGATAGTTTAAAGTTAGAATTACACATATTTTAATAAACATTTTTTATATTTTTGTCCCTCTTTAAATTCAAATACTTAACCTTATCAGTGTCTCACACAAGGACTTGATATATATATATCTGTATTGGGTCTACTTTAATGTGAAAAGTATTACAAATTAATATTCACCAAAAATACTTTGTTGCTATTAGCACAATTAAAATCATTCTCTGCCAAATTGCGATCCCACAATGTTTAGCGTACCACCCCACACTAGGCCTACATCACCATTTGGGAAAGACGTTTAGGCTGTACATAGGTTATGTCAGCCATATTGGGGGATTCGACCATCGTTATACAAGAAGTAAAAGAACTCTTGAAGTAAGTATATCTTTTAATCTATAGCTACATGGTTACAAGTGCCTCAAGCACAACCAGTCATCCACAGGTTGTATAGACAACATGTTCACTCTAACCTAGGGCAGGGCTCGACAAACCCCGGGCGCCAGGTCGCCATGGCGACTTGTAAATTAAGCCTGGTGCCCGGGTGCCGTTACCCTCATGTTCCCCTTGCCGCTGCCATTCGTTTTGTTTTTTTTGCAGCGGGAGGGGGGAGAGTCTGTGCATCTGTCACAACGCGTGTGTGAGTGTTGGGTGTCGTCACTTGACATCCCAGCACTCAGCCGAAAGAGTAATGAGGATCGGCTGCAGCACGAATGTTCCCCCCTCCCCTGCAGTGAGGTAAGGCAGCAGGGAGGGGGAACATTCGTGCTGCAGCCGATCTTCATTGCTCTTTCGGCTGGTTGCTGGGTTGTCTAGTGACGACACCCAGCACTCATAAGTTAAGAAAGGGAGAAAAAAAAAACGTGTGTATGTGTGAGGTGTATATGTGTAAGTTGTGTGTGTATATTTGAAGGGGGGGGGGTATATGTGAAGTGGGTTGGTGTGTGTGTGTGTGTATATGTGAAGTGGGTTGGTGTGTGTGTGTGTGTGTGTGTGGTGTATATGTGAAGTGGGTTGGTGTGTGTGTGTTTATGAATTGCGTGTATGTTTGCGTGATTGTCTGGCTCCTAAAAATTTTAGCTGGCTCCTAGAATAAAATTTGTCAAGCCCTGACCGAGGGACAGGTGAGGTTTACCTTGCCTGTGTTCATCATTGTTCATTACAAATGTTCTTTTTCTCTCAGCATCCTGAAATGGGGAATAGATCAAAAAGAGTAACATACCAGTACATTCAAATTCATGAGACATGATGCAAAGACAATATAGTAATTATGTAACCTCCTCTCACAACCCAGTACTTCAATGAGCTGCCAAATTATGACCTCTCAAATGAATATCTGTGGTATGAGGTGGAACAAGTTCTTCAGAGTTCCACTTCTAACCAACCTCATATAGGTGTTAAGTGCATACAAACAGTTCTTCAACATGACTGTAGTAGTGTTTCGTTCCTTCTAAAACTTGCAGTTCAATGTGTATGTTTGTCCAAGATCAAGTGTCAGTTTGAAGGCAGCTGCTTAATATTTACAAATCCTTTAGCACAAAGCCATGCTCCTGGTTTGGATTCCTGTATTGGCAAACGTTGCATATATCTGCCTGTAGCTAAGCCTAGGTTGGAATGATTCCTTCGAAGAGACGGACAACAAATAATGCATCTATCTGTATAGCGCACAGAGAAAAGAGAAAAGGAGAATGGTTGGTATTTGTCAATTCTGAATAAAAAAGAAGAGAATAGAACATTTAGACTTTTATTTTCAAATCACCCAAATCTTTATTTCATTTCTCCATAACATATGTTATGATTTTGACACAGCTTTTCTAAATGTTTCACATCATGGGGGCAGTCAGGATTAGGGAGAAATTAAGAATTCCATTACATTAACTTTTCTTTACATAGCAACAACAGTGTATGCGAAGTAAACCTATTCATAAAAACTGAAATAAACTGATACACAAGGGAGAGACATGCCCCAAGCGTATAATGGAAATGGGGGGCAGCAGACATATTTGGTAGAAAAATGATTGTGATTGAAGTTATACTGGGCTCTGTGCAAGCTGCAAAGGTTAGATTATACTTGTACGTTTCGAAATTAGAGGTAATGTTGAGGGACTCTTTTGAGAAGCAGGGAACATGTTGGACATTCTGTAGAAGTAAATTCCAGAGAAGTCTCGCTGAAGTGTATGTAATGATGGCGGCGGAATGTCTTGGGCCCCATGAGTAGCATAAAGGCCTTGCAGGTGAGTATTTATTGACAAGGGCTATAATGCATTTTTTACAATGGAGTCAGACATATTAATTTGATCTTTGAAGAAATGAGAAGCCAGTTTAGGGTTTTACAAAGCGTAGTAGCAGAGGAGTAACGAGCGAGAAAGATGATCCTGGCAGCACATTTGATCAAGTCGTAGGAATGCCAACCATGAGAGTTAAAGAAGTAGAGAGATAAGGGAATCAACTAAGCTTGTTGTGAGGAATGGTTGATTAACAGGAAAAAAGTAACGTTCTAATTTATTGGCTAACTGAGTGTCTGATGCAAGCTTTCAAGACCAAGTAGCTCCTCAGAATGGTTGATTGTGAGCAATGTTTGTTGGTGCAGGTGACAAAGAATTGTTAAGGAATTTAATATAATCTATATGTTACGGTACTTGTGGCTGCCTCGTGCGAAGTCTACATCAGTAAAATAGTCATCGTTTCTGACCAGAGTTTCCTCACACAACTATAAGATAGGAGCTTTATCAACCTTTGTGTGTTAGCAATGGCTATAGCAGCCAATAGTGGCCTTGTATTCCTGATTTACCTAGGGTTACCACCACTGCTTTTTTTTTTTACTGCTCACATATAACTTTTCCATGATGCCTTGTAGTGTGTCAGTCATGTGACCAGAAGGAAATCAATTAATTAACATGGTTCTGTTGGATCCACTGCGTGATTAGTTAATTGATTTATATCTAGTCATATATAAAGCAGCATGGAAATCTCAAATGTGGCCAGTAAAAATGGCCAAGGTGGCAACCCTAGATTTACCTGATGATAAATATCAAACAACTGACACAGCACAGAAAAGAAAATATAAGGCCATCACACTTAAATTATTTTATTTGATATAATATTTATTTTAATGAAACTGTAAATATAACCCCTTTACAACAATGGACTTATCAGGTACAACACTGAAAAGTCAGTTAATGACATCTGATATATCTGGTACTGCGGTGAAACTTGCATAGGCAGTGATCAATGGTTGCTACCTATGCATAGCTGGTATTGCTGTGATGATACAATATTGAAGCATCAAGCACACTAAAAATTGTCCCCTCCAGGGCTCTGCGATCGCTTCCACATGTCACTCCAATATGGCACTGTATGTCTTGTAGTCAGCAAGGGCTCTTGAAATGATCACTGACCACTTCCATCGCTCTGTTGCTAGGCTGCCTCTAGAGGCACTCTGCAACATTACAGTAAAAAATAGCCCAAAGGATTGGGGTCAGGTTTATGATTAGGATTGGGGTCAAAAAGTCACCAGGACAGAAATGGTTAGGAAACAAAAGGCCTCAGGACAAATATAATCTATTTAGCTAATATAAGATTATTTTTTATATATGAAATTATATGATGTAAATAATGATATCTAAAGAAACCCATTTTAAAACTGATATAAAAATGAATATGTTTGGGTGCATTAAATGAGAGGAGGACTGACAGCTAAAAACAAACACAGCAGAAATATTAAAACGCCCATGGTCACGGAGGGTACACAGTATTGTCACGAAGATTTAATCAAATTTTATTCACACTTACTGAATACATATGGTTATCGTCTAAGCTATGTAAATTGATAAAACTTAAATATGAATGTTTACATCTATCGTCCTATTCTGCACTCTTCTCACCTGAAACATATTTTCTTGGTTTTATTCTGAATGTGCGATTGTGAGGAGTTTTGGCCATCATTTTAAAACCAGAAGTATGATTAGTGTTGCATCTTTCTGAGGTTGAGTGTAATGACTGATTTGAAGTGCTTGCAGTCAGACAGGTACATTTCTACCTTCATAATTGGACATGGTTGTTGTTCGGACAAGCGATTGGGAAAAAAAAAATATATGAAGAAATCTGTTTTTTTTCCCCCCATTACATTCTGACATGTGTCTTGAAAGCTAACATTTAATATCTGAAGATAATGTCAATTGTCAGGAATGATTTTAAAACGCTACAGTGTCATTTTCTCAATTTTGCAGATTGCCATGGTTAGCCTGTGGCATTAGCTTCTCCCTGGCCTTTTCCTTTTAGATGTGGAGACTGCTCCAGCCTTATCATGTGCACCTGTCAGTCATTACTGAAATTGCTGACAAATGAATGCACATTGCTTCATAATGACACACACAGAGCTGGAGACATTTTAGTTGATTGTCCAAGAAATGGGAGACTTGTAGATTTAAAGTAATAACCAAGTGTGAGTGACTTAAAAAAATGGAAAGAACACATTTCTGTCCGGCTTACAAGTGTTTTAATCATGTGGTGAATCATACACAATAAGCAATCATTGTTTTGTGCTGGATGTGTATTTATAGTCACAGTAAATAAGACCGTTTTTTTAGAAATTATTTTAATGGAAATCACTGCTTTAATCCCGCTGTTATTTTCCTACCTTAGTTGACAAATAGTGTTCCTAGTGAAATTTCTGGTTGGGATATAAGTTCACTGGACTAGACTGTTGCTTGAGCATCTTAGGTTTAGCATGTTCTATTTAGGTTGCTTGTTGTAATAATCATATGCTTGATAAATAACTAAATAGACAGCGCTAAATAAGTAACACAAAATGAATAATAATAAAAAGTACTGTAAAAATGAACTATGTGTAAAAAGCACACACACTAAAATAAATCTTAATAAAATATAAATGTTTAATATACAAATAAATATCCTAGACAAATATAAATATATAATATACATATACAAAAAAGTCAATATATACATCAAAAAATAAATGCATATACAATAAATAATACACAAGTAAAAGGCATCAGTGCGGGAATGCAGTAAACCGCCAAGATAGACAAATTAAATCCCCTAATGGAAATGCATGCAGAAATAAAGTATACATGTAAAAGGGTAAAAACCAAAGCAGTGCTGGACGCCCATTCGAGTCTGAGGAAGAAAACGAAACATGTCCCTGTTGGTGTCCCTTTCTTTGAAGCTACCTGGCCAGGTTCAAGCCTTCCCTTTGCAGCACATCTTTGCAGCGGGAATCTAAGTAATTTAAGTAAGTTTAAACCATTTTTTATGACTGTTTGGTTTTTACCCTTTTAATTGTATTTTTGATTTCTTCATGCATTTCAATGAGGGGATTTAATTTGTCTATCTACTGCATTCCCGCACTGATACCTTTTACTTGTGTATTATTTACTGTAAATGCATTTCTTTTTTGATGTATATATTATGTTTTTTATATATATTGTTTGTCTAGGATATTTATTTGTATATTAAACATTTATATTTTATTAAGATTTTTATTTGTGTGTATTTTTTACACATAGTTCATTTTTACAGTACTTTTTATTATTATTAATTTTGAGTTAATTATGTAGCGTTGTCTAGTTATTTACTTGTACTCTTTCCCTTCAGTGGTGCTCTACTGTGTCATTCAAGACTATTTATCGGTTAATGCAATCTATCCCAAGAATTTCAATTGGAATCCATGAAGTACGCTCAGTCAACTAGTTCCCCCACTCTTAACATATTATAATACTTTGGGGTTTGTATTTATTTATACCTTTTCTCAATTAAAAAAAATGTTATTTGTCCTTTCATTTGGTGTTGGTTATATTTGTTATCACATCACAAATTAATTAATAATTTTATCAATCTTAATAGGCGCTGTGTAACTAATCATATTCTTAATACTGTAATTATTTTACCAGAAATAATACAGTAAGATAATCTCTGATTTAGTATGTGCTGGAGATATTATATCCAACATCCCGAGAATGTTCCAACTACCCAACATAATGGTACTCATTGTATTGACTGTAGGTGGATGGAAAACCAAGTTGGCGTGGCCAAGAATCAAACATGCAACCCTAGTTGAACGTGTTGTAGTGTACAGGTGTCCAATGCCCTTTAGCTGTTTCTGTACTACAACTACCTTAATTCCCTGCCACTCTAAAAAAATAAAAAAACAGAACAAAAAAACGTTGGGTAATTATGGGGTTTGTAGTTCTGCAGCAGCTGGATATCCAGTGTGTAAGCCCACTGACCATACTCACTTACTTATTATGTTGTTGTACAAATGCAAGCATTATATATTATTTACACAAACAAGCAGCCAAAATAGCAGAATTTTAGAAAATTATACCACTTGTCTAAGTGACTCTATTGTTAAATCACCACAACTTAGTCACTCTTGGTAAAGATATTTAAGTAACTTTTGTATAAGGGTGACCTCTTTATCTTGCAATGCTAATTGTGACACATATAATGGCTGTAGAAACTGTAGCCTACATAATGAACAGTGAGTCACATTTAATTCTCAGATGCCCTGTAGGCACACATACTACATACTTAAATGCTTTGGGGGAAAAAAATACTGCATGCTTTATGGACAGAGAACACCTCAAAATTGTTTAACAAATTTTAATAAATCCTGCTTCTCTTCTTTGGTATCCTTAACATTTAACAGTGTAACTTGTGAGAAACCTGCCCCTGAAAGGTAACATAAATATGCTCTAAACATTCATTCAATCAATCAATCAACCAACCACCAACATGGTATAAAACATGTTACAGGTAGGTTTGTGTATTAAACCTCAGAGATTCCTGGTCTAAGTACCTAATTATCCACAAATGTTTCTTCTTTATGAGGCAAAATAAGAATGACTACTAAATACTACAAGGCCAGCTGGCCAACAGGAAGTGTCTATGCTTCTAGCTTTCTGTAGGCCAGTTAATTATCCAGAACACAGATCTACCAAACAAAAACAAAATAGTTTGAAAATGGAGCCTCCTCTGGGTCTGGAAATAGTTGGGATCTGCACTTTTAAATTACCCTAGATGTGTGCTGATGGCATGTGTAGGCAATATGTGTTTCTTGTATAACCAAATAACATGTTGGACAGGCTCTTATTTTTTTTTTTTTAATATAAATTCTTGTTGGACAGAAGGAGCAACATGTGATATAAAACTTAACCTTTTTCACTTTGCAAAGGTTGTAAAAGTTAGGAGACTGCACTCAATAATGAGTGAAACATGTCATTTTGGCGAATACTAATTGCTACTCATTCCATTGAATGATAAACATGCAGGCTTGAAAGACCACCACTGAAGAGTTAATGAGTTTGACTAGAGATCTGTTATTCTCTGTGCTTGAGTAAAGTCAAGCATTATTTTTTGTTCCAATATTGTTTCTTCATTGTTTCTTTTTCTAGCTGTACGTTTAAAAAATATCCTACTCAGATCTAATAAATGAAGAATTTCTCTGAAACCTGACAATGCCTGCAAATTAGGCATGCTTGCTGAGATTTGTACCTCCCAGTCAGTGTTTCATATGTGAAATACACATGAAAAGTATATTCTAATAGCACAATGCGCTGTCAATGCTATTCATTGTTCAAGTGTAAAACATTGCATTGTATGTGTAGGATTGCTCAAGGCTACTTCATGCATGCCCCAGAATCAAAGCTAAATCATTTATAAAAATGTTCTTGTTTTCTTCCTGTCTTTGTATATTCACAAAACTGGTGATTTGTTTACTTCTGAGGTACAAAGGGGTTATTGAAACTAATAATAATAATAAAAACTCATCATTACATTAGATGCTGTCACTTATCTTTATAATAAAGTAACTTTGGCCTTTGTAAATTACACCGTCCGCAATGCATACAGATTCTTAATATTTAGTACGATATTACTATTTTGGTGCCACTTTTGTGATTTTATGGCAAGGACCTCAGTCTGTTGTCGAAATAAAGACAACCATTTTCTACAGCCTCTGCGATATCTTCACAAGGCTGGGTTAAAGGATTAACCTAGCCCAAACATAAACTACACTAACCTTAGTGCACATTAATTTGTTGTTTTAATAGATAAACCACTCATAGATAAACCTCATCTGGCAACTCACTAGTGCCACTTTAAACCTTTTTTGCAGTCCCAAAGTCCCATTCAGAGCATGCACAGTGCGCATGTGGGACTAATACTAATATAGTTCTTTTTAAGTTCAACTCTTCTACCTATGCTTCCTGCTGTTGCACCAAAAGAAGAAAAACAACCCATAATAAAAATTTGGAATTTTGCCACTTAGGGGGAACAATTCCTTCTAGACTCCAAAAGACAATCAGACTTCTCCTTTGATAAATTGGATAAAGAAGCTCTAAAATATTAATGTTTATGTATTATATGTATAGCCTATGTATATCCTTGCATGTTCTACTTCTCTTAAAAAAAATATCCAGACCTTTTTTGAAGGCCTATATGTATTTGATAGCACAACTTCTCTTGGCAGTGAATTCCATACCTTTATTTTCCTGGAGATGGGACAGTTCATCGTGGCTGTTTTAACACCGCTGCTTCACTGTCCCCTCTCGCGTGATGGCTAGTTCATTGTGCGAGAAGTCATTGCGGGATCGCTGAATGTAAGTATTATTAATGTTTAATAGGGGTTGATTTCGGTATTAGGGTTGGGGGGTAATTTTAGTATTAGGGTTCGGGAGGGTTCATTTATTAGGGGAGGTTAATTTATTGGGGGGGGGTGTACTTTGTAAGCGCTGACAGTTCAGCACTGAACTGTCACTGCTTACATAGATACAATGAAGCGGCCTTGTTCATTGTCACCGCTGAACTGTCAGCAGTTAAGCAGCCGCAAAGAAGTGTCCTAGACCCTATTATCCTTACTGTAAAGAATCCCTTACTTTGTTGTCTGACATTTTTGCTCTTCCAGTCTCAGGGGATGACCTCTTGTTCTTTGTACATTTTTAGTAATGAACAGGTCACTGGAGAGCTCCTTATATATCCCTTGCACTTATTTATATGACATTATAATATCCCCTCTTATATCCTGTTTTTCTCCCTTATATAAATGCACCTTTTTTAGACTCTCTTCACTTATTTGTTTTATAGAGAAGAAACTTCAAGGTAAGACTGTATTACCCTTCCTAGCAAACACAGCGATATGGTAATAAATGCAACTGAGGGGATCATTAATAAACAAGTTAAAAAGAAAAGAGCCCAAAACAGAGTCCAGATACCTGCCAGGCCCCTGACTAGATGCTTTATATCGGGACGGGTCCAGGATGTTATGGAACCCTAAGCGCCCTGATGCAGGAGTTCAATGTGGTGGAAATGGAGACACAGGGCCTGGTGCTGGGTAACTGCAATCCCTCAGTGGTTTGAGACCCCCAAGTTCATGCAGCCATGTTCCCAGGCACTGTGAAGCCTAGGGGATAACTGAAGTGATCCTGCAAACATCATGCAGCAAGCATGGAGTATAACTAGAACAGGTTAGCAGGATGTAGCAGGATAAAGCAAACAGATGAGCCAAGCAGAGCAAAACAAGTACAAAAGAAGCAGAGCAGAGCAGAAATATAAAGTGCAGGGCTGCAGGACAGAGCAAGGTCCTAAGGGAGAACTAAAGCATACAAAGAAGGGAGAACTAAAGCATACAAAGAAGGGCAAAGGATAAGACATAACTACAGAACTAAGGAGACATACAAAGATACATGTAACACAGAACAACATACAGAGGACAGGCTAAGGGCTAAAGGAACACAATGGATGGAGTGAGGATCAGAGATCCTCAGACGCTTCATAAGGGGAACCAAGCTGGACATGGGGCTAGGAAAGAGGAGCTGAGATCCTCAGGTGCTTCAGGGAGAGAGGATAAGGGAACATATATATTTATATACAAACAAGCACTCTTAGATTAAACAGTGAGGATTTAGTTAATGGCCATAACATGAAGCTTGCCAACCACGTCAAGGTACCTCACAATCAGGCAAGTTCCTATGCTAAAACTGAATAGCAAACTAATAACAATACACAGACATACAAATAGAGAAAATACCTGCAGAATACCTGCTGAAGTAAGCAAAGAGATTAAACGGGTGTGGTTCCATTTATAGAGGAACTAAGCAAGAGGAAACAAAGAAAACCTGGAAAGGAGCAATAGAATAACATTTCAAGAAAAACAGAAATGGATCAGAGCAGAGACTAAAGTAACAGGAACATGAGAGTTTAACAGAGTTCTGAGACAGGGCTGAGAAATACAGAGAATCAGGATACAGGGCATACAGACAGACATAGCCTACAATTACATGAGCAACCTCCGGAGGCGACCAGCACTACTGCTTTGCTGGATAACTTCTTTAAGGGAACAGAAGTTATTACACGTACAGATTCCCTGGTCATATTTCATGGAGTGCACCCAGGTAGGGGCTACTCTGGAACAGGGCAGGATCCGGACTTTAGCCGGATTGGGAAGGTGCCACTCTGGAGGAGTATCAGTCGGTGGCCAAGCAAGGGAGGATGAAAAAGTTAGACGTATGCAAAACAAAGATAGGAACGAGCATAGGAAATAAGCAAGACAGAGGAAAGCAAAAGCAGGAGCGAGTATAGAAAATAAACAAGCGAGCAAAGCAAAAGTATACTGAAATCACTACAACAGCTTGGAGAAATGACTCTACATAGAACTGAATGGGAGAGGATCATGAATGTGCAGTAGTATTTCCATTCACTTGTATGGAAGCACTAAATGGGTTGTGTTTCACAACCCATGTATAAAGAATCTTTCACTGAAAGGTGGTGGAGGTTCTGTTCCTGCACATAGGGCATATAAAAAAGGCACAATGTATTTCTCTAACTCCCATAGTGTCATATAATGTCCTTTGTATTGAGTTGATGATTTTGCTAAACAAACATGTATGGTATTCAGAAGCCACACAGATATATTAAATTACAGCAAATAGTTATTGCTAATGATTACCATCCCAGGAGATATGTGGATTTTTAATTAAAGCAACTAAAATGTCTTATTGTGCACAGCACAGTTTTAATTTTCAGAGATACTGAGAGCATCTTTTTGTGACTGTGGGGTAAAGTGGCACTTAAGGCCTTTTTAAAAACTTTTTTGCTTATTATAGTTCAGTGGGGATTGGAGTTAAAGAGGCACTAAAGTATTTTTAACTGTTACTTCTGTAAAAGAAACAAAAGTTCACTGACATGTCTCCTGACCTTTGCCTCTACAATGGCTCACTGCTTGTGCCTCTCCAGGTATAATGAATTCTCACTGGATGCTCTAGCTAGAGAGAGAAAGAGTCCCTTGTTTCTAAATATAATCGCTAAATACCTATTAAGAGTCCCCTCTATAGAACATATAAAAAATAGGGTGCTAGGTTGTTATATGAAGGGGAATTGACTCTGCAAACTTTGTATCAGAGAGATCAAATGTTGTTTTTGTGTATAAATATCCTTTTGGCTTTAAAAATAGGCCTGGCCAGATACTAGAGGGAAAAAAAAAGAGTTCTCCTTATGGCTGAATTGATTTCCAGGCTAAAGCTGATACATTCTTCTATAATAAGAGTGAGAATGCATTTAGTTCGTATGAAAAGGTGTGGGCCCCCTGGACTTCGATCACTGACAGGACCTAACCTCTGTGCTCTCGTAGGGTGTCTAAGAAAGTCTCCCAGTGAGTTGAGTGGCACTTATTGTGCCTGTTTGAATATTTAATAGACATGCTTTTGTATTTATTCATGTTGGTCATCCAGCTCTTGCCTCCACAAAGTAAGATAAAACAGCTCTAAAGGCCGTCTGATTCCTCAAGCATCCACCAGGTTCTGTCTAGTGTAGTTAATAACCAGGCGGATGAGGTATGAAGGTATCCGTGTTATCTACTAATTTGATAGGTTCTCCTGTAAGCCTTTAGCTACTATATATATAGTCTGTTTTTTGCACAATTCGTAATGTATATTATATTTATGTTTAATGTTACGTGGGAGATGACCTTGTAAGAGATTCTTGAATGTAGTTGCTAGCATGACGTATTTATATGTGTCTTGTTTGTACTACTTTTAAAAAAACTTAATGAGGAGAAAGAAAGATATAGATATATATATAGATATAGAATTCCACAGAGGTGTTGCCTAGCCAGTGCATAGGCATGTGATGTTATAGACTGTTGGCATACATGCTAACTAGGTCCTCTCTAGTGATTATATTTATCAAACGTTCACTCCATGCACTGTTCTACTCTTACATAAAATATTGTTTTTGTGCATTTTTCTGCCTCTGTGCAGCACCATATCGTGACAAAGTAATCATTTGTATGGTCTACTATATTTTTTGTATGACAATGAAACCCTTTTTTTGTAATCTTTGCAGAAAAAACAACGGACTAAGGAACTATCTCAGCTGTTTCATTCATACAACCCATATGATCACAAGGTAAGAAAACCTACAAAATATATAGCAAAAGCAGCAATACTTCAACCTTAATAAAGGACATTTGTGTGGATATTTAAAGCCAAAGCATTAGTCAAAACTCTCCAGTAGCTGGTGAAAGCATACATATATAATCAGTAACAACCTAAAGGTGTTAACAAGTGTGACATCACATGAAAACTTACACTGATTAGATCAAAATACCTTTTGGAATAGATCTTTCAAAAAGGAAGAAAGTAATGCTTTATGATACGGTATAACAAACATATCTAATACTAATTAGAATATATGCATCATATGTTGCATATATAATGTATAATAAACATGTATAGATAGGCCTTGACTTGGTCACTGTCAACATATAGTATACATTTATTTTAGGCCTTCACATGGTCTCCGTTCCAGCAGGTATTAATGTAGAACTGTAGAAGGAAATCTGGTCTTAAACCTACTTTAGAGATCATGATAATGGATCTGATACTGATGTGAGCAGATCCTTGAAAAAGTTCTTTATTGTGCATGATTGATCATGTTCCTGCGCACCTATAGGGTGTTCCTTTATGATTCCAGTAACCCTTTGGAAGTTCGGTTTTTAGCACATGATAATGCAGTGATAGATCAGTCCAAGGCATAGAGTGTACCCACCGAAGTCTTTTATTCTTGTCTCTTTTCACTATCCACTTGTGCATCATAAAGCTTTGTTCATAGCACAAGGAAATTCCATTATTCTTTTATTAGCACGTTCAATGGAACATGGCCATTTACTTCTGCGGCCTTCTTTCTTCATATCCTTTTGTGGCATTATATCAAAGTATCCTCAGATGGTTTTGGCTTTAGTTGTGAAGACTTACACACTCCTTTACAAATTAGTCATTAGGCAATGCGGAATTGAATGTGACTGCAAAGATATATCCTTTTTGATGTTTGTTTTAGAGCCTTTTAATAAATTATTATTACTTATCTGGCATGTGAAGGGACTGCAGCAGCTGCCAAGAAGTATTCTCCTGGCCCATTTTAATGCACACATGGCATGTGTTTCTGAACACTTGCAGGTGAACGAGGAAATGTGAATGAAAGGTTAATTGTATTTATGTCGAGCATTTCTTTCATTCCTCAAGTTATAGGGCATGATCATATTAATAATCACTAATCGTTAAAGGTTAGCCCAATTGCCAAGAGATCAGGACAACCTTGAATTGATGATTAGTGTAAGGGAATGTTTCTATAAACATGTCAGCCTAATGATTTTGTATTATTTCCAGCATTCGGAAGATCTCAACGATTTTTATGATAATTGGACTGTATTGGGTTTGCAAAGTGGAGTTTAAGTTGCGAGTTAGCTGTATACCACGTTTAAAACTGCCCATAGACTTGGTTACATTATTTTAGAAAACAATGTGATGCCACACAAGAATATAAAAGGAAGGGATGCTTTCGAAAAATAAGGCCTTCAAACATATTGTAACAATATTAAGACTTGAATTATATAGCATGACACTCTGCTGACCAGTGATGAATTTCAGCTGAATGGAAAATAGGACATTTCTGATAAAATCCCTTATTCTGGATCACCGATATGACATTATGTGGTCCTACACAGATATGTGTCTTTGCACACAAACTTCTAAGAGAGTATATCTCTGTTGCAGAGGTAAGCAACCTTTGGTACACCAGATGTTGTGGGCTATATTTCCCTTGATGCTTTGCAAGCATTTTGGCTGTAAGAGCATTAAGTAGTCCACAGCATGTGGCGTGCCAAAGGTTGCCTAGCTCTGCTCTATCAGATACCCTATCTGACGCAGGCAAGTTCATTTAGATTAGCTGCTCACAATTAAGGTTTTCTCTTCTCAGGAATCCTCAGAGATAAAATGTGTCTTGTTTAAACTGCAATACATTGTGTGGACAGAGTTATTAAGAATATTGAGGGGAGAAACCATCTATTTTTACCCACAAAGTGCCGGTTATTCCTGGGCATAAGTAGACACACACAAAATCTCATTTTGATTCATGCAGCCATTGAAAAATTAAAGGAAATCTGGCTTGACTGTTCATATTAGTAGTTGAATATGTTTGAATAATTGGTATCTTTGACAAGTGCAGCCTTCCCAACTAACCTTAGAAATCGATCCTAATTTGTAGTTTAAGGAAAACACATTTTGTGGGTAGGGTGTCATATCTTACAGTAATATTGATTGAGGATTTAATAAAAAACAAAGTAGTCCCGTTACAGTTTGTAATTCAGATAACAATGCATTCAGAACTTTCCTGTTGATACCACATTTTGTCCAGGCTTAAAGGTTTTAGTCTGTCTTTTGTATTTGCGACAGAGTTACAAAACTTTAATGTGAAATCAATTGATTCATGGATAGTAATTATGCTCTACAAGTAATCATTTCCAGATATTCTGCCAATCTAATGGGTCAGTTTGTCATATGTGCTGGAAGAGAACTGCTTATCACAGCTGAGTGAAGGAAAGGATTAGATTAATTACCTAAAAGTAAATATGACTTAGTAACTATTTATTCAAAAAGAGAACTTTCTGTTTTGAACATTTTGCTGATAAGGTAGTGGGCAAATACATAAAGATCAATGCATAAAGAGTAATCATTTTTTATAAATATAATTTTCCTTTATAGATAAAATGTCCTAATACAGTGATGACATAAATTTGCGTTTAGAATGTAAATGTGCTGATTGTGTATTTGGTATCAGGCTCATTGATACATAGGTACTTGCCTAAAGCACCACTTTCTGGGGCCACCAAGGGAAGCGAAACATTATCTGCTTATCTAACTGTGGAAACATCAGTTAACATGCACTGAGCACTGCATTAATTAGTTTCCCTGTGTGTTTATATAAATCATGGTATATCCCAGGTGACAGGGGGCCATAACTCCTAAAATTGTACCCCTGTCCTTTTAATATTGCTCTTACTACGTATAACCTTTCATGGGTCCTAAAAAGGCCAATCTGGCTCTAGAATATGTTAAAAAAGTTAAATATATAAAACATACTTAGTCATGCAGTTACTAAATGGTCCTCTAATCTTTGGGCACAGCTAAGCATTACATATCAGCTTGATAGTACATATCGTGTATTCAAATATTACCGATTTATTGTATTTTCAATGTTATAGTCATCCTCGGTAGTTAGAATAACTTTATTATTGTTATGCTTTTTGTAGTTTTCGTGGCCCCCATAACTATTAACAAGGAGATTGTGATACAAGTCTAAAAGTTCCACACACATTTTACTACCGTTGTTTATTGTAGCCTGAGTTAAGGATGAGGGGTGACAATTTACAGTTTATTGTAAATAGTGGTACCGATTTGCTCCTCGGAAATGTTGCTGTGTCTCATATTCCCCTGTGTAACATATCTCTGAGTTAAAGTTTTCCGTTTTCCTAAGGATGTCAATCCAACATTGCATCTTTGGATAAAACGGATATCAATAATAATTGTGTTATGGTAATAACAGTATTGATGTATTCACGTTGTCTGCAGAGCTCTTTGAAAATAACAATATAAGCATATGCTTATTAGATTAGGAAACAAAAATGAGTAATTTGTTTTAATTACTTGCAAATGTAATTACTTGCAGGATGGCGGTATGCACAGGGAATAGAAGCAGCTAGCAGGGAATTACAATGTAATATGCAAGGTTTTTTCCGAGGATATTTTGATTTTATTGTATGGTGTTGGTTGTTCGGAAAGAAAGGTTGAGTTGGATTGCATTGAAATAAATGTAACACACAATTCCTAGCTTTTTCTGTAAGTCATGCGGTGTTTCACATCCAGCCACTCAGACTCCCCTGGGCTTTTCATTTTCTACATCATGGTTAATTAAAGGCAGCCTTTTCGACGAACAGTAACCAACGCTTCTGAAGAATGCTGTCTTACATATCCAAGTGCGGCATATCAATAATAAATAAAAACAAGGATTTTTATTTGTATAGGATGCTTTATTAACACATTTTAATGCTCTTTTATGTGAGGGATAAAGTTGGGTAATGTGATTGTGTTAAAATCTGAATAATTACCCCTCCGAAAAAGTTATGTTTTCCTGCGTAGTTCTGGATTTGAACATAGACTATACTATACACCAGAAAATGCACTGAGAATATTGATGTGTCTTTGGGTTTAATGTAGTACTACAAATAGGATTTGTTTGTCAAGATGGAGAAGTGATACAATGATACAAAATGCAGTAACCAGCATTGGTACATTTCACCATTGTTTGTAGATTTAATGATAAAAGTTAGTTGATGTAATCCTCTGATGGAAGATGCCTTTGCTTTTCATATTTATACAAATAATTGTATTATTTCAGCATTATGTAAATAAGACTATATATGGATTTTGAATCACGGGGGAGGGGGGTTTAGTAGATGGAAATCTGTACAGTAAAGTGGCTAGTACAATAAATTGAATTTATCAAACAATGCCACTCTAACATGTAAGGCATAATATAATAAAGAAGTATTAGATTTTTCAAAGACTGTTTGGTTTACTGTACTTTGTAGGCTGCTAATCCTCTCGCTGATGTAATAGTCCCATTTTAGAGAAGACACGCTCTGGCTTAGCATGTGAAATCTAAAACTTAATGAGCGGAAGGTATGTTTTGCCAAACGCATCCATTTACTTGACTTCCCCTTCCAGTCGCTATTAACTTGCAGCTCTCAGTTGCCTTCTACTGGATCTGCCAAATATTTTAAAATGTATTTTCCAGGCTCCCTGAAGTTGTAAATAATGAAAATAGAAAAGTACAGTTTTCACAGTTTTGCAAAACATTCAACTTTAACCCAATTGATGAGAGAGAATCTAGTATGCTTGGTCAAGGCCAACGAATAGGGGATCGGATGGCTGTTCCTTGAATTCCGCTCTCTAATGTTTAATTGGGAAAACATATTGTTTAAACATGTAATGTGAACCTCCTGTAGCTTTCACAGATATTGACACGTTAGCAGACACGATGCTTATCATTCCTCTTGTTTAAGTCTTCTGTTTCCCTTTTCACACTTCTGTCCCCATGGGATGCTGAAGCAATGCATTAGTGGTAAAAAAAAGAAAAGAAAATGGACTCACAGCTGGGAGGCAAGGTTTTAAAAGTGTTTTAAAAGAAAGATATTTATCATTCTCTTTGCGGAGACCAGTATGTTATAATCTTGGATTGTTGAAGTAAGCAACAACCTCACCATTGCCACATATGGGAACAATCTGACTCACTACCAGAGGCTACAGGCCTGACAATTCATAACTTCTTAAGCCCACATCCCTCTCTCAGTCAAGATAACCTCCCCCAAATAAACTACACTGTCATCATATTTGGGATAAGGGCATCAGCCGCAGCTTTATTTGAATTTGAAGCAGCATAGTTGTGGATAACATCCACCATCTTTTAGCCCTGCGTAAGGCAAGGAGGAAGTTTCCACCTTTTAGTTTTTACTTTTATATGCCATTACATAGAAAAAACCCCAATGGGATATGTCTTATGTTTTTGTTTTTAAATGCACAAGTAATCTAGTTACATCTTATGTAAGTGGTAGTGTTCATTTAGGGTTCCTACTGATGATAGCCATTTGCTCCTATATTGTTAGTCATTCACCTCTGTGGAGGGGTTATTCCATGCATCCACCATTAACCTTTCTGAGATGGTATATGAAGTTAATCAAAATAGACATATTGTCAACAAGATTAAAATGTAAATTTTGTGTTTCTAGAGTTTAATGTTTAACTATTTGTCTTAAACAATACTTTTTAGGACATGCATATTTCCTATGTCTGTCACATAATAAAATGACCTCTTTGTTGCCAGTAGGGGATTATCCAGTTGGAGTGCCTTTTGTTAGTTATAACTGGCACTGAGTTGTGTTCATTGCTGTCTGTTGACCTATATACTTATAAAATGGATCCTTCCGGCTATGTATATGTTGAGAAGACTTTTGGACACCGAGTGAACACCTCCAGTTGACATAAAAAGAAACAAATTCAAGAGGAGAAACTGTGCAGAAGGACGTGAAAAGGAAGTCTCACAATTTCACCTCATAAAGTATCCCGTAATGTTTTTATTTCTCTTGCGTGTCAGAAGACAAGGGTTATGTTTTTATATTTTGTCTAGTTGGCTAGGGTTACCACCTGGTCAGCATTTTACCAGCAGGCCGGTAAAAAAATTGGCTTGAGGCCAATGTTAAGTCTCTGGAGCATGGCCTGTATTTTTTTTTTTTTGTAGAAATGGTGGCAACCCTAATGTCAGATAAAACTACATAGACAAAGGGGACTCCGTAAGGTTCTTCATTTGTATTCTTTCTTTAAAACATTTCTATTTAAAATGGCTGCACTTGATGCGATCATTTCAATATTTCTTTGAAAACTAAAAAAAAATCAGGAAATAAAACCTTCCATCCTAAAAAGTATTAGAAAATAAATGTTAATGGTTACCAAGTGCATTGCTGTTTTTTTGTTTTTTTTTACTACATCCTTCTATTATCATTTTAGCTGTTTTACCAGATAAAGTACACACTTGAGAGCTGAAAATATAGATGCTATGACTGACATGAGCCAATGGTGAATACACTGGGGATGTGCCAATCAGTCGTGTGTGTGCACAATCAGCAGATACTATGCCTGCTAGCTATGGCAGTTTGGGCTTGGCTGCTCATCTGTAGAGAGGTGCCCTTTTGGATGTCCTGGCAGCCTAGAGTACTGGCATAATTTGTCCTTAAAATCATCATCGTTGTATGTAAAAGGTTTTGTTTTTCTTCATTGGCCTCAACTGGATTAATGTAAAGAATGTTTTGGAAGTGAGTAGTTTCATTAATGTGTGAATTGTTCAGCAGTTGTAGGACCTTGCCAGATAAATGCACAGCGGATCAGTCCGGTAGCTGGAGTATTAGGAAATGTCAGTTTTCAAAGGTCCCAAGTGTGTATTATGGGTATTTTACAACACAGATTCACACATCCTCTTCCCCAAGGCAATGATCTCCAAGGCTGGAGTAGCTGCAGAACTTCCTGAGGATGCATAGTGCATGGGTTAACACAGATAGCTAGGTAGTGTGACTGCAGCAGAGGTCCCAGTATGAAACACGGGAACTGGCTGAAATATGAGGCATTTAGATATCAAGTCGAGTGAGAAGGTTAGAAATCAAGCCAGTCAGACATAAACAGTCGTACATAGTCACAAAGAGAGACATGTATTCACGTACATGGGTGCTGCAAGTAAAGGAAAAAATGGGCTATGGTGAAGGTAAAGGTACTGGAAAGGCTGTACTAGACTGGAGTAATGTGGCACTCCACATGTGGTGATGGGGGGGGGGGGGGCGGGGGACTACTCTGCACAAATGGACTTATGATTCATCATTGTAAGCAAAGGGATTGAGGTGCAAGGCATAGGGAGCTTTTTTGCGGGGGGGGGGGGGGGGGTGGATTGGCCTAAGTATCCGGTTCATTGAGTAGTATTATCTTTTTAAAGTATATAGCATAAGTCATTTCATTTGTCGAATTTTCATTTGCTTGTCAAATTTCCATTGTTAATGGTCAATATGCTAAACATTACTGTTATCACATAATTTTTCAGAGTATTTTCAGTACGATGAACCATGTACCTGATCATTCAGACTTACCAATAATTAGTAAATATTTAACTTGACATTATATTTATCTGCGTGCATAGAGCTGCCTATCACTTAGTTTTCACAACAATTAAAAAAAAGTGCTTAAACTGGGGTGCATAGTTAATTATGGAATATGATTACTAATAGCATTCAGTTCAAGCATTGAATCTTAGAAACATAAAATGTGTCGGCAAGTAAGAACCATGTAATGTGCTAAATTTTTGCCCCCGCCAAAAAACCCCTGAATGTTTGCATTAGTCCCTGGGTTTACCTTATATCAAGGAGAGCCTTTTACCTCTCCCAAGCATTCCATTCAGTAAACAAACATTTAAAATACATAAATAAGCCCGTGACATAGCTTAGTTAATTAGTGCGCTTTTGCGCAGGTCCTTACAGTCTTTCATCCTTCTGAAATGGTTCGGATGTGTACCATTAAATTGGGTAATACTAAACATCTCTAAGCTGTTTGGTAAGCGTCTAGGACAGTTCAGGGCGGCTGCTTCACTGCTGACAGTTCAGCGTGGCAGTTAGAATGCTGAATTGTCAGCGGTGAAGATCAGCGTGGCTGCTTCATCACGGCAATGTAAGCGCTGACAAACAAACATCAACCCTAATAAATCAACCCCCCTTAAAGTGACCCTGAACCCCCATACTAACCCCCCAAACCAAACACTAATACTAACATTAATACCCCGAATTCTAATACTAACATTAACCTTCCCGAACCCTAATACTCCCCTCCCCGAACCCAAATACTGATACTAACATCAGTCCCCCCAGAACCCTAATACTAAAACCCCAGAACCCTAATACTAACATTAACCCCTAATAATACTCACCTTCAGCGATCCCTCTATGAACTGTCCAGTAAAGAAAGATCCAGCGATGACCTCTAGCTCAATGAACTGCCCATTGTGCAAGAGGGGACGGTGAAACGGCTGCGTTCATGAGATGAACCGTTCCATCCCTGTTGGGTAATAGTATTACTGAGCATACTTACAAATGAAATAAATCTCAGTATGCACAGGGAATATTTATTAAATGGATACTGGACTTGAACGTTATGCCTTATGTATTTATTTTTATTAATTTCATTGGTCATACACACGCACAATTTAATAGTGATTCTGTAGAGCATCCTGCTTCCATCATTTGGTGGTAGGTATGCTTGTGAGGAATTTGATTATGCAGATACAGATTTTGGAAACAAGTTTGTGTGTATATGATATGACATATCTGCCTTTTCTGTACTAATAATAATTTGTGATTTTTATAGCCATTTTCTCAGTGTGCGACTAAAAGCACTCTAGTGCTTATGTGGGGAATTCATCTTTGCATTCCTGTTCTGTGAACCGACTGCTTGAAAAAAAATATACGTTTTTACATCTTTGACAAATCCCAGGAGACAACTCCTAAAGTCCATACTGATGATTCCTAACTTTTTTTAATTGTTTTACAAAGAACTGTATAGTAGTACCATCACCCTGGCTCCTAAAAATAACCATGTGGGCCCCTAACATCTGCCAGTATTTGTTAATCTTTGAGTTTTTAGATTAAAAAAAAAAAAAACGTTTTTGTAATGGTTGTATCTTTTATTAAGTAAAGCAAACATTTCCAGAATGTGCCATGGCTCAATTCTTAGGAACCTCCTTTTGATAGATGTTAACTGCTAGCATTACCAAACAGAAAAGTATAGGGTGTCAGGTGATGTTTTGGGTATTTTTGGCCTTGATTGTTTTAGGCTTTGATGGTCAGCAAACCATTTTTGTTCCCAATATTAATTATTTTTCTTCTACATACATATAATTAGATAAAATCTAGACAAAACATAAGCAAGAGGAATGGGCTGTAAGTGTATTGTGACAAACCTGTTCCTGTTGGCATAGGTTTATCTGTGATCTTTGATACCGCACAGTGTTTCTCAGGAATACAAAGCAATCTCCAGAAGCAATGATACGTTTTCCAAATGCACAGCTCTGTTTATTTAAGGTTGCATCAAGTCACAGATCACAACATTCTTCAGAACAAACTCTGTAAAACACTTGTCAGCCTCTCCTTCCAGATTTTTAAACACACTAGGCCCAGACCATCATTTTCCTGTCTGGTAAATAGCTCCCTCTAATAGACACAAGTGAGTTTAATCACCCTGCTTCTAGCAGCCAGGTCCAACACAAAGCCCGGCCTGGACTTTGTATAGTCACTCTCCCTAAAAAGAGGGATGGAGAACCGGCCCACCCTGCTCTTCCGGATACTCCACCCCAGGGACCCAAAACACACATTTTACCATTGAAAGGTGCAAGAACCTTAATATATTTCCCTGGGGCTGTGTTTTCCCACTCTGAAGGGTCGATACAATGCAATATTCTTGGTGCTAAACACACACTTGTTTGCACCATACCTTGCACTCTGTCACAGTATTCATTCAGAAGAAGCGGCTAGCAAGTATGAGTGCCAGAAGAAGCGGCTAGCAAGTATGAGCGCCAGAAGAAGCGGCTAGCAAGTATGAGCGCCAGAAGAAGCGGCTAGCAAGTATGAGCGCCAGAAGAAGCGGCTAGCAAGTATGAGGGCCAGAAGAAGAGGCTAGAAAGTTTGAGAGCAAGAATTCTACCTAGTGTAGTATATTTGTTATGCCCTGTATTGAGGGGTATTTGACTCAGGACCAGAGGAATATGGTTAGTATAGGTGGGGGATTAAGAGAGGCTCAATTGGAGGGCCCATAATTGGATGTGTGTTGTAGGTCTCTTACTATGTCAACCCAGCATGTTCTCGGGAAGGGTGACCAGTGTATTTGTTCATCCGTTAATTTCACTTAACTGCTAAATGGGGTGTTTTAACTAAACCCATGCCACTTTTTTAACCCAATATAGGAAACTATGGGGGTGAACCAAGCAATCAGTGTTAGAGTTGATCAGCAGTTAAAGGCACACTCAAATGCCATAAAAACATGACTTTTATTAATGCATCAGTTTTTTAAAAGTAGCCATATTCATGAATGCACACATTAACTTGGCTCACAGAAAACAAAAAAACACCAAACATTACAACAGTTACAAGGTATTTTGGGAAAGCATTGGGAATTGGAACTCAATTGTTAACTCCTGTAACAAGGATACACTTAGATTGTAACAATGGGGTGTAATAGTCTGCCTTTAACATGCTCTGTTTATACATATATTTATTTCATCCAACAGTAAATATGAACATGGATAACAAACACTTTAGCACTATGTAAAAGAAATCTGTATTTTTCTGGCATACACTTCACAACCTGCTCTGTTACCCCTTGTTCAGTCATCAATATCTTATAATATGTTAAACTGTCTTCCATGCATAGGACATTTCTGTTCACTCGATTTAAAATGAAATTACCTTTGCTCTATCATGCCTGATAATTGAGCACTACGTTTCAGAATTTCAGAAGGGAAGGCAGCTTCAGATGTGAAAAACCATTAATCTTATTGTGGTGTCAGAAGTATGAAATTAAAGCTACAGATAATATGCATATAACCATTCTTCTCTATAACCGGTTACTGTGGTAGTACGTTATTTTAATGAGCCATCTTAAATGTCGTGCCCCCAAACTAGATTATTAATGGGACCTCCTGCATTTGAGTTTTATCTATACATTTGTAAGGAAGTATGTCCGGGTAAAATGCAAAGGTTTTAATGATCCAATAAAAAGAGGGTATCCATGTTGGACAGGAAAATCACCCAGCTTGCTGTCTTCAGAAATGTTTGTCCTGTAGAACTATTGTCTTGACATATGTCTGGGCTTTTGGAGAGATGTTGATCTGCATAGGTTGTAACCTTTTCTTTTTACTACTGGATAGTATGTTCATTCTGCTACTGTTGTCAATCTCTGTGGTTGTTAAAGATGTCAGCTGCCTTGTCCAAAATTTATGTGTGGCAGTTTATTGATAAGTAGCAGTATGTCGGCGCCGCTCTGTAGCTTCTTGCATGAGAAAGAAATACAAAGATACTTAGGGCTTTATTCCTCAAAGAGGCAATTGGTAAGGGAATTAAGGCCAAAATAGCAGAGTTTAAAGTCTAAATGGGAGAACTTTTCCTACTCGGCCTCAAGTTTGCAATTCGACCTTTGGTGAAGGGGGAATTAGTCATCCTGCAGCAAAGAAAAAAACAAACCATAGTTCACATTGTTTGACACAAGCATGAGGACTTCTAGTCTGCTTTATCAAACCACACATTTTCATTTTTGATGCTTTCCTTGGTATTGAGTGAAGCTATAATTCTTCTCTAAAATACACGTGTGTGTTTGTGTTTGTATATATACATTTATACATATATAATAAAAGACAAGAATATTACATAATTTTAACATCCGCTTTTCTCACTTGACATAATTCTCCCACCTTGGTTATACGCGGTCAGTTGTGTACTTAAGCACATAACCAGTTTTTATATATGTTGCATATTAATTAGAGTAAGTGGATAAACCATAAAATCTATTTTTCAGGGTGCTTGATGGTGAAATCTTCTTACCCTAATTTAGTTATAAAGTTAAATGAATCTGAAATCCTTGGTTGTCAGAAATCCTCAAATAGAGGTCTTGGCAATCTGCTTGGCAGACATCCTACCATATCCTGTTCAGGCTATTAGTCCCTGCAGAATACGCAACACATACTCCTCACTCAAAGCCAGCTAGTCTGTTTTTCTTTTACATCCTACCTTGCTCGACTAGTATGGGGAAAGGTGGCACATTAGATGTTGAGTGCTCTGGCCCAGTGTTTCCAATATTGGCTATCAGCTGCAATGATGTAATAAAATAATCTTACCAGTGAATTCTAAGTTCATGCATATGCCTGTAATGACAGTCATATCTCTTATGTTTTAAATGTCAAAGTAGTGCTCCAGCTACTCTATTCATACACAATGACCAGCAATGTAACTTTATTCAGCCAGTCACACACAAATGTACAATTCATTAAATGATACCTAAATAATCTTAAACTGAACTTTTCAGTCTATATAAATCCTAAAACCAAATAATGAGAAGGAATATTATAAGAGAAGCAGCAGTGAGTATATGAAGCTCAGACATACATGTACATTTGCTTTAAGTTTGAATGACTGGATTTGATGTCCCATATCTTTTCTAAAGCCAGGTGAATATGGGATTTAAGTCTTATTATGTCGGTCGTATATAACAAATCTGACCTTGCTCACTCATTCCTAGTCTCTTTAAGTCCAGCTTTACCAGTGTTGCGCCATTTCCAGTCTGTATCCTCCGACACGTACACTTTTCTTTCACCTTGCTCGGCTGTGTACTGCAGTGCATTGCTTAGCGAGAGATCTAATGATCTTAAGTGAGTCACTTAAACGCCACTTTATTTCCTCTTCAAGCGTTGACACATAAATTGTTACAAAGTTTTACACCCGCAGTAGCCATGCTCTTTATGGCATGTAAGTGCTTTGATCTCTCATATATACTTCTCCTGCTGGAGAGATTGCCAATAAAGCAATAAAATCATGGCAATAATTTCACTTCAGGTTTCCCGTATTGATCCTAAATAGAGCAGACCACATCCGTAAGGAGCCTTCCTAGACTAATGTGCTCAACGGCTGCGCCTGGAATGTCAAGGCAGGCATATAGATGCGGCTCTTCATTAGCTGTAGCAGGATACATATCTTAAAGTTATGCTGGATGCTTCTTCATATTCATGCTGATCATGATTCCCCCCCCCCCCCCCCCCACACACACACACTCATTGTGCGCTAGTCACTAAGTTCATTAAAAGAACCACCCCTTTGAAAAACAAACTTTAGTGGCTCTTCAAAATATTTTAAATACATGTAAATCTTCTGTGGCACTTATCGGTCTACAGATGTATTTGGCCCACATATAAGACCTCTCATACTTCTTGGTGCATCTACCAGCTATGAAATAAATTGCAAAGATTTAAAAGCTAGACAATGCAAATTGAGAAATGGTCTGCCGCATGGTGGGGAGTTACTATTTTCTCAGCTCAAGAGCCTAGTCTTGAGCAAATGTATTCTTAAAGGAACAGTCTAGTCCCCAAACTCACTTTGGTGCATGTTGAAGATTACTGCTTGTTTAGTGCAAACACTTTTTTTCCCAGTGTGATTTCATGCAAGCATTCTGCATAAATCACATTTTTAAAATTTAACTCAATCCCTTCCCCAGTGATTACTCTGCATGCATACTACAAGTGCGGTAACACTGATTTTTGTAGACACAGAGGATATAAAGTTTTGTTTCATTTAGTCACTTCCTGTGCTGTTGGAATAGAACACATTGTGTGGACTGTGATAAACTTGCTCTTGCACACAGTAGGATTGCACAGTAGCAGAACAACACATTGCCTGATGACATCACTCAAGAGACTGGAAATTCCTTTCATTTGAATGGCATTATTCTCATTGGTTCCTGCAGTAAAAAATGTAAAAAAAAAAAAAAAAAAAAGGAAATTGACTTTTACTCAGCTAGTCCTGGTCTCTTGCTTTCACAATTTCATCTCCCTGTGAGTATTTTACATTTTAAGCAGTGCAAAATGTAAAACATGCATTTTAAAGTACTTTGAAAGCACATTAATATGCATTAATATTTGGAAGATGCAATTTGGGGACCAGGCATACCCTTTAGGAGTATCTTACATTGCTAACTGATGTAAACACAATGTATACATTTGATTTCTATATTTATGAACTGATGTATATGACTATATGGGGGTATGTATTTAGTTGTTGTTTAATTTTTATGATTAGTAAAGTTATTTTATATTAGTTTTCAAAGAATATTCTGTGTTTAGGGAATAGGCTGCAAGGAACAGCAGCCATCTTGTTTTCTGGTCTCTCTGCATACATGGCAAAATATATTTTTACAGCTGGAGAGAAATATGTATTAAAGTATAGCATGAAAGTTACTGGCAGAAATTGTCATACCCATTGTTCTTATTGCTGGAAATTGAAGGTGGTGTGCACAGTATACTTAAGTAATGCACTTTTCAAATGATAATCTGTTGCAAAACTTTGCAAAATAGTTTTTTGTGTGTTTTAAATTCGTCTATTGATAGTAAACTTAGATGTATAGACATGGGCCATGTGCATTAAAAACAAATGTTTCTGAGGTACTACAGTTGTGAATGTGTTACAACCTATGAATTCAAAATACTGCATTATTTTCGTTGTTACCAGTTTAGCATGTTATCCTATGTCACAGTTATCAACCTCAAATCTTTAAGGCAATAAGTGAACATAGTCCATTATAAATAATTAATTAGTGATAGCTTTGCTTTACAATTATGTACTAACATGAAATGGTTACACTAGAACTACCCATTTAACTTGGTATACTAATAAATGAAAAAAATGAATACCGCAGCATCGCACAAAGATTAAATAAAGTCTTCTAATTAACATCTATAAAATGCTTACATTATTTCCGCCATGTAACAAAATGGTTGTCCTGTCTTTTTGTTTAGTAATTTCTATCAAACAGACTAAGCAAACAAGGCATTTTTAATAGTTTTGACATGCAACTCGTTTCCCCAGACAGCAATTTGCACAATACAGTGTTGGTTGTCTGCATCAAGAGACGTTTACTGTTGTCAGTTGTGTGTTCCAAACTGCAGTTTCTGCCCAATAGTTTTGCACTGAAAATGTTATTTTCTATAATGACTAAAATTAATATACAGGGATAATGATCAAATGAGTGCTGTATAAAGGACAGCTGCCAGATATTGGTTATTGGTAAAGCAAAGCTTACTGGCTATAGAAAACAATGTCTGGGAAAGTCTGTTTAGTGTGAGGGAGTGTAAAATGGCAGTTAATGAATTCATGTGCCACCTACTAATTTGAAAGGACAAGCACTGCTTGGTGCATACTTCCATTGGCATAAACCTGCATTAAAGCATTTTTATCCAGTATTTTTTTTCGTGTAGCTTAACAAAGCTGGAGCCGTGCATTGGATTTGGGTCCTTAGGGATGCAGCAGTTGTTTACATGCCACTGTCTCCGCATTATGGGCTAGCCTGTATGAACCAAATTTCCATGTGTGAGCACATCATTATAGATAGCACGGAGTGGTCTTTTCATTTTGATTGATGCTGCTGGTTCTGCACCATCTGGCTCCTGATAGGCTGCATTAATCATATCTTGGACTAGGAAAATCTAGCCATGACTGTTTAATATGTATTCTTATTTAGTGTAACAACAGAGCTTATTCATAAAACCAAAAAGACTGGAGTTTAGTTGCCTATTCCCGAAAAGCAAATCTTATCGTAGAATTGTCCAATATTTTTGTCCTTTTTTATTTATTTATTTTTATCTTCAAGGCCATTGTTTTTTGTTTCTAAAGAGGTTACTAAATCTATTCAAATATACGAGGAAACCATATCTCCATATTTTAGTTCTTAACCTATGTTCTGTGGTGAATGAATATTCATGAGGAATAATGCAAGTGAAAGTCAAAATTTTGTGCATTTTTTTTTACCTCACAAACCTTTACAATAACCTTTGACAAATCAGTATTATTTAAACAAATATTTTTCATTGTTATTTTAAGAAGTGGGTTGCATGTACCTCAAATAGTCTTTTAAATTGTACACATTCATCTTTGTTTTTGTTTGTTTGGCAATGTGATGTATTATACCACAGTACAGAATATGTTAGGACCTTATAAAAGATTTAAAGGTTTGTAGAACTAAAGGTTAAGAGAAAATGTTCATCGGCAGGTTCTTTACAAATGTTTGAATATTCTTGCAATGTAATACTCTATAGTGCTTCTAGTGTGTGTCTAGTTTTACACAGTTAAATATTGATACTATATTTACATTCTTCCTTTTGTAGTCTTGGCTTTTCAGAGTTATGTTGACAGTCAGCACCGCTGATAACCAGAATGCATATTTTTTTAGAAGCTCTGCATAAAGTTACGTTAAGCCTTGTTCTTATGTGTATTTGTCACCATTTTAAATTACAATGATGCCAAGAGTGTGTGTATATATATATATATATATATATATATATATACACACACACACACACACACACACACACACACACACACACACACACACACACACAGATTTTATAAAGAGCAATGCCAGTTTCATGCTTTTAGCATGTTCATTTCCAGGAATTTGTGCTATATGATGACATTTACCAACTGTGTCAATCTTATGTACCTCTGACAGATAAATCATCAATAAGATTGCTTTTAGTGTAAACATATGTAATACAACATGGTTTGATATGTTCTTCAGAGATTCAGAAAAAGCCCATAGATAGCGGCCTTGTTTTCATCGTTACTATATTGCTTTTGTGTCAGCTCTTCCTTTGCATTATCTTGGACATGTTCTCATACTAAGAAGAGTGCCGTGGCTGTCAATAATTTCTCTTTAGTGAGCAGTTTGAGATGTAGTCAAATGAGCAGCTGATAATAGGTGTAATAATCCAAAGTAACAGTGCTCATTTTGTAGACCTCAGAAGGATCAAGTGACCTTAAAGGAAATATAAAAAAAAAAAGTTACTGACAGGAAAACAGAAAAACCCGCTATATATTATTGTATCAAGAAATACATAACTTTGCCATGCCTAATAGCCTAGCTCGATATGCTTCTTAAATAATTTTAACTCACAACCATTATTATCAAGATGGCCTAATTTATATATTTTTGCACATTTACTGATGGTTGGAAACCCTGCTTCCTAGTAACAGACGAGATATTGAATATGTGGAACTGGTTTGTCCAAACAAGGCATCCAGAGATACTTGGCAAGGCCTAGAAAGTTCCCTTATGCTAAGAATATATACCTCGAAAAATGACAAATGGCTCATTGTGTGCGGTAGCAAATGGAAAACAAGACAGGGGGTAAGCATGTGATGTAAAGTATTAAAACAAGATGTGAGAATAGAGAAAAGAAACAGAGGAGGTCAAAACATAAGACTGTTTAAAAGAAAAAAATAATAATTTTCAATGGCAGTTATTTTCAAGTAAAAAATTGCTCTCGAGACTCAAGTCCAATGCTTACAGAAAGGCACAGTTCTCATCCTGTGAATCATGATGATTTGCACTCAGTCTGTTTCTGTTTTCTGTTGGTAAGTTGTATTGTGTTTACCACTGGTCTCAAGTAGACATACAGTATATAAAAGAGATGGAGCGCTATATTATCACGCAACTATCTTTAAGCCAGTGTTAAAAAAAATATATATATAAATGTACTTAAATTTGATGGAGGATATGGAGTAAAAACTTCTCTGTAGATTGATCAGATGTCTCTTTTTATATATTCCAAAAACATGCGAAGAAAGATGAAATGCAACAATAGTGCTCTCTGTGTGCAATTATTGACAGTAAGGTCTCCCCAGGTTAGTAGCACACTCACTTGTATCGGAGCAGAAATTGTACTGCTCACTTTAAAAGCGTGTATGTAATCTCCTGAGGAAATCTGCAGTTTCCAAGTTTCTCACAATATGGTAGTGTTATTTCCCTTTTAAAAACACTTCACTAACATGATGGTTTTGGTGTCTGTGTACACCAACATTCAGCACTATATTGGGCTTCAGTCAGTGGAGACAATTCTCCACAGGGAAACCATGGGAATGGAACAACAAATGTTTCCTATTTGAGAAACGTAATTACAAACAAATGACAGGAACGTCCATGGGGACCAAATTTGCCCCTTTGTAAGCTTTTGGTTATGGTTGCATGGGAGGAGAAGATTAAAAATTAATTTCAGCAGACAGAAATTTGACAAAGAATGTGAGCTGATTATGGCAAGGTTTAGAGACAAACACTATGGCCAAAAAATTGAGCGTGAACCAAAGGATAAGATTGATAGGTTAAATAGGTAACCGAACCTCACTGATAAAGAAAAGACCAATGATACTCATTTTTATTTTAATAAACTTATTTTTAATATTTTCCAGTCATATTACAATTTCAGTTGCCTAATAAATGTACAATATAACAAAACATAAAATACCTTTAGACACTTTACTGTGTTATTAGTTATATGATCTGTGTACCATTTTGATTCCCACGCTGGCCACTGTCCAACCACGCATATTGTTAACTAAAACAAAATGTTATTTTTGGTTACCAAGATTGCAGATAACCCGTCCAAATGTGGACTAGGGGTTAAGTTAGAGATTACACGATGTGATTAAGGAAAGACTCAAAACCAGTTTCAACTGTTCTAATACACACACTGTTTCACGTTTAATGTTGCATTCTGCAAGTGTCCAAACGTAATCTGCATGCATTATTACCACTGATAGATAATCATTAGAGGAAAAGTGTAGGATTACAGTCTGAACATTACTCTCTGTGACATTGTGATTAAGTAGCCAAAATCAGTGATTGCAAGAGACTAAGCCCCAGTTATAACCAAGCACTAATACAGTACCATGGTGCAATGGCCGCTAAACAAAAATTCCCCATAACTTGTATTTACAGTTTGGTTTTCTGCCATACATATGGTAAAGAACATCTTTGCATAGGATGGAATTGTTATATGTTTAGGATCTTCTTGATGGACGAAGTTTCAAAGTTGAAGTTAGAGTTGTTGGCATGTGTGTGTAATCTTGGCATGCCACATTAAATATTCCTTTAGCACCAGATATGTAATCAAATGTTGGATAAACTACATCAAATCTTGCTCAAAAAAATATCCTTGTGATCGCGTGACAAAAACAAGAACCATGCAAAACCTCAACCCAGTATGTGTTAATGGCAAAAACGAGGCATTATCAAACACTAATCTACACATATCAAACAAGCCAGAAAGCCTGCTGCTGCCACTGCAAGATATTTGTCTATGTTTATAATGTATTAAGAGTCTGAAGGTGATCATGGTTGACCATATTTTGCATATGCCTACCCAGAATCCCTTGCAGTGGTGGTAGCAGCACTGTGAATGTGTGATTTCTGGGGGGAAAAGCAGGACTTTTGGTTTGTTTTGTGTCTGTAGATTTGTGTTTGAGAATGCCTCTGCTACCCACTGTTTTTATTAGTCATGGATGGGTTTAACCCCTTGACGACAAAGGACGTGCCAGGCACGTCCTGGGAGAAACTGCCTGGCACGTCCAGCGGTGAATGAAGAGGTTTTCGCGATCAACAATCGCGAAAACCGCTTTAACAGTACCGAAATTTCTATTTTGGGACCCCCACGATCGCCCCACGGAGCGATCGGGGGGAGCCATATTGACGGAGCATGCTGCTCCGTCAATATGGCTAAGTCCTCTGCCGGTCTGAGCTTCGGAAGTGAAAGTAACTTCACTTCCGTCGCTCTGAATATGCTACTTGACTGCCCCTAGTGGTAGTTTAGTAGCATTGCAATGGAAAATATTTAAAATACATATTTAATTAATTAAAAACAGGTTATTTAGCTATATTAGCCTATAGGGTTAAAATTAAATATTTTTTAGTATAAGGGATAGGGTTAAAATTAAATTAAAGTTAAAAAATATTAATGGATATAATAAGGATTAGAGTTGGGGTTAAATTTAGTGTTGGGTTAAATTTAGTGTTGGGTTAAATTTAGTGTTAGGGTTAAATTTAGTGTTAGGGTTAAATTTTGGGTTCGGGTTGGGGTCAAAAGATCAATATAGGAAAAAAACAAAAAACACTATTTTTGGTTTTTGCCCCATAACTCGCAAAAAAATACCGAAAAATATGGAAACATGCATATTTTTGAACTCGGGAGAACATTTAGAAACTATTTAGACGTGGTATTTTTTAATGATTTTATTTGTGTAAATTATATTTTAGGTCAAAGTTAGAAAAAGTGGGTTTTTTTAAATTTTTCATCAAATTTTATGATTTTTTTTTGTAGTAAATTATAAGATATGATGAACATAATGGTATCTAATGAAAGCCCTTCTTATGACGATAAAAACAACATATAATTTGTGTGGGTACTGTATGTGAGAAAGAAAAAAATTACAGCTAAACACAAACACCCTAGAAATGTCAAAACAGCCATTGTCACCAAGGGAAAGTCAAGGTGAAAATGTCTTGTCACTAAGGGGTTAAGTTGAGTTATAGTTGTAGGCCATAGGAAGGATGTAAAGGTCTGATATGGGGGACTTTACAAGGAGGACCGTGTGATGAATAGGGAGCATGAGTCGTGCAACTTTGTTTTGGATGGATTGTAGTGGTTAAAGAAGACCGTACTGGAGATAATGATGTGCTAGTGTTTTTTGTGGGCTCTTGGTTAAGAAATTGACAATTTCAAAGGAAGCTCTTTAATGTGTAACAATATCATCTGTAGAGACATTAAATGTGAAGAATAAATGACCGGACAGAGTCTTAGACAAGGCAACCGGATTGCTAAGTATGGAAGACTACTAGTGAAGTGTTTGTTTTAAGTTACAGTGTTACATCCAGGAGGAAATAGACATATTTGGACATGGGAGAGAGATTAGAGGAGGAATGTGAATGAATAAGGCTTCCAAAAAAGAATGGACTCTTATGGAGGATCACATGTGGGATGTGTGTACGGGTAAGGATGTTATATCAGATGAAGAAAAGTTTATAGTTTTATAGTGATCATGAAATCTACTTTTATATATCCTGACAATACCTTTGGAAATGGCAGAGAGTAAGTCATTAGCTACTTAAATATACAGTCCTACAACCCAGTGCAATATAGCTTGGTCAACTCAGTCATGCAATTGTTCATGATCTGCTCTAGTCAGGAAAAGTAAGAAGATGGAGAGGAATGCAGTTTGGATTAAAGCAAGTTTTTAAAAAATTTTTTAGTGAAGCTTTTTAGAGGACATAAAGAGGTTGATGAGGTGTAATGTTTAGGCAAATGGATGAGAAGAGAGAGCTAGCAAAATGAAATGGGGCAGGATTGAGAGTGCTAATTGTGTGGTGTGTAATCGCATCTGATTATATCAGTTTGAGCTTTGAAGTATATCTTGGCCAGTGATAAAGGCGTGTGATGTATGTAGTGACGCAGATGATGGAGAAAAGCGTTGAAAGGAGCCAGTGGTGGTGAGATGAAAGTGATATTATAAGAGAAAGTAATGCAGAATAAATACTGTTTATTCAGAAAGATTTTATATAAATGGCGGTTTCTCTACTATTCTTATTGTTTCATTTTACAAAAATCCCAAAAAGAACTAATGGAATTTCAGTGTTCGTTTATACCTCCTGTTGATTATCACCCTTTAACCATTGACCTCTACGGAATGTGATTGATTTAGATTCTGGGAACCAAAAATGCCAGAAAGGTTAGCAGTCGTAGGGTTAGCTTTCAGTAAAAATATAAAAGTGTAACAGTTCTTTTAGTTGCTTTATGTAGTTCAGATCAATAAGACATTGATGGGCTAAAGTTTCCGTTAAAAAATCTTTTCTGCAACCGTGGGAAATGACTGGATTTGAAGTTTAAAAAGATTTGCTCATGACCACAGTTATTTTGACTAGGTTTTTGCAGTCAGCCTGAAAGTATGCTAGGTCTGACTTGATGGTGTATGATGTAAGTCATGACTTTGGATTCAAGAACTGTGGCCTCCAGACATGTTGATTTGGTATACTTTAGTCTTGGCATCTTTTACATTTGTTTCAATTTATGTATTTATCATACCAGATTCATACATCTTTAATCATTTTCTTCATTTCACAATGTTTTAGCACTGAATAAATAAAGTACTATATTACTAGTCAGCCTGGATGTTGTTTAGTACTCAAATTAACCACTTTGTTTTATAGGCTTTATTTTTCTTATAATTAATCTACCTGGCCATGGTAGAGGGGTATGTTATCTGACTGTAATTAATTTTAGTGTTATTGGGGGCCCTTGGAGCAGCCCCCAGGGGACAATATTATTTTATTTATTATATATCATCCAGGGCCTTGTTTATGTTGCCTGGGGGCTTGGGCAAGCCCCTGGCTATTATCTATGGGGGAGGGGTATTATTCTCCCAGTATAGGGTTAATTTTAATCCCACTATCACTATGGGGTCATATAATAAATGTGTCAATGACCCTGGGCAAGTCCATGGTCCATTCATTTTAGTGGGATTAGGACCATTTGGCAGGATCCCGGCCCTGGAATTTTTATCGGGGGGGGGGGGGGAATGAGCTAGAAGCCACATGATAGGCTCTGAGCCCTGGTATTTATTAAGCATAATTTAAATAACCCAACCATTCTTGTAAAAGGGGGGGGGGGGTTATTGGATAAACCTGATTTTGATACATTTTGCAGCCTACATGTAACTCTTAGGTGGACTGTCTGAGAGCTAAAAGTATTTAGTATGCATGAGTGTATTCCAGAATTCCACAGTAATGATGTTTGTGTAAACTGCAGTAAATTATGTGGTGTATAGAAATGCTTTGACCTACCCAACTTACTCAATTATTTAGTTTTTGACCATTTTAAAATTTGATATCAAAGAAGATATCTCCTCTATAAAATGTCATCTGCTTCATTGACTAAAACATCTGTATCCAATCTATACATAAAACCTTTGTTAACATCTTGTTGCAAGCTTGTTTGTAGTAAGTGTAATTGTGTGTTTAACGCCAAAGTTGCGTGCCAAATAAGTGTTTAATGCAGGATAAGGGAATTGTTTTAGCTGGGTGAAAAATAGGCAGAATGTTATGTTTGAAAATAGCCATTTTGTTACACTAAATACTTCAATAATAACTTCATTGACAATCAAATTTGCCATAGTGTTCAGTCAGTGTCTGGCAGATAGAAGCTTTTTTTCCTCGCACATCCTATTCGAGGTTGTTTTATTATAATAAAAGGAAGCACAATGATAAAAGATGTGTTCCTGTATCACCGGCTGCCATATACTCTTTATGTAGAGTGTTCTGCGTGTGCTGATACCAAGGAAATGCATCAAAATACTTAATGGGAGCAAAACTTCATTACTGGATGTTTATAATTATACCTCGCTTCATAGTTTGAGCAATGTAATTATTCAATTTTGAAATCCGTATATTGTTATTGCTGTGAAAGCCATTTGTCTTTAATGGCAGTTGACACACCAGTGTATTGCTGTGCTCGCAAGCTATTTCTATAGAAAGCAGTCTGCTCCATTGACTTCACGCCTCAGGCAGTGCTGTATTTACCGCGAGGCATCCTAGGCGGATGCCTATGGCGGCAAATTTTGGGGGGCGGCAGCGCCCCCCAGCACTGGAAAAAAAAAATTAAAAAAAAAAAAATCCAAAAAAAAAATCTGGCCCTTTAAAAAAAAAAAAAAACCCCACCGCGCCTGCAGGCAGAGACGGAGGTGAGAAGGGATCGGAAGATCCCCCCTCACCAACGCTCAGCCTGCCAGGCTGCACGGGGAGCCGAACAGGCAGCACAGAGAAACCTCCGTGCTGCCTGTTCGGCTCCCCCTGCAGTGTGCCGACAGGTCACGTGACGGGCGCGCTGACGTCATACGCGCGCCCGGTCACGTGACCTGTCGGCACAATCGCCGGGAAGCCGAACAGGCAGCATGGAGGGACCATGCTGCCTGCCTGCCAGGGAAAGGTAAGTGCTGATGGGAGACTGTGTGTGTGTGTGTGTGTGTGTGACTGAGTGTGATGGGAGTCAGAGTGTGTGTGATTGGAGACAGTGTGTGTGAATGAGTGTGATGGGAGTCAGAGTGTGTGTGATGGGAGACAGTGTGTGTGACTGAGTGTGATGGGAGTCAGAGTGTGTGTGATTGGAGACAGTGTGTGTGAATGAGTGTGATGGGAGTCAGAGTGTGTGTGATGGGAGACTGTGTGTGTGTGTGTGTGTGTGACTGAGTGTGATGGGAGTCAGAGTGTGTGTGATTGGAGACAGTGTGTGTGACTGAGTGTGATGGGAGACAGTGTGTGTGACTGAGTGTGATGGGAGTCAGAGTGTGTGTGATGGGAAACAGTGTGTGTGTGACTGAGCGTGATGGGAGACTGTGTGTGACTGAGTGTGATGGGAGTCAGAGTGTGTGTGATGGGAGACAGTGTGTGTGACCTGTGTGTGATGGGAGTCAGAGTGTGTGTGATGGGAGACAGTGTGTGTGACTGAGTGTGATGGGAGTCAGAGTGTGCGTGATGGGAGTAGGAGTGTGTGACTGAGTGTGATGGGAGTAGGAGTGTGTGACTGAGTGTGATGGGAGTGTAAGCTTGATGTGAGTCTGAATGATGGGGCATGTCTTAGGTGTGTAACGTGGGTGTGCAGCTTGGGTACGGGGTGCCCGGATTTTGTCTGCCTAGGGCAGCACAAAATCAAGATACACCACTGGCCTCAGGCAGTATTATCTATACAAGGTGCTGGATTTGCTGCGTCCCATAATTTGGTTTTCTTTTCCTATAGTCTTCTTTAGCTATTGAAAAGCTATTTTTTTTTTTATCTGAAAAGAAATCTTGCAAAAAAAACAAAACAACCTAAAACTAAATTGCAGATAAAAAACATTTGTTCTAAATGTTTTGCACGAGGCAAAAAAAAAGATAATTTAGCATATGGTTTATGGATTCACTATTTCTTCCCCATGATTTTATTACGGTAGTAAATAATAATTTAATATTTTCTACTTTGATGTTTCAGGCCTTGTTGCATATGTCTTTATTTGATTGGCAGAATTACATTTTACTGTTCAGATTGCTTCTGCTTTAAAAAAAAAAAACTGTGTTACAGGCTGTAGAAAATACAGGTTTAGTTATTAGACAATACAATATCTAGGGAGATTAAAAGAAAAAAAAATGCAGTGTACTACACATTTTTAATACATTGAGTAGGCTACAATAATAAAGATGGTGTATGTATTTATCATGATGATGATACCTTGATGTTCTTTTAATTTATTTGTTAAGATGCTCAGTGAATTTTAAACTTGATGATCTTGTGTGTAGCAGTATTGGGAAAATATGATTGATTTTAAGGTTAGACCGTATTGTTCAAACTACTCAACTACGAAAACATACATTTAGAGATATTAAATCATCTGTGTTTTTATCTACCAACTACACAACTCTTATTTAAAGCAACTCTTCAAATAATACTCATTGTCAATGGTTTGGAAAATAAAACAAAAACTGCTACAACATAAACACTTGTGTAGCAAACATCAGGGTACATTATAAAGTGATTATGCTGCGAAAAGGGAAAATCGAATCCAGTTTTCAAAAGTAATTTTGTAAAAGAAATTAGGTTTTTTTTAACCATATTTCGAGAATTACAATTTTTTTCCAGCTAAATTACAGGAATGATAAGTATACAGAGCACACGAAGATGTATAAAAAGCAGGGTAGCAAAATTATGTCTCCTGTGTAAGCAACAAAAATATATACTGCGGGAGGCTAATGATTAGAAAAGTTCTTAGCATCTGTTCATTCTACGCACTACACAGGGAGGTCAGGCCAGTTGCAATTTGCAGTTCAGTGTGTTACATAAGACCTACCGTTTTTGCTTGAATATAAGATGACCCTGATTATAAGATGAAAAAAGAAAGACTTAATATAAAACAACCCTTTAGGAACTATTTTTTTAATAGTCAATAGTCATTCACATGTAAACTGTTCTTTCATATTTAATAATATGATTTTAAAATGAAAATGCATTACTTGCCAATGTGTCCCCTAGACTTGCCAATTGCTCCCAGCACCCTCTCTGGTGTCTAGTGGGGCAGCCGAAGGATGTCTGTGCACTGATTGCTGCACACAGACATCCTCCAATCCTGTTCAGCACTTCCGATTGGACTTCAGAAGCCCCGTCTGAAGTGTTGGGCAGTATTGGAAGATGTCTTTGCGGGCCGATCAGTGCACAGACATTTTTTTCGGCTGCCCTACTAGACACCAGAGAGAGTCCTGGGAGCAATTGCCAAGTCTATGGGACACACTGTCAAGTCTGGGGAAGCATCGGCAAATAAAATGAAATAAAGTAATGCATCTCCTGCAGTTATTCTAACGTTTGTTGTAAGTGGTGAGGATTTTTTACCTTAATAACGTTCTTTTCCTGTTTTGGTACAAAACAACACAGTGCATATTTTTTGCCCACATGTGCAGGTGACCTATAATAAGAAAAATGTCATATATTTGGGGTTTCAAAAGCCGTGGTTTCACTCTGTGTTTTAATGGTTTTACATTTGGTTTCCAAGAATGGGATCCTAAATAGTGTATATTTAATATTCTGTGAGTATATTTGGCTCGCTTATAATATTTAGTGATACATGTGACCTCCCCAAGCTGAGTATCATTGGTCTTTTCTTTATCAGTGAGGGTCAGTTACCTATTTAACCTATAAATCTTATCCTTTCGTTCACGCACAATTTTTGGGCCATAGTGTTTGTCTCTAAACCTTGCCATAATCAGTAGGGATCGACCGATATTGATTTTTTAGAGCCGATACCGATACCGATAACCTGTGAACTTTCAGGCCGATAGCCGATAACTCATACCGATATTTTGTGCATTTTAATTTTTTGGGAAAAAAAACAATTTCTACTCAAATCTGCTGTTAAATGAACATGTTTATTGTTAACGTTTAGCTTTTTTTTTTGTAAATCTTTTTCATTGCTAAATAAAAATAAATAATGCAGCAAAACAATGGTGATATGGTCAAATACAACAAATTGGACCACTTTTTTTTTTTTTTTTAAATAAATATCAGTCAAAAGGTAACAAGAACAACAATGTTCAATTGCACATAGTCCATACTTAGATTAAATCTTAGTAAAATGAGCAGCAATGACATAGGCAATTATATCAAAGGGACACTACAGTAAATATAAGCAAGGCATCAAAACAGCTTAATTAACCCCTTAGTGACAAGACATTTTCACCTTGACTTTCCCTTGGTGACAATGGCTGTTTTGACATTTCTAGGGTGTTTGTGTTTAGCTGTAATTTTTTGCTTTCTCACATACAGTACCCACACAAATTATATGTTGTTTTTATCGTCATAAGAAGGGCTTTCATTAGATATCATTATGTTCATCATATCTTATAATTTACTACAAAAAAAATCATAAAATATGATGAAAAATTAAAAAAAAACCACTTTTTCTAACTTTGACCTAAAATATAATTTACACAAATAAAATCATTAAAAAAGACCCCGGCTAAATAGTTTCTAAATGTTGTCCCGAGTTCAAAAATATGCATGTTTCCATATTTTTCGGTATTTTTTTGCGAGTTATGGGGCAAAAACCAAAAATAGTGTTTTTTGTTTTTTTCCTATATTGATCTTTTGACCCCAACCCGAACCCAAAATTTAACCCTAACACTAAATTTAACCCCAACTCTAATCCTTATTATATCCCTTAATATTTTTTAACTTTAATTTAATTTTAACCCTATCCCTTATGCTAAAAAATATTTAATTTTAACCCTATAGGCTAATATAGCTAAATAACCTATTTTTATTTAATTAAATATGTATTTTAATTATTTTCCATTGCAATGCTACTAAACTACCACTAGGGGTAGTCAAGTAGCATATTCAGAGCGACGGAAGTGAAGTTACTTTCACTTCCGAAGCTCAGACCGGCAGAGGACTTAGCCATATTGACGGAGCAGCATGCTCCGTCAATATGGCTCCCCACGATCGCTCCGTGGGGCGATCGTGGGGGTCCCAAAATAGAAATATCGGTGCTGGCTATTGCCTCGATGTCGAGGCAATAGACCAGCACTGTTAAAGCGGTTTTCGCGATCGTTGATCGCGAAAACGGCTTCATTCAAATATTATCGGCATTATCGGTAAAGTTAGATGCCGATACCGATAATTTAGGAAACTGTGAATATCGGCCGATAATATCGGTTAATCCGATAATCGTCGATCCCTAATAATCAGCTCACATTCTTTGTCAAATTCCTGTCTGCTGAAATAAATTTTTAATCTTCTCCTCCCATGCAACCATAACCAAAAGCTTACAAAGGGGCAAATTTGGTCCCCATGGATGTTCCTGTTATTTGTTTATAATTACGTTTCTCAAATAGGAAACATTTGTTGTTCCATTGTCATGGTTTCCCTGTGGAGAATTGTCTCCACTGACTGAAACCCAATATTGTGCTGAATGTTGGTGTACACAGGCAAGAATTCCAAACACAAAAACATCATGTAAGTGAAGTGTTTTTAAAAGGGAAATAACACTACGATATTGTGAGAAACTTGGAAACTGCAGAGTTCCTCAGGAGATTACATACACTCTTTTAAAGTGAGCAGTACAATTTTTGCTCCGATACAAGTGAGTGTGCTTGAATATAGTTGTGTGATAATATAGCGCTCCATCTCTTTTATATACTGTATGTCTACTTGAGAGGTGTTAAAGGGGACATGCACCTTTTGATGTTTAGAGCTACTTGTGAAAATTGTATAGAAAATTCCCTCAATTAATCAGATAGCGCCTGAAAACACCTTTTTCCTTTTAAATATCACATTGTTTGCTTCACGCTGCACAGCCGTCCTCTGATTCCCCATTCTTCTATAGGATAAGGTTTAAAGTCCTTATTCTACAAAGCCGGCCACTCCAGACCCTCCCTCATTAGCCAATCCTATCCTTTGTGACTGCTGCATTCCTCATGTGGACTAAGGCTCGTCAGCATCTTCTCCTTTTCCTATTCGTGCCTGCAAAACTTTACCCGAGCTGCCCCCTTTCTCTGGAACTCACTTCCACAGAACATCCAGCTCTTTTGCTCATTCTTCATTTTTAAAACTTCCCTCTAAACTCACCTCAAATCAAGGAGAGGCTTCTGAACACTCGGCCAATCAAGGAGAGGCTTCTGAACACTCGGCCAATCAAGGAGAGGCTTCTGAACACTCGGCCAATCAAGGAGAGGCTTCTGAACACTCATGGGACTCTCTTTATTGTGGTATTTGGCTTATTGGGCTGGTCTGGAATTGAATCCACTGTGGCTGTATTTTAGTATTTACCAGAAAGTAATGGAGAGTAAACAAAGCAAGTCATTGAAGCAAATATATATCTAACATGCTTCCAGATGTACACAACAAAGGTCCTCGAGGGCCAATGAAAAAGTAGATTTTCCAGAGTTATAGACTGTATAGGCATTTTACTTAGTGTTATGGAAAACAAAGCAAATTATCTGTTAATTACTGAAATCCCAAAAGTGTGCTCTGTCAACAGGCCTTAACTATATAGCAAAGCTACTTGATAAACAACGTGCAATAAATTAACAAGACATCCAACTCTTTATATCATCAAAAAGGAAAGCAGCCTAAAATATCTTCATAGAAAATAAAGGAAATCGGGGAAGGTGATGATCAGAGCACTCACGGTGATTGTCATCTCACAAATCAGCTTGTTGGTACTGTCTGAAACCGCATGAGATGCTCTTCCTGTTGTGTGAGCCTGTTTCCCCCTTTCAGGTAGGTAAGCAATTTAATCTGAATACTTTTGTTCAAAATCAGCAGAAGGTTTGGATGAAATTACATTCTTAAGTGAGTGCTTCTTCCTGATGAAGTTGTGGTGAATGTACACATTGTCCAATGATCAATAAAAACTGCAAAGTACTTAGTTTAACTAGCACAATTTATATAGACGTTCCACCATGCTACACTTTAACTACTAGGACACCTAGGCCATAGTGGCCAGTTTAGTGGCACATGTGCCCACTACATAGTCCTAATTTGCTGTCCTGGCACTATTACTGCCTATGTTCAAGCAGCATTGCATTTAAACTGTGTATTTCAGGAAATGAGCTCCAGACACCTGGTATCTGTGGGGGTCACAAAATGTCCCTGAACCCTGTCCGTGCCCAGACGTCCTGGGACCTTTATGTAAGATGTTGGAAATGATGTCACTACTCCGTCATGCTACTGTAAGCTGAGTGTGTGGTTTGGGAAGGCCAAATTGCTAACATGGCAAAAACCTTTTAGAATGTTATGTCAGCTCTGCTCGTCCATCCTGTAACCTATAGTGGGGTAGAGAGGGCCCAGCGAGCTACAGCCTATTGACGTGCAATGCTCTGTTCAGCATCCGAGTAATGAATCATTTCTTGGTGGAATTTCCTCAAGGGTCACCTTGCACCATGTGGCCATAGCTCACAGGTTTAATGGGAATTTCCAAAGGGACGAGACGATAAGAGCATTATCTATTGTGTGGTACATGTTTAGTGTAGAACTGAAGAAAAGCATGGCATGTGCATAACATGTAGTTAATCAAGTAGTACTACTTTCTGGTAATGTTTGCTTAGCCCTTTTCACATTATTCTTCACTAGCAAATTGGTCCCCCAGAGGCTAAAAATAAAGCATTTATTTTTCCAATATAAAGTAATCTTTGTAAGCTAGTTAACAATCTTTGTGAGTAAAGTAAAGTAAACCTACTGCAATACAAAACACATGGTTTATGCAGTCAGTCACTATTTAAAACAAAACAAGAAAACTAGGCAATTTCTGTTCGTTTATTTCTATGTAGATGTAAAAATAAATGAATGCATACCTCCTGGGTGCCGCTCTAGTAGGGAAAGTCACTATTCTGACCCAAATCATTCTGTCTCTTAATTTTTGCTGTGTGCAAGTGTATTTTAGAACTCCATAGCAATAAAACTTAGTTAAATGTGTTTGGAATTCAGTAAATGTGTTTTTATAGTAGTTATTGTGAAAAAAATACTTATTCTTATTCTAAATAATTACAAAATTACATAAATAGTTAGAACTGGCCACAAAATCCCTTTTGAAGTAATGCCCCCACCTACAGCGACCTTCAGCCACTTAAGTGTCCCTCTTTGCACATTTGAAAAGTTGTCATGTATCTGAATATGATAAATGACACATTGACGCAATGTAATATTTAGAAGTTCAGTTTATAATCTAATAAATCCAAACAAAGATATATAGTATAAAGAAATCTGAATGTGTCATACTTTTGCCAACATCTCAGAGTCACCACGTGATGCTATGCAATTGAGCGCCAGCCTCCCTGTAATAGGTAGAAACTTGTACCAGTAACCTGGAGCTCAGTATAGCTGCTATGCACTACGCACAGGGACAGCCACAAATTTGACATGACTCTATCAAACCAAATTGTCCACTCAAGCCTCACACTGTTGGGAAAATATGGTGCCACAAACCTCCAATGAAATACACCTCTTATTATCGTATTAGTAAGGAGGGAGTAATCGTAAAAATGTAAAAACCTATGCGTAAATAGATTTGGGGAGAAATCAACCATTAGGAGATTTGATTACTTATATTGTGCTGATGGATATGCCCATTTATTGGTCTATCATTCTGTCAATCTGAGAGATATGTCTTTGCTAATGTCCTTATAGATCTGTGAGATGACAAATCAATAAGGGAACATCTTATTCGTTTCACATGTTGGGCATTACACCCTCTTTAAAATACAGTAAATGTAATAACTGAAAATGACTGTGCTGTATAAAACTGTAAGAAAAAAAGGGATCTACAAGCAGTAAAAACAGTATAGTAGAGAGAATGCAACAAATAACAAATATTGAGAAATACAAAAGTGTTCTAGTATAAGGATCGTCTAATACGTACTAAAGATGTGTAAGAGGAAATTATGTATCAATGTAATTAAATCCTTAACAAGTTCCATATTTAATAAGATGCACATTTTTACAATTTGCACATATACTGTATCTGTACACATTATTGAACCTCTCTCGGAATTTATGCTCTTTGAAAGGGACACTAAAACGAACAACACTTAAAGTATAATGTGTTTACTCTGTGCGGTGAACAAGGTACACAGAGGGACTGGATGCCACACCATGATCAGCGCAAAGCATGACATTAAATATTGACTTGGGGCACCCTTCGTTTTAGTATATCTATCACATAGTGCCTTGTAGAGGCAACCGGCATTGGTTTGCATTACAACCTCCAATATTGTCAGCAAGAATCATTGCATGTCTTGTTTCTTGATTGACATCTGATGAAGCTGTTAAGTGAAACTCGTTTGGTTTTGCAATATGGACAGTAGGAACTTATGTTGATATTTCTAAACAGGATCAATAATATGTGCAGATCTATGTACACACAACAAAGTTATGGTGAGTGTAAAAGTGATGGGAAAATCCCTCCACTTAAAAATCAGAGGGTAGTAGAGGCATTAACGCTTTGTGACACAGGACGTACATATAGAAGCAGGGCTGGATGGAGCTGCTGCTGCAGGCCCCTACTTTTAAATAGGCCCCGTCGGCGGCCGCTTAACGTGGAGCAGCTGAACCGGGCCCGCTGCCAACACACATCTGTTACTGATCGCATAGTACAGGTCCATCTAACATGTGGCCTTCTGGAAACAGAGGTGCAGCCCGCGTGACATTGCCACCAGTAGCAGCACTTCCGAGCCGCATCTTTTCTTGTGTAGTGCGATGGGTGAAAGCTCTGCCCCCTCTCGCTCTCTGCCTCATAGAGTGCCGGATGTCTGTGACATCCTGGCGCTCAAAAGAGAACAGGAAGATGGAACAGCCCCCCTCCCTGCAAATGAAAGGTAAGCGAGCAGGGAAGGGGACAAACAAACTAAAGTTTAGTCTATTTCTTTTAAAAGTAAATAAATATATCTGTGTGTCTATGTAAGTAGGTGTAAATCTGAACATGTGTGTATGTATGTATGTATGTGTGACTGTGTGTGTTAGTGTGACGGTGTATGTATAAGTCTGACTGTATGTGAGGATGTCGGTGTAAGTCTTGACTGTGTGTGTGTGTCTGTGAGTGTGTAAGTGTGTCTGTGAATGTGTAAGTGTGTCTATCTGTATGTAAGGTTGTCTGTGTGTGAGTGTACTAGTGTACTGCCCATGCCAAAATAAATCAGAGATATATACTCATATGGCTAGTTTATATAATATTCATATAATATGTATGTCATATTGCTGGTTTATATAATAATTATATTATAGAACCAACCATATATTTTATATTACAATTTTATAAAGCTGAGCCATATGTTTATTATATATATATATATATATATATATATATATATATTATAAACATATGGCTCAGCTTTATATAATAGTTATATAATATATATGGCTGGTTTTATAAAACCAGCCATGTAATGCATACTTGAGCCATATGTTTTATCATCAGGCTGGTTTATATAATATTTATATGATATAGATATATATAGATATATATATATATATATATATATATATATATATATATATAGATATATATATGGTTGGTTTTAAATATTTTTTAAATAACTAGCCATATATATTCTATAAATATTATATAAACTATATATATATATATATATATATATATATATATATATATATATATATATATGTTTTTCTTTCTTTTATATACATGTGTTTCCTTTTTAGCAGTTTGCACTGAAAGTGGGACATTAAGGCAAAATAATATGAATTATGTATTGTCTAATGTGTAAATTTGCACTCTATCTGTTCAATAAATAACCAGAGCGTTTTGTTTCTTCAGATAGTAGTATTTTAAATGACAAATAAAGTAAGAAAGGGTTAAATAAATAGTATCTCCCTTCTCCTAAGTAAACCCGATATGCATCTTTAGAAGGATAAGCCATATGCCATTCTATAAACGGACGATTCTTTGGACTCTCTGATGCTTTAATCACTACTTCATCTGTTACCATTAACTTAAGTGTTATTTCTATTTCTTTTTGCATGAAATGCTTTGCACTTTATTCATTATTATTTATATCTCTTGTTTGGAGGAGACAAGGATGACCTATACAGATCATCATATATGCTGAAAACTTTTGGGAAAAGTGTGAGTGCAAACTTTGGAGCATTAATATACTACAACTACCTCAAACATATTACACAATATTCTTTGTGTATATTGTTTTTGTATATACTCAAGAACTGTGAAGACATCTTCCTGGGAATATACCAGGTTATATATACCGCACTTTGTATTTTGCACTAAGCGCACTGTCACTTTGTTGTTCTTGTACATGCCATTCTATGTATCCCTGCTTACACCAGGCTCTGCCTCAGAAGTGTGGCAGAGCCGGTCAGGAAGTGGGCACCCTGGCACAACTAATCAGAGCATGGGCTTCTATATTAGAAGCACAAGTGAACAAAAAGTTTAGTTGTCCTCTAATAGACAAAAATTGAGTAAGCAAGGATTAAAATATTAATTTCCCTTATCTGGGGTAAACCAGATGTGTATACTGGTTTACTCTCAGCTGTTACAGTCAGGTAGAACCCGGAGCTTGCTGCTCATATCTGTCTAGAGTCTGTAATGATTCTTTTTAAGAAGCAGAAGTGAAAAAACAATTCAGTGTCCCTTTAAGGATATATGTCAGGTCCAGCAATGCAAATTTACTCCTCTGAACTGTTAGTGGATAATATGATGGTCTTGAGATAAACTAGAACTGTGGCTAAGCATTAAGATGCTTGTGCACATATTTCGGAGCTGGCACAATGCTGACAGTTGTTTGTCTTGCTTCCAGGAAACAAACTACAGAAAAGAACATCATTTTTTTATATGTTTGCTACCAATCTCTATTTCAAGACTAGATTACATTTACCTGGTACCTATTTTAGAATAGATTACAAGCTACCAATTGTTTCACCAGAAATATAGTTTGAAAATGTCAGGCAAGTCTGAACTTCACAATGGATCTAATGCATCCTAGTGGGGTGCATGTCCTTTATAATTCTCATCATAAACCATTGTCAGGATCCCTCAGACCAAAGACAAAGCTTTGTCATTGTTTATCTTTTTACTACTAGGATGCTTGTTATTCCAACCTTGACCATATGCACCTGTTACCTCACCTGCTCCTGCTTTGCATATCTAGAACTGCCCGCCCCAGAACTCACGGCTGGAACATTGCAACACATTCTTTGATTGATTGTGAACTGTTTACTTCATTTATTTTTGGTTCTCATTGGTGACCTGGACTTCCCTATGTTTGACTTATATATTAAGATTTTCGGCAGTAACTTAGGTTTTTTTGTACAGTATATATTGTGCTTATTTCATTGCCAGTTGCTTAACAAACTGTACAGTTTATGGCTTATGATCCAGCAGCTCATGCAGCCATTGTCACTGCATGTGGTCTCTCGAACCCAAGGCCTCAACTTCAGTGCATGAACCTAGTTGCCTTTATGATCAAACTCAGTGATGCACATTAGGAGCAGCAGCAAGGGGTCCATTTCTGGGTAAAACGAATGTATGTAGTAAGCACATCTGCAGATTATCTAGCTGTTAGAATATAACTCCCTCCTCCACAATCTGACCAAAGCTGATGGAAGTTGTACCCAGAAATCTTATAGGTTTACAACTATTCCTGCTCATTATGCCATAGTTAAAAGATGGGACATAGAACACAAATTCTAATACTTAAGTAATGTTTGTGAGTTTATGAACTTGACAAGTTAATTACCTAGCTACATAAGCAGGTTACATGGAGTGTTTGGAACATGTAGCAGGCTGAATGTAATTACTCCTCGTCTGTCTCCTTCACACTGTAAGGCAGGCACTAAAGATTGCATGGTAGTTAGTCGTTTGAAGGACATATCACTCAGACACAGTAACAATGACCAAGGACTTATACTCGCCCGTGAATCATTTTAGCTGTTCATTGTTGATATTCAGGTTTTTAAAGCAGCTATGAGATTACAGAGCGGCAAAATGCCATGCATTGTACATGCAGCTACACAGTGTGATACTAAACCAGTGCTATGACTCAGTGCTATTCTTGCAATCACATGACCGGTTCTGTAATGAACACACAAAGTTCAGCTCAGTTGAAAGCTTGCAGGTTTTCTGTTCCGTACAGGCATTGTTTGTTCCATAACACAAAGATCAAACAAGGACAAGTATGTTTTCTGAACATGAAAAATCTTTATTCATCTAATGGTTTTTTTTCCCTTGCCTTATTCTATTCAGTGTTGATGTCTCAAAAGAAAGCAGCCCAAGATTATCTAGTTATTTATAGGCCTCACCAGAACTTGCTGTAATTGCATTTGTCTTAGTCTTAAGAATCGCTCGGAGTCAGATTCCAGCCCAACTCCTCAACTTGCGTGACCTAAAAGTGGCTGCACCAGTGCCAGTAAATTTAATTTAGTCTCTAGAGGAGATCAAGATTTTTCCCCCCTTTTCTGCAGATGAGTAAACTACAAAAAAAACTACCATAAGCTAGCCATCATTGTGAATAATCCTTTGAATAAACTTACATGTAAAAGCGAGTATGTTTCTGTTTGCTATATTTTCATGCTATCTTTTGGTGAATAAATGAGGATGGCCCCATTAATAACAGTATGTATGTGAGGGGGGTAATGTTTTAATTAAAAGCTTTGCACTTGTGAAAATGTGTTATGCAGGGCTGTGCGTTATAGTTTGTCTGGAAATCGCAAGCACACTTAAGGTCATATATCCAGATAAATAAAAATCTACAATCATATAACCTCAGTTTGTGGGAGGTCAGATGTCTCCTTCTAGTCTACTTTTCCTAGTCCCTTCTGTAAGCGGCAGGTTGTTTGTAAGTAACGATATGGTGTGTGCACCAATTGTGTTGTAGGTTTTTTGATCTGACTCATTAGGAAAGGCAGGGTTTGCTTTGTAGGAGGACATTTTGTAGAAGATTTCCCTTGTGCGAAGTTCCTAGTTTCTAAAGAGACAGTGGGTCGAGGTGACTGCAAACTATTTGTGGTACAGATATCGTTAACCATGTGTCCTGAGGGCATTGCTAGTGCAGTACACAATCTCTCCCACCCATTATCCTGTACAGAAGCACAGAGATATTGAGGCAGATTTGCCAAAAAAAAAAAAAGTTCTGTTTGATTGCTGCATCTAAATGGTATTAATGTGAAATATGTATTAACATTTTCTTCTTACCTAATATCAGGATTTCTTCATCCAGTAGGCGATACGTTCATTTGTTTAGGATCCACCAATAATGTCTACCACTGTTGGCACCACTTATATGATGTCTTCCAAGCCCACTAGCGGGATGGTGGCACTGTGCCATAGTATATTTTTAATTTTCAGCTGTGATTTTATTCACCAACACAAGAAGTGTGGGTTCCATATGTGCTGCAGCTAGATTTATTTATTTAGAAATAATCCAATTCTAATCACTCAGGCAATAGTGATTTCATAAGTATTATTTTATTTTGACAAACTGCACTTACACTCACTGTTGCTAATTTATTGCTAAGATTATATCATATGGTCTGTTATAATTAATTTTATTATTCATGTTTATCAGGTTGTCTGAAATGGGTGGGGTAGAACGCAGGGGACTGGAATGACCCGTTTCTTACAGTGGATCTGATTCCTTGAAGAGTTATTATACCCCAAATCATTAAGGCATAAATGATTTTTATTAAACATACAGGGGGTTATGTATAAAATGTCCCTCTGTCTAAAGTGTTGGGAAGTATAAAGAAAAGATGCAATCTCTGTTTGCTCTGTGTAATGGTGCCAAAACCGTATTTGCATAGGGCGGAGAGAAAGAGGTTAGCGTTGAGTAAGTGTTGGGAATTGGAGTAGGAGATTGAAAGGTGAATATGAGAGGCTTTGTAGTTTTATACTAAGTTCTGCCATGACAGTAATGTGCTTCCCATGAGTGTTACAGTTTACTGACATTTTAGTTATTGGCTAGTAAGACAGCCAACTGATTTTATGCAAATTGACTGTTTAGGCACCAAGCTGATTATAACATAATAACAAACATAAAAAAAATATAAACATGGTGTGTGCAGAGGACATATATGTACGTCTGTGAGCAATCAAAGCAATCCATGTACCGCTCAGGCAGTGTTGCTGTAATGCTCAATATCGAGGTATTACAGTAACACCAAAATTTGTGTTTCAGCTGCATCCCTATAACGATTGTAGGTGTCTTATTAAAAGCCAGCATGCCTTTCCATGGTGGCGCAGTCTTGCTGTGGGCAAGAGCTTAGGAAGTGATTCCGTCGCTCTGGGGATTTTGCTGGATAAGCAAAAAATATGTTTATTATTATTTTTTAGTTATGGTTAGAGTTTGGTTCAAAATGTCACTGCAGGTGAAAAAGCAATACACTACTCCCAGTTATTTCCCTATAACTTGCAAAACCACAACAGAAAAACACGTACACATTGGATATTTCTAAACTCATGCCATGTAATCTATTTTGCAGGGTTTTTAAAATTATTGTTTGTAGGTATGTGGGAGACTTTTCAAGTAAAAGTTAGAATTTAAAAAAAAAAAATCATAATTTTTACAGTAAATTATATGATATAATGGAAATAATGGTATCTAAAAAAAAAAGCCCTTTCTACCCCTGAAAAAAATGTATAATATGTGTGGGTATAGTTAATGAGAAAGTGGAAGATTTACAGCTGAACACACATCCTACACCAAGGGGTTAACTAAATCTGGACATCAAATATGACTTCATGCGTGCTTGTTAAAATGTTTTTTTTGAGCAAACCAAGTTTCTGATGTTGGTTAAGGAAGTACATAATTATCTGTTATGAATTTGTACCAAAATGCCTAGTGAGTCATTTCTTAATGTATTCTCTAATGTACGCTTGTGCTGGTTTGACACTGTGTCTTGTTAAAATACAAATTAAAGTTAGTACAATTACATGTTGTTAATATCTTTGGATTATTTCTTTCTGCCTCCACCTAGTTTGCAGATGGATCAAAATATAGTTCCTAAATAATTTGTTTACAGAGAGTCTCTGCCACAGTGACAACAAAGGTGAACGAGGCTACCATGTTCTCAGTCTGCTAATCACGTTTTCTTAGATTGAGTTTTTTACACCATCTGCACCTCTAAGATAACTGTAATTTCTGTCACAGTTGGAGGCTTCAGCTAATTTTTCCTGTACATAAAAAACAAGGAAAATAGACCTTCTTTAAGTAATTGCATATTATACAAATGTGTGAGACATTGCAATCAAATCTACATTATTGCTGCTAACAAGCATATTCGTCTTTAGGGAATGCTAAAGATTCCTTGTTTGCAGGAACTCTTATTTTGTTTATTTCCAGTTTTATGTTTAAAATGAGAAATGTCATTTAACCCCTTTTTTTCAAGCTTGCAGTATAGTTTAGGTACCTAAGAAGACAATCTGCAGCCAACAGATGGACAAACTCTCGCTGGTAATGCTGCAACCATTTGTTTACCCATTTCAGGTTTGCTCGTAGGTATCTTGATTAAACAAAAATGTTGACTATGGTTAAAGTTTGTCACATTTGGGGGGGAGGGTCGTGAGACAGCATACATGATCAGATATACATACTGATTTATCTATATGTGCATGTGAACTTGAAATTCACATGTTTTGTGGATGGCAGGTTCACTTTAAATGGTTTCACTGACGTGTACACCTAACTAATGATCTGTGTATATATGCTAATTGTGTTGCCCTTAATAGTAGGTTTCACCTCCCATTACGTTCAACTGGGAAGATTCGGGCGCCGAATTTAACTTAGTCTGAAAAGGAAAGTTGAATTTCAAAGTCGAATTTTAGTGAATAAATCAATAAATCCTACACACTCCTGATTCACAGACTTAGAGAGTCCAAGGGCAAACACTGAACTTTTACTTGAGGATATCTAGGTATTGAGGATATAAGATCTTATGATTTCATATTAAAGTACTAGGAAAATGTGCAATCTATGGAAAATGGAAAACTGTATTATACAGTCCACAATAATAGCAATGTAGATATTCCACATGCCTTGAAGACATAAAAGAACATTACAAAGAGGAAAGTAAAAATGGACCACTGCAGATTATAGCTCACCTGCAAAAATGAAAAATGCTTCTGCCAGGATAAGGCATGTTAATATCGTACCCGCAAGTGACATACCATTTAGACTTGTGCAATTTGTCTGCAGTATCTCTGTACTCACTGTAATGTGTGTCGTTATAGTCAAAGATGTTTGCATTTTCTTTAAAGCAGAACTCATTTTAACAAGCTTACTAGATAGAAGAAATATGTTGTCTACCTCCTGAAAAATGCACCATAGATTTGATTGCACAGTCCTGGTTTTTAGGGTTTGTCCCCTCAAATTTGGAGCTGCCCGGTCATGGCTGCTGCCTGTGAACAGTGCATTCAAAGGTATTCTATCAAATATATATTACAGCTGCAAAAATTCTATTAGAAAAAAGGCAATTAGTAAATAAAGATTTTCTTTAGAAATGGAAATTACCTTAGGTATTTATTACTTTATTATATATAAGTGTCTCGCTTGATGATATTAAAGATTAAATGTTTTATTAAAAATAAGTGTGTGTTCTTTGATTATATATATTAAATACTGTTTTCCCCCTTCAGCAGCACTATCTGCATCATGGGTAGGTTGGCATAAGTGTTGTATTTGTAACTTTGAATCGTCCGGACAATCACCCTATAAGGGAAACATAAAATAGTAGTATTGAGACTTATTTTGCTCAGACTTAGACATCGAGCTACATGACCACTTTTGTTTAATTCCAGATCTGTAATTAGCGGTAGATCAATGTTGCCAGAGGGTCAAACAGTAAAACAGAAGACTGGAGATATAAATCCACTAAAGTCCTAAAGTGTGCAATAATGCCTGATAATATACAGTGCCTGGCTGTAAAATAGACTTTACATTCACATTGTGCACAGGGCCAAATTGATACGGTGACAAAGAAATGATCACATAAATCAGGCTTACCTGACTGAGCACAGCTCTGCTTTAGCTGTAGTGATATAACACTTCACATGAAAATGAATTATTTGTGTACACACAGTCTAAAGCAATATTACTAGTTTTGTGTATTAATAAATGTAACTATAATGGAAAAAAATGTTATGTATATATATATATATACATATATATATATATATATATAAATATATAATATGGGGCTATGTATGAATATTCTTCTACGCAAAAAAAAAAAGTGCAATCAACATTTGGTGGTTTATAATGGCGATTGTGCCTTTCTATAACATCACAACACTTCTGTACGTGGAAATGGAACTGCGTGGAATGGTCTACTGATCATAACATTTGTTACAAAATGGTTGTGTACACTTGACCCTGAATGTGCATTGTTAATTATAGCAGTGCTTTTCCAGCTTTTATTTTTGTAGAAATCCCACAATCCCCTATTTGCACATGGCGCCATTTAGCCTTAGTTTGGCCTTACTTTAAAGTCATTAGGCATAAGTGTCATCCTTCTCAGTAGCAGACAGGCTCTTTTGATTGGACACAAATGAAAGTAGAGTGGTAAACAGGTGAGTGTAAGCAGCTTGAAACCCAGGCTTGTCATATGTTCTCCCTCCCTAGGCCCATCCAAGCATTCATGACACAGTCTACAGCCAAGCACTTGACAGCATGCATTCACATCTGAAGATATGCAGTGACATTTCCTCTAAATGTCACATCTATGCACCGTCTATGTTACTGGTTTATTTTAAAACAAATTGTATTTCATTTTAGAAGCCGCCGCACCCTGTCAATGGGGGGATGTTAATATCTATCCGAACATGTTTATTTGCTTTTAAGCGTAATGCAAAGAACAGTACACATCTTTTTTTTTTTACTTAATTTATTTTTTATTATGCCTGTTGTCATTTGCCCCTCTCGTCATGCTCTCCCTTTATTTCACCTCAGCTCATGAATAATTTATCAGCAAGCACCATGTGGTGTCATTCTGCAGAACGAGATTAAAGGGACAAATCAGTAAATTGTAATGCTGCTGCAGTCGTTGCTTATATGACAGTTGGCTTTTTTTCTACCTCCACCTTTAACCTTTTCAGTGCCACTAAAGCATACAAAACAAGTGCTATACAATGCATTGAACCCCGGCCCTGCGCCGAGGAAGCTTAATCATGTCAGATATTCTCTGTCACCAGAGCTGCAATCCTTTTGATTGACAGAGCAGTTGGTGTAGAAATGATATGCACACCGCTCTCTAGGAGGAAGATGACATTTTCCGAGAGGTCTGAATGTTTTCATTATTTCGATTTATACATTGATTTCTGCATATTAGGACGGAGGAAATAAAGAGAAAACTGAAAACCAAAGGGGCTTGACATCTGGGCAGGAGGAGGGTGGGAGCAGAACAGCTTGTCAGAGTTAAGGCCTTAAAATGACTCGTCTCTGGTAGGACACAGCAGTAATTATTGCTATGGGGGTAAAAGGGTCTCACTACAAAGCGCTAATAGATGTTTTGTTTATGATTTGGCAGCTTATAGCGATTGCAGCAGGCACCCATTGTAATGCCTCAGAGAGCCTAGGAGAAGCATAGGAAACTTTGAAGATCCTTGTAATTAAGTTACATACTAGCGTCTGATGCCGTGCTGCCTAATTACATAGAGCCGCAGTGGGAGCTTTCAGTCTCTCTCATGCTAGCTCGATTCGTGACAGGCGAAGATGTCACACAATCCTCCAGTTTTGTTAAGAGAATTGAAGTAAATGAATGAGCACTTTCCATTATTCTGGATTTCAGTGCTTTTGTGTTATGTTTTTTTATTAATTGTACCAACAACTTTTGAGCAAAAACCTATGCAGTCTAGGAAGGCTGCTCTTAGTACAGTTAATACATTATTAAGAAAAAGAAAACAAAGTACATGGGGGGGGGGGGGGGGGTTCCTAAACACATACACACCAAGTGCTTTTCCTTTGTTTCTATCTTTGTATTTTACTTTTCATCTATCATGCTCTGAAGAGTACCTGTCTTGGCATATTCCATTTCAAAATGTATATAATGTTACATTGTGTAATATAGAAATTAAAGATTTTTTTTATAACATACAAAATTAATGTTGTATTACTCCTAATATTTTTGCACTTGTACACCAAATGCACCTGTAACCTCTCTTTTTTTTTTTTTAATCTCTGTTCCGGAATACATAACTCCCAACTTTAAGTTTAGTTAATATTTATTTTTGACACTCATTTTTTAAATACATGAATGATTGTAAGCCATTAGAACCTGTTAGCAGAACATCAGACTGGGGGTTATTTTCTAAGTGATGGATTTTATTAGTCATGTGTTGAATTTGACAAGGCCTGTAGGCTTTCTAGCTTCCAAAACTGCAGCTTGATACAGTACAGAAAACACAAGTCTTTGTGCCCTGCGGTATTCAAACAAATTTCACTATAGTCAAACCACCAAATATTTATTTAGGGACAATAACAGCAGAACTCAAAATGAGCAACTGCCCAACAAACTAGTCAACCTATTCCAAGACTAGCCTGGATCTTAGATTTCAACCTAAGAGCCCGACATAACTGCACAACACAGAATGGCCTCTCCATGTCACTGTACAGAGCTGCTGGTACTTTATACAGCTATCTGTTAGCTCTGGTAAGTTTGTGATCTGATTGCTTTGTAACATTATATATGGAGCTGATAAACAATAGATAATGATCTACACGTACTTGGACATAGGCTACAGTTTGTTATACCATCACACAAAAATCTTACATGTAGCAAATATGTGCAGGACTAGTTCTGTAAAATGAGAAATTGTGTAATTTGTCTTATTTGGACATGCCAACATAATTTTTCCCTCCTGTTTTCCCTTTCTTATATTTGCTAGGAGTGCCATTACTGAACAACCCTCTGACTTAACAGTTGTTTAACAGATTGTTTTATTCACTCCCAATGTTTGGAGTCTAATTGAGTAAGATTCCTGTGACTTATGTAATCGCACGTTTTCAAAGCGTGTATTAAATATTCCGTTAGGTGATTTATCCTCATTTAAACTTGCGGGAAATAGCAGTATCTTGTTGCCGGTGGTCAGGAGTGTACACATACAAAACAAGCCAGGAAATGATGTCTGATATTTGCATGTGGAAGGTCTTTAGTTCTTGGACTCGCATGATTTTCTACTCAGCAAAGAAAATAACCTCTGTATGCTAATCCTCAATCCCAAGTTGGTTTGAACATCTGGGAAAGTTTAGCAACCTTGGTGCATTAAATTACCACAGTGAAATCTTTTTTTGTTGTTTCTTTACGGACTGTGGTGTCCTGTCATGCACTTGATCGAAAAATTATACCTTTTCCACTAATTTCTGCAATTTCGGGGATCACATGTATGTATGTACGTATGGATGTATGTATGTGTATATGTGTGTGTGTGTGTATATATATATAATATGTATAATATACACACACATACAAAATGTATGTATTTATATCATGTACATATTATTAGACATGTGCAAAACTAACATTTTCGTTTCGTTTTCGTCCATTCGGATGAAAATGTTATTTATTTCGTCTAAAACGAATTTCGTTCATTACTGCATTCGTTTGAGACGAAATTTGTTCATTATTTTCGTTTCATTTTATTCGTTCATTTTATAGAATACGTGTTATACTATTGGCTTTCTATAAACCGAACGAGAGCCCCATTCATAAGAAATTCTTATGAATGGGGCTCTCGTTCGGTTCATAGAAAGGCAATAGTACTACACGTTTTCTATAAGCCGAAAGTCGTTCGGTTTATAGACTTTTGGTTTATAGAATACATAGAATTACATGTAATTCTATGCCAGGGTGAATGATATTTGACTGGTTTAAAATTATTATTTATTTTATTCTTTCCCTCACTCACAACTAAACTCCTTTCATTATGGTATTTCTCTTAGCTTTTTCCAAATACCATTGATTTAATTCACCCCATTGGTCTATCTTTCACCCTACTGGCCAGCTTCCCTTCAGATCCCTTCTTTGCTTTTAAAGAATTAAACCATTGCAACCACCCATCCATGGCAGCAGCATTGAAGCCTGAGGTGCCTAGGTCACAAAAAAATCCATGTACTAGTTGGGAGTTCTGTCATCTAATTTTGAATTCATACAACATCTCTAAGTATTTAATCTTTAATTAAGCTACGTGTGACACTGTTTATATATGCATATGTACATGTATGTATGTATAATTAGCTGATATAAATCACTAACTGCAGCAGAGAAAATGTTTTCAGCTTTTAGATCTGTTCATTGCAGCTGCTCAGGCCTTATTGCAGCTTCCCCAACTTAGCCAGGCTAGATGTCACTGCTGTGCTGTGCTGTGTTATAGTGTGATCTGCAGGCCAGTGTGGAACAGGGAAAGACAAGTGGAATTCATTAATGTGACAAAAAAGTAGATAATGATTTTACCAAGGTCACAGATAAATAGCAGCCAGCAACTAAATCTTCCTTTCCCTTAACAGACTTTAATCTTTCTACCTTATCTGTTGCTGTTATAGGGAAAATGTATGTAGTGCTATACCTGTTCAAGCTACCTAAATCTATTTACGCATCCCAGACAAGTTAGCAGTCCTGTTTATTCCACGCAAAAAAATCCAGTGTGCACTGCTTATACCATTTCAATGGATTAAGGATATGCCAATAATGTCAACATTAGTTAGTACATGCATCTGAAACCACTTTTTATATAGATATATTGTATCCTGTTAAAGACAACTTTTGAAACCTAGCCATGTTGGAGATGCAGCGACAGAACATCCATTCATGGACAGTTGCTCTGTCCTTTATGGAACTCATCAGCATGAGGTTAGTTTCTGGCTGAGGCTTTGGACAATATATCAAGCACACACAACATCATTTGAGGTGGGGTAAAGGCCCCAGAGTTATTTGGATAACAGTTTGGAATGGTGGAACCTAGTTGGAGGAACCAGTGTTGATCAAAATATGTTTTTGCTGTCATGAAAGAGTATCTGCACATAATGCACCCCGTGCCTGCTTTTGTAATCTTTATTTGGGATAGTAGGAGAACAAAATATCTCTAGTTCTATACATTTACTAGGAAATTATCAAGCACAAGTTGTAAATAAAAGGATTTTCTCCCTAAAATGCACACCTGTCATGCTTAGATGATGAATGTACTTCAAGTTATTTGTTGAAAGGCTGGGTGAGGTGTACTTAATTTTTAGATATATACAAAAGGGTTGTGTCACCTTCTGGCTCTCTGACTTCCGGGAACGCTGGGGCAGCCTAAGAGTACTGTTTAATCTGTACCCCATCCCTGTGAGATTCAGGTACCTGTAGCGGGAACCTGGATCTCTGCCTTATAATTGTACATTTAAGGTTTAATTATTAGACAAGGTCACTTTTTCAGAGCACTTTGCCTGATTTTCGAGCAAATATGATATATAGGTAGTTTTTCAATGATTTATAAAGTGCCTTTGCTGTGATTTAAGGTGGTGGTTCTGTTTTCTGGGGATCAATTTAGTGACCACTAATGTAAACAGGCACTTCAGGTAGGAAATTAACTTTAGTACATCTGTTCATGTTTTAACCTAAAAATTGTACAACCCATACTTTACAAATCTCTAACAAAAGGCCCACCTTTGCTTTTGCTTACTTGCAAGAGGATTAGTGCAGAGGGTTATCAGTTCTGCCTTAACATCATTAAGAAGCCAGTATCTGCCTTCCTTTTGGTTTTTGTATGTGTGTGTGTGGGGGGAGGGGGGGGGGGGGAGTTGACAGCAGTAATTGGATGGGTAGAACAGTTAAATATTTATTTTTAAAGTGTCAGTTTTACTATGCGTGTCAAATTTTTTTTTTGTGGCTGACATTTTAAAGAACTGTCGGCCAAAAAAAATGATCAGTTTAATGGAGCCCCCTTTAAATCATATAGCTTTGTCTGGCAGCGGACATATTTTTTACAATCTTGGGTCAGATCTTCCTTCATCTACAAAGACTGAGGGCTCCGTAAGGAACTTTTAATTGTATGTTTTCTATTTAAAATGCCTACACTTGATGCAATCTGCTAACTAAACATAACTTTGTGCATCAGTTTTCCTTTAGTATTAGAATTTGAACAAATATGGCGCGGGTATAGCTTGATGTGGCTGTGGTCCCAATATTTAACGTATTGAACAATCTTTCTTTATTTTCCTCTTTCATACATTATGTGACGCTCAGTGATTTATAAAATATATTGTCCATGTAATTAGGTTGATGGGAAAAACTGAATATGTGTTGAAATTCACAACTACTATTGATTTCCGGTTAATTCACATTCTCAGTTTTAACAGAATTCTCCATGGAAAATAAGTTGGTAAGAATTTTAATAACTCGGAACCATAGAATATGTTGTAAAAAGCATGGTGTTGGCTACAGCGTTGCAGATTCTAGTCTGCAATGATATTAAAGAAAAAGGTTTTTAAATATTTAGTATATTATATTTTATTCTTGTTTATTAGAAGTCCTTAAAGTCAACTAAGGGCATTTGTTCCTTATCCTGGTGTACATGGTGCCTTTTGTAGCTGCATTCAGTGGAAATTTCACGTGCAATTATATCCTTAAAGAATCAATGTGAAAGTGGTCATTAATGGTTTAAAGCTTTAGTCTAGATTTATGTCTCACAAGTATACTTCTATAAGACAAGAGACTTTCTCTTTGCATAAATTAATATGAAATCACAGACTTTTATGAGTGCTCTTCAGAAGCTGAATAGGATTCTGATTAATTTTTGTTCTACAATTGCAAGCTTTATAGCCATCTAAATTTAGATTACAGTCATGAATATTATCATTTTGGCTCTGAATATAGGTGCATGTATTTTAGAAATATTAAAGGTTAAAGACTTATAAGGCTGTCACTGTACAATATATTGCTGGCTGGTAAAAGCTTACCCTATGGCCAATAGTAACCAAACGTAACCAAAGGAGAAAAAAAACTGTTGTGAAAAAGTTAAAAAGAAAACATTTGTTAATTGTTTTAATATAATGGAATTGTGTTCCCTGAGCAGCATTTTGTGACATTAGTTGTACTTACCATAATTTTTAATTGGTACATTTGTTTTAAACATTGTGGGCTATTGGATATCACAGATGAGTTTTGCAGGGTTGGGGACTAAGTCTTCCATGTCAGCCTCTTGGCTGACATAGTATTTGTAGGTTACCTAGGCCATCATCAGGTGGAGGGGATGAAGTTTAACACCCTTAGTTTAGTGGCATGTGGAGCAGAGCTTGTCTTGACTTCTCTTGACCACAAGAGGAGCAATTTTTACCAATTTAGTAGAGTGTAAAAGTCATGCAAATTATTTTCCATTTATATTTCGCCAACCATATACCCTCCCATACCATACGTAATTAAGTGTTCTTGCATAGCAAGACCACTTAATATTATCTCACATATATATTCTTATTATAGCCTTATTTACCACCCTAATTCCTCCCACAGTTTTTACAATACGTAGACAGTAATATACCGAAACGTGCGGATTGTTCCCGATTAGTGTGCTATTACTTTGTGGAACGTTTCGCGGAATAGTTCACGAAATATCGTCGTTTTTGTGGCGAAATTGGTCCCATAGGAATGAATAGCGGAATGTTCAAAACTAGAGTGGGAGCTGACAAAAGCTAGAGTGGGAGCTGAAAAATCAGGACATGATTTCTAAACTGCCACCACTCATTTTCAAGCCCATCTACACAAATCTTATATCAAAACGTTCAGCTATCCCTGCTGCCACTAAACATGTCCACTAAGCCATAGTCCTGATAGTTTTCACAATATGACCATTTGTTTGCAACTCAATGACATTCATTGAAACTCCACTCTAGCCACCTCAAATTTGAAGGGCAATATCTAAACTGCGACTGTGCCTTCATTTTTAATATTTCAGAGACATACTATGCATCAAAATGTAGGTCTGGGTCTTGTGATTCTCACAATATAAAGGTCTTCACTGTAGGATTTATATTTTTTAAAATACGACCGTTTGAAGATGGCAACCGCACTCCAACCTTTCCACAGTTACTCCAACCACACAACAGTTACTCAAGCCACTCCACCCAGTTACTCCGCCCACTCCAGTTGTAGACTACTGGTGGAGGCAAAAACACTTCACACAATTTCCCCAGAAATTGTAGCTTTTATAGATTCATATCAAAATTCATTTTTTTGATCTGTAAATCTCACAAAATTTTTAAAAACAAAAAATGACACTTCCCAAAACTATTTTTATAACTTACAGTTAACGTAGAGCTATTTTATATTTGTATGATGTTTTGTGATTATACTGTGTGGAAATCCAACCAGTACATACTATAAACTAGGAAACCTAGAGCAATCCATCAGAGCTCTGTGTTAATGGCGCACTCAACAAATAACATCCCTCCCAACTGTCCTATTTTTCACGGGACAGTCCAGATTTTGCATTCTGTCCGGCCGACCTCTACTCCGGTCCTGCTTTTTCGGGACAGAGCTTGGCGGGACAGCAAAGTTCAAAGCAGCAAGCCTGCATACATATACAGGTTATACTGTGCATTCATTCGTACTGTGGCTTATAATGAATTGTTAGATGGAATCTGGTTACTATTAGTGTTTGCCAACATTAAGTTTGTTTAAACCTTTAGAATACCCCTTCTGTGGAATGCTGTCAATGCTCGTTAGGAAAGACAATAGCAAGTAGGATTTATTGTCTTTAATAAAGTTTATTTTTAATTAATGTTGTCCTATATTTAACCATAAATTATTAATGTGGCTGCCGGCCTGTGTATGTCTTGTAGGGTCTGTTACTGATTTAAGTTAATATAATAATGTTTTGAAGTACAAGAAACATTTCCACAGTAAGGCTAAGTAAGCAAAAACTTTATAAACCATGTAAAAGTTTGGGGTCTCTTAGAAATGTCCTTGTTTTCCATGAAAATATACATCAAATGAGTTACAATATAAATAGCAAATACATTCAGGATGTTGACAAGGTTAGAAATAATGTAGGTTCCAAAGAAGGCTTGTTTTATTGATTCTTTAATTACCACAACGGTCAATTGTATACAAAATAAATATATGTGTGTGTGGTGCTTGACAAAGGGCCGCATATCTGCCCGATATGTCGCTATGCAAATCTAATAAATTATTGTTTTTGATATCCTGAGTCCCGTGAGTGCGTTCCCACCTGTCCTGGATTTAGTTGTATGAAGACGTGAGCTGCACATAACTACCGTATTTGCTCGATTATAAAAATTCTGAAAAATAAAGTCTTATAATCGAGGTCGTTTTATAAACTGACCTCAAATGGAGGTCAGATTATAAGACAGCGATCCAGGTCCCCAGCAGAGCTGCAGGGGACCTGGATCCCCCTCTCTAACAGCAGGGGATGTGCGCAGACTCCCCTGCTGCCGCCCGGCACGACCGCCGGGACTTCTGTGATGAAGCCGGGTACTTTCAAAAAAACAAACTTTTGGATTCTGGTTTGTGTGGTATTGTACAGCTGATGAAAGAACCAATAATACTGGCATTATTTAGAATCTAAATGATTATTTGTAATCTTGGCTGTATATTGTTACAGTACTTATGTGATTTACATTGAAATTAATATAAAAACACAAAAAAATAGCTGTTTGAACTTTTATTTTTTAATGTGGTGTCTGTCCTTAATCTCCACCATTTCCAGTCTTAAGTTGGATATGATGGGGCTGGTTTCTAACCAATGTAAACAAGTACTTATCAAATCAAATGAAGAATGTCACAAGAAATACTACAGATTAGGCCTGTGCTAATCCTCTGCTTCTTTCTTCCTGCATGGTCATCGTAGGAATAGTTAAAGACGGATTAACGGAAAAGTCATGCTTTATCGTCCATTGCTTTGTTTCTGAATAATATGTCGCTCAGCATGAATCATTAAAGATTCTCTTGACAAGTTGACAGATGTGCTTGTCAGGAAGTTAGATCTATTTAAAATATTAATCTGCCTGCACAAAAGTTAGGATATTTACAACAAGAAGGTATTAATCAGTTTTGTGTATTGCTCTTATCAGTGTCATGTTAGATAAGAAGAACTATTACAGTATGTTTTGTATGTATGAAGAATAATTGTCTAAATACCCTATTCTTATTTAAGACCTTACCAGCAGAACCGAGTACTGGTAGATGACGCATCAAAACAATAAAGACCAGTTACCGTGGTTCCTGTGCAAATGTTGTAGGTTAAATGTAGCTACTTATTACCCCAGGAAACCTGAAACACATTATAATGAAGGGAAGCCAATGCTACATTGCAACGCAATTATTATTGCTTACACATACAAATGTGAAACGCGTCAGACGTGTTCATGTTTGTTACCTTCATGCATTTGACATATACCGTATACATTTCTGAAATCTGACTTCTGCATTGTCCCCCCTCCCCCCTACATCAAATAACCTGCTTGAACATAATTAGCTAGTTTATATATATATATATATATATATATATATAATTATTTAAATGAGGAGTTGTGTATATTACTAGCATTTTATTGTTTTTTTGCTGTGATACCAGGTATGGTGTAGAGCTCACCACGGCATCTAGCAGCGCTAATTATGTATTTTATTTTTAGAAGGTTAGAACATTGACATAATTCTTCATTCATTCATTTAGAATTTTAGAGCTGCTCATGTTTACAAGAGCTGACAGCACTTTATTATCCACAACAGTTAATTCAGTTAATTAAAATAAGGCTTTAGAGCTCTGTGTTCACTCAAGGGTAACACATGGCCCCAAAGGTGGAAGGGTGCTAGGTTGGAAGGGGGATCTCTTCTAGAATGTACAGGTCTAGAATGTACATGGTTCAGTACAGCAGTAAGTAGAGTACCAAAATGTGCTCTAGAGTTTTGCTTGCATGACTAGGTAATACATAGATTATTTATTTGTACCAATATTTAAGTGTAGTGTTGGATTGTAATATACATTTCAGGATTCATCTTGAAACAGCTATGTAACCGTGTGGTGTGTCCTCCTATTATACATTCAAATACAAGTCCCCCTGGTGTCTACACTTGGAAAGACCATATCCTCTTAGCTTTCTTGTACCCAGCATCCAACTTGCAGGATAATTGATCCTGTTCCAGACATCTTATGGGCTGATTCCAGTCCTGTCGTGTTTTTAATATTTTTCAGCAGGCAGCAGAATTTCCACCCCTAGCTTCTCCAATTATGCGAGGATTGTAAGATTAATTTAATGAGTTTAGATGCTTGTCTTGCCGTTGCCAGTGTAATCTTCTTACTTGGGACTCAGCAGCAGACTTAGGCATTAGACGGAGAATGATTATTCTGCTATGCTTGGAGTAGCACCGTTTGGGATTTTTTTTTTCCTCCTGTCTTTTTGCCATATCCTGCTTGCAGAGATCAGGGCTCTCTTGTGCTGCTCAAGATTTTGGCAGAAAGACATGATAGGGTGCCACTGATGGCATAACGAGCTCTAGGGTGCCATTGATGGCATAACTAGCTCCCAGGTGGCGGCAAATTTATCAGCCAATGGCTAAGCAGTTTCAATCAGGAAATACTTCTATATCTTTGCTTTCATGGAGTTAGTTTTTCTCCCTCCTTTTTGCTGCTGTCCATTTCTGCATCTCTTTTTATCTGCTTGTTTGTGGCTTGTTTAACATGGAGTTGAATGAGCACTGAAGCAGGAGATTTAATATGATTGGGTCAGCTAATATCTGGGACAGAGCTGTCACAATCCTTTAAATTGACTTTACAGATAAGAGCTGGCTTCTCACTGGGGGGCCATAACAATTTAGGCTATGTTTTTTTTTTTTCTTTAACATGTTCAACCAAGGCATAAAGCCTGTACAGATTCATACCAGCTAATGGTTCCCCAAGCCACTGTGGAAAGCAAACTCGAGAAATAGGTTTTGGCTGCTATACCTTCAAGCACAGTTGCAACCAGTAAATGAGTATGACATCAAAAGGCTTAAAGGTCACCTTGAGATTGCTGAACTATAATAATATGCAACTGCATTCTATAAGCCTATACTTTAACAGACATAACAGGTGTTGTTAAACTGCTGTGTTTATGTTTTGTTTCCATGGATAGCAATGGGGGCAGTATCTGTGGAGTATGGAACGTCTGTCAAATATTTGATTCATGCTTTACATGTTCTTTATACTATTATATAATGTACGTATAGAACTTCTCACAATCTGCCCTGTATTGGAACTTCTATAGAACTTCAAACTTTCCCACTATCTCCAAGTTTACTGCCAATTGCACCAGAACCCACTCTTACCCTTTAATGATGCCACCTGTCTGTCTAGTTAGCCATTTTAACCTCTTGCCTTTTTTTTCTAGCATCTTGGGGGTTGTATAGAAAATGCAATTCTGGAGCAAATTTCTAAAAATGGAATAAACAGAAGGGCATTCCACTGGTTTTCCAGGGCAACTGCCTCACTTTTAAAATGTTGCTCCAGAATGGACTTTTATAAATAATTTACCATGTGTATCTCCAGCACCTACTGCATTTAGAGGGTGAACAGAGCTCTCTGTACCAAATACCAGTTTGTGTCAAATTGTTTGTTGTTTGAGTGCTACATCAACTACTGGGTAAATTGTTTGCACTATAGAAATGATAATATACTGTATGAAACATCAATTGCAGCTGGACACCACCCACCCTAAATTAAAGAGACCATATCACCTAAACATTGTTTTTACTATGAATGTAGAGAATAAAAAAAATGATTGAAAATGATCTGTACACTCATAGAAAAATTGCAAACAAATGCCTAAATTAGGAGAAAACGTGTTTTAAAGGTCTGTGGAATCTCCTGAATCTCCTGATCATGACCTCACATGTGACATCAAATGCAAATTTAACATTTCCCATTGAAAAACAGTTCATTTGCATATTAAGCCACAGGTGATGTCATAAACAGGAGGCTCCACAGACAAATTAAAAAAACTTTTTCTCCTAATTAAGGTATTTGCTTCCATTTCTTCCAACACAATGTATAGATCATTTTCAATATTTTTGTTCTTTACATTCACACTAAAGGGGATGTTAAGGTGATACTGTCCCTTTAAATGTGACCATTTTACTGCGCTATGGAAAATGGTAGTGGTGTGTGTGTATGTATGTGTGTGTATATATATATATATATATATATATATATATATATATATTATGAAGTTCAACATTTACATGGGTGTCAGCGGTCAGCAATGAATTATCCAACAAGCTGTATGCTGAATCCAATATATCTAATAATTATGACTGCTGAATGTAATTCATTCATTCGATAAGCCATTTAATCCTAGTACTCCTCAAAGCTTGATTGTTAGATGACTACCTTTTAGATGGCAGGATGTTCCATATGTGAGCTTTTGCTATTCATGATGTAATACCAGTACGTAGTGAGCAGAATATTTAATACCAGAGTTACTGATGCTATGATTGACGCATGTAACAGTTTAACAGCCTTGTTTGGAGTGAACCGATCCCTATTTAAAACAAAGCAATTTAATGTGCTTTTATCCTTTTCAGGGTGTATAAAGATTACCTGGTGAAGGGGCAATCCATGACCCCAAAACATTGCTATTGACAGTCATGGGAACTAAAAGCAGACTTGTAGCCTGACGAATTGTAGCATGATCATTACTGTTTAATTGTAAACTGGTATACATTGTTTTAACCCTTCCTGACATGTTTAACAAATGTAAAATTAAAAATAAAAAAACTACTTTATCATTTGAGTAGAAATTCTGTTGTTTGTGTTGGTATGGATTATATACAAAGAGTTTTTTGTGCACGGAGGCGATTAACAGCACATTATACAGCTTTAGTAGCAGACAAGTGTGTTCCATCTGGATTCCATAACCGTGGTTATGTGTTCTGTACAACAGTTTTGCATGTATATTTCCCTCTCTTACCACTTTGTTTAAATTAGTTAGGCCTCAATTGAGAGTCATTCACTTAAAAAATGTCTCAGAGACTGAAAAAAAAAGGTCTTGGCATGCTCTCTATAACAATGCCTACTCTTAATCACAAGAACTGTGAATTAGTCATAACAATTTCTTAATTCCCGACCTGTCCCATATCTGGTGACGTATATTAGACTGACATGGGGGAAAAAAACAGAACTCCTTCACTGTCAGAGTGGCATGCAGCGTAATAAATTACAGGCACAGCTACAAATTAGGTGCATAACCTAGAAAGTCAAATTAAATGCTGTTCAACCCTGCATGTAAATGCCAATTCTTCTAAAACATCTTATGTCATTTAGTTGCGAGACTTAACAGTTGGGAACGTTAAGTAAAAAGAGTAGCACAGAGTCGAACTAGCATACAGCTTCCTGAATTTACATGCTGTAAACTAAGCAAGCATTTAGAAATGATCTCTGGGGTACCTGCTGCTGTAATTCTTTTGTGGATGCTTAATCATACCAGATTGCCCCTGAGACTTCTTCACGGAGTGCACTAATGAGCCCCTTCAGCTTTTTTTTTTAGCCTGTTCTGGCAAACTACTTTATTTTATTGGTAACGTGTAGCTGAGTTTTCCAAGGTGTGAGTGATAAACATCACTACTACTTTCTCACTGTCCTGCAGGGAGAGCCCAGTTTATTGTTCTGTTGATTTATATGGTGGCGTTTTAATCAAAACATCTGTTACGACGCCCATCCTCCCCCTTCTTACTATATATATATTAAGTCAAGCTGTAGCACTTTGAGATGTATATGCCTTTATTTTCCTTTCTCGTTAAGAAATATATTTTGTAATACTGTTGATTTTTCTGCGCTCTTTTTTTTTTTTTTTTTTGAGAGCTGTGAAGAAACGGGCTTCATTGGGGGATTTAATAATATGTTCCTCAGAAGTGTGAGCGTGGACAATAAAATGGGTAATTCGAATGCTGTGCATGGAGGTGACAGAGAAGGGTAAAGCCTTCCATGAATCAGTTGACTCTTCCTTTATACGCTCCTGTGTCTAGGCAGTGTGATCCATTTAGAGCCAGACAATATGAACGCTCAAGTATATGAGTGAAAAGGACATGGCTGGACAGGAGCCAGCACATATTATGGAGTCTAATGGGAAAGGTAAAAAACTGAATTATAGATTGCTGCATAATATAAATGTCTTATCTGTCTAAATCAGAAAGTGCGCAATAGTGTTGGAACATATTATTTGTTTCTGGTATGTATATTGCTACAAGTTTATTTCAGTCCAGCTTTTTATTCTAAGGCCAGTTCAAACACTGGATATATATAAAATATCAGATAATATTAACCCTTTGAGTGCTATTCACTAGATGGTGAGTTGCAGAACCTCTCATCTCACCCATTAAGCATTTAGCTTTGCACTGTGCAAAGACAGACCTGATGAGCTGCTTAGTAGATGAAACTCACCAGCCTTGTCCCCGCACAATGTGCAGGTTCAACTCACCTGCAACTCACCTTTTGGCGAATCAACTGATTTGTGACATACGGCATTTAGTTTTAACTTAGCGCTCTGACAAAAATATAGATTAAGCCAAATAAGATGATCTCAACTGCGCAGACATCGTCAATTACAGTAGACACGCTAGGGACAAGTGAAATTTGTTGTAGGAAGATCCACATTTTAGTTTATCTGGTATATCCATGTCTATTAATGTTTAGGGTATAGTAAACTTTCAAAGGCTAATGTTAACTTGGAAGTATTGTCTAAACATTTTAAACATACAAACCTTCATGTTACATGAGATGGGGTAGGCACCATTATTGTTCCTGGTGGACATATACTATTTGAAGGATCTCTTAATGATATTCTGTGGGCCTGGACATACCAAGATCAATCACAGGCCAGCTTTCTTAGGAACACTCTGGGTTTCGCTGAGATAAGTATAGCACATGAAAAAATTCTCCCTGGAAATTTGATAAAGTGCTTTTTGGTATCAGAAAACCTTTTCTGAAATTGTCACTGTAACTATCCATTAGAAGCTTCATAACGTGTTGGTCTGTGAACCACTGTGTCTAGCATTAGTTTTGTGCCTTTAAACAGTTTCATGTATGTAATATATGTAGAGGTTGTACAGTAGAACATGTCAAATGTCACGTTCCCAGTGTGCATTTCCCCAAATCCTGAGCAGACCTACCCAAGCAGTCACTCCTTATTGCCTTTGAGTCTGGAGACTTGATGTGTAATGAACGAGAATGTCCTCGGGGCACATTCATGTCATGAAGGACACTCGCAATACGAGCAGATAAGAAACATTTCTGGACGCATGTGAGACACTGTTCTTTGTAACCTCACACACACTCCGTGTCGCACTATGTTTGGATCATGTGTGAAATCCTTGGCTTGTGTACCTCGAACCCAAATTTATGTGTTCACATTTGATTGATAAAGAGACAATTTATGGTAGATATCAACTGGTAAATGAGCCTGACATCTGAGATAGAAAACAGATAAATCGTGTTTTATTGCATTTTTTTTTTTAAAGTTTTTAACCATAGAAGCCACATGCTAGTACTGACGTGATTAACACCTTACATGCAAGAAAGGATTTTGCATTGGTATCACTCAGTTACAGGGGCTGTTCCACTGTAACTGAGTACTGTATGGTGTATATGTTTCTAGAATATGTAACATGCATTCATTTTTTCTTTCAAATATTTTACAAAATATATCATTTTCTCAGACGCTATAGCTGAAACTGCCAATTTAATACTATTTGCATATGTTAATTAGAGGTGCCCATATACCCAAATAAGTGCTATTACCATTAGTATGTGAAACACCCACATATCCTACCATAGTGCAAAGTATACAAAAACTGGTGACCAATTTAAACACCCCTAGAGTTGACCCTTGGATCTCTAGAACTAGCAATGATGCCCTTATTTTGCAGTCAGTTATCATATGACTGTTGTAAAACAGAAGTCACATAACAACAAAGTATAATTACTGTGCATTACATGACATATTAACCCACACAATTAAAATAAATGCATACATTTTAAATGCATAATTAAAATGAGGCGTGGCATTAATGTGTATCAAAAAAACAGCATAGCCTATAATAAGTAGCTTAAATCTACATAATATGTATGTGATGCATTCCATCAGTGCTGATGTTGTGTTAATTAAGTAAAATAACAATAATCAGAATATCCCACTAACGATGAACATAGTAAATGGGCTGTTGCACTGATATCATCATTTTATACCCTTACATTACATTTCCCGTGCTTTCCTTTTTTCCCTAGCAAAACCAATACCCAACATACACTACTGTTCAAAGGTTTGGAGTCACATACAAATGTAATATATATATATATATATATATATATATATATATATATATATATATATATATATATATATATAGTATACAACTGTAAACTGTTGTGCTGATCTAACCTTGTCAATGTCTTGACTGTATTTCCTGTTCATTTTGCAACTCATCTGATGTATGTTTTCAAGGAAAACAAGAAAATGTATAAACTACCTCAAACTTGCACAATACTGTATGTTTTCCCAATTCCTGATAATTGGTTAGTTTTTTTGCTTCCTCTTAAAAAGTTTAGATTTTTTTATGGCTGCTTGTTTACTACGTTAATGATAAAAGCTCATTAACCAATAATTATTTAATCTGAAATGAAGGGTTGACCTCATAAAAAAAAAAAAAGGTTTGTTTAGCTGCATAGTAAATGCAGCATATTTCTCCGTTTTAATGAATCTCTCATGTCTATCCTTGGTGCACCCCTAATGATATTAAGTGAGTTTACATATTGCATTAGAAGCACAATCATTTTTTACTTGTATCACACTAGTGCTTAATTTCAGAGCATGAAGTAGACCAAGCCAGTGTGTATGAACTTTGTGACAATCTGATATCTAATTAGTAGGAAGGCAAGAAAATCCTTGTTTCAAGAGATGCTGTGATGCTTGACGCATGCTGTGCACAGATCTTGTATGACCAAGGGCTATGGTTACCACCTGGCCGATAATTTACCATCAGACAAGTTTCAGGGAAGGAGTTTCAAGGGACAGTCTAGTCCCCAAACTCACTTTTGGTGCAAGATGAAGATTACTGCTTGTATAGTGCACAGGCTTTTTTCCAGTGTGATTTGATGCAGGCATTCTGCATAAATCACATTTTTTATATTTGACTCATTCCCTCCCCCAGTAATAACTCTGCATGTTCACTGCAGGTGCGCCAGCACTGATGATATAAACACTGAGGATATAGTGCTGCTTCATTTAGTCACTTCTAGTGCTCTTGGAATTGAATACATTGTGTGGACTGTGATAAACTTGCTCTTGTGCACAGTAGGATCTCTGAAAGGGACTGTCTGGTGCCCAAAATGCATCTTCCAAATATTAATGCATATTAATGTGCTTTCAAAGTACTTTAAAATGCATGTTATCTATTAGCAGTGCAACAAATTTTCTGATGACATCACTAGAGAGACAGGAAATTCCATTCATTTGAATGGCATTATTCTCATTTGGTTCCTGCAGCAGGAAAATAAAAAATAAAAAAAGCTGAGCTTTTACTCAGCTAGTGTGGGCAGTCCTGGTTTCTTATAAACTGCTATCATTTCTCAATTTCATCTAGCTGTAAGTATTTTCTATTTTAAGCAATGCAAAATGTAAAAACATGCATTTGAAATTACTTGGAAAGTACATTAACACTTGGAAGATGCATTTTGGGCACCAGAGAGTGCGGGTTGAGGCCAACGTTAAAAGTACTGGATCACCTAAATATTGTTTATGCTGTGAATGTAGAGAATAACAAAGTATTAAAACTTATATTTACTCTGTGTAATTTGCATATCAAACGGGTTATGTTATAAGGAGGAGACTTCACAGACACATTTTAAACACTTTTACTAATTTAGGAATTTAGTTGCAATTATGTTGACACAATTAATAGATCTTTTTCAATCATGTTTTACATTCACAGTTAAATGAATGTTTAGGTGATATAGTCCCTTTAAGTCTATGAAAGCAAAAGCATAGCCACTATTGGGTTTTGTTGTTGTTGTTTTTTTTTTTAAATGTGACAACTCTATCAAAGACTGTTTTTTGGGAAGCAGGAAAACTGGACTTCCTGGACTGCTCTGATTTGAAAAAGTTGTGATTTATATAACTAATGAAATTGCATGCCTATACTGTGTGTGGGAAGTGTACAATTTATATAATTTGCTAGGATTAAATGTCTAATTTTAAAGCTCACTAACATGGCTGGATTGTTTATGTAGGAGGTAAGTAGAGGAAAGTTGATATTTGCCTCCTACATTTCTACAGCTAACTCTGCACCAAGGCTCCTCTTTCGATTCTTTATCTGTTTTTGGCCAAGACTGGGTGATGTATCAGAGGGATTTTAGACCCACTTTCTGGTTCCCAAAATTACATGTATTTATGCTTAAAATTGAATAATTTTCATATTGAAGAAGCAAGATAGTGAAATAATCCACTTCATTATAATCTGTTCTGATCCGTAAAGGGTCGGATTTGTAAGGTGCAGGATCGGCACACATAGCACAAACTCCTCCAAGGCCACGTTATGCTTTGGAATACATGGCGATAAGGGCACAGCTAGGACCTATTACCATGTGGGTTCCCATTACACATACCCCACGTGTGCTAATTTTGTTCCTAAGAGCAATAAGCCTGGTAGTATGCAATAATACTGATTATTCACTAACTTCTTCAGTCACAAGGTTGCAACTTTGATTATTTAATTGCACTTGGCCTTACATATCAGCTAATACACTCTAGATTCGTGACAAGGCTATTTGACCTCCTCGCTCTGGTTGTGCGGTGTACTGCTGCCTTAGACAGCAGAGTGGTCTCCATACATCACAGCTGGTCTGGGATGAATGTAAATCTAATTAGGAGGGTAATTGTTACTAGGAAAGTTCATTTGCTGTGTTCATAGGCCTAAAGGAGACACAGCAATGCTGCTCTATAGAGCTTATCCCACTGGGGACCTATCAACTCGGTACTCTAGCAAGAATAATAGACGCAATGGAGAAACTATAGAATTGGATTCCATCAATCCTGCCTGATCTTTACAGCTAGGGCTATTCATCGTTGTCTTCAGAAATGATTTGCTGGTCCCAGTAAGACAGGTGTTCTCATCATTAAAGAAAAGAAACATCACAATTGTCAGCCCAGTTGTTGGTCTTCTCACAAAGGTTACAGATTTGATTGGCACAAATGCTAAATTTCCCCACTGGCCCTGAAGTATTGATGTATGTGTTGGCAGCATGGGGCAGGCTTTCTCTGTCCTGTTACCTTGCCTCAGTCTGTTGCCTATATGTCGACCTGTGACCCCACTGATCTCTACCAGAATCCAAACATGAAATTCACTCTGTAGCATCCAATTTCAAAATAGAATTATTTTATAAATAAAAGGATATTTGCTTTTTTTTAAGGTTCATAAATTGTGTGTTCAGCAAGAGTGTAGTCTTAGTTAATACAATTTGCAGAGGAAATTGCATCATCTTGGGAGAAAGATCTAAAACAGTTGTCGCAAGTATTGGTGTTGACCTATGGAATTGTTCTACCACACTAATAGATAAAAATGTGATCATAAATTAGCAGGACTTATTTTGTCACAGTTAATCATTCTGATTATGTTCTCTATAACTTTTTTTTAGAAAAGAATTGCAATAGATTTAATTTATATGTGTGAATTATTATAAAGTTACATATATATAATACAGCTATTAATTGTGAGACTCACATGCTTTTGTTTTTAAATGTGGATTTTATATTTGAATATATCATGTGTGTATCTCCCTCACAGCAACAAATACCATTTGGTACATTTTTCTCCCATATATTTTGATTGTGCTTCTTTTGTTGAACCTTATAATTACACATTTGTTACACAACTGATAGAGTACAATCATTTTGCAAATAGCCCTTTTATAGCATAAGGCAAATTCATTACGCTAAATTCCCTAAAAGAGTACAAAGTGTTTCTGCAGATGTGACGTTACTATTTAAGAAAATGAAGCGGCTGCTCAGGGGGCCCCAACAGCATCTAACTGAAGGGAGCGTGGGCAAAGGGTTGACACCCATGTGGATTTTCATCTTGGGGCTAGGGTTGCCACCTGGCCGGTATTTTACCGGCAGATCGGTAAAAAATTGGCATCAGGCCAATGTTAAGTCTATGGAGACAGGCAACCCTACTTGGGGCCTCTAAAATGAGCACTGCTTTTCTGAAATTAACCTTAGTAGATTTGAAAAGATTAACAAATTAAGAACATAATTCTTAACTACACATTGAAAAAATTCTCACATTTGAGCCAGCGGTCTCTGCTCAGTACTATTTAATCAGCATTGACACTATTTATTTAGTGAATATTATTTAAAACAAAACACAAAATCTATGGCAGAGAAATGGTTTTAATAGGATTCAACTGCGGTGTCAGGAGTGATCTAGACAGTAGCTTTATCTGTACTAGATAGGATTCAAGCAGTAGCTTAACTTGGTTTGCATGGAATTCAGGGAGCTTTATATCGGTGCCAGAATTAAATAATATTTTTCCAGTGTAAGTCATTACCTCAGAAACAAATGTGAAGCTTGGACTATTGAGACCCTCTGAGGAATGTCAGATTATGTAGCAAATGAGCAGGACCCTGCCATCAAAATGCTAACATTTGCATGTAGCACCCTGTTATCTGAGCAGCAGTGATCAGCTTTAATGCAAATCATGTGGAACTGGTTTACTGCTTATGTAAATTAGTGTCTGTTCCAAACGATGATGAGTTTATATACAGCATGAAGATATTGGGTTTATATAATGTGTATATGTTACAATGACCATATTATATCAGAATTCAACTTTTGTTTCTTACGGTGTTAATGCAATGATGTGTTAACTTAGGAGCAATAACAACTCAAAATATATAGATTTTATACAGATTTTCGCTGTTTTAAACGCACCAATGTGAGATAAAATATTAAAACAGTAAAAAAAAATTAGAGGCTGCTAACTCAACGAATTGCATGTGGAATTAATTTTTTTTTTTTTTATGTCTGATTTTACATTGTTATATGTCTTATGGTTTGCTAATTTTTATGCTCACTATCTGTTAAATGATAGTGGTATTTATCATTTTTTTTATTTTTTTTTATTTTGGATCGTATGAATTCTATCCCTCGTATGATGATTTATATGTGTATAGTATAGTAAACATGCAAGTCCTGCAACATATTACAAAAAATTGCCTGTGCCTCCAGCACAGCAGGGGTTAAAAATTAATGAGTGCTTGCAGTCAGGGGCTGCACAGAGAAATATGGACTCTTCATCGGTGTGAGTGATGGGGCAGATCTCATCTGTGCGACTGTTTTTCTGCGTGTTGTTTTGAGACATGCAGATAAACCAGTGGCCACTAATGCATTACTGAGTCACGTAAACTCCCATCTGCTGTCTGCAGTGAACAGCCTTTTCATGAAGAAGGAAGAGATCTTTTTATTATTCTGCCCAAGTGCAAATCCATTGCTACGTAAGACTATATTTTCTGCAGCTTTTCTTCTCTACACACACATGGCTTACTTGCATTTGCCTATTCTGTCCTACGAGTGTAGTGGGGGCCTAGTGAGAGGCCCTGCGAAATGGTGACAGCTCTGTGTTCACATTATATAAAATGTTGACTGATCGTACTTCGTTTTTCTTCGACTTGGTTTTGAAGAGCCCTCGTTTGAATGTGAATATAACTGTACCTATAATTATCTGAAGTATCTTTTGAGAAGAAGATTTAAAAGTGTGGGGGGGGGGGGGGGGGTGGAATGAAACAACTTAAATAGTTTTTTTTTTTGTGTGAAAATTAAATATGGTGAGGTAATCTTACTCTGAATATTTTGTTTTTATCTAGCTATCCCTCCAGATTTGCGTCGGGTACTTTGAATACCCT